>WBMV01007967.1:171899-357528 GCA_013396655.1 Campylorhamphus procurvoides
GGTGCGGGAGGGGCCGGGCCGGGGCGCGGGGGGAGCGGGGACCGGGCCGGGCCGGGGTGCGGGGCTCGGGGGGCCGGCGGAGCTCCGCGCTCCCTGCCCTGGCTCGGGGACTGGTGCGTGGCTCGGCCTGCCGGGCCGGGGTCATTCTCTCTGTCCTACCGGCAGGGCTCAGTCTCGGCAGTGTCAGCGCGCCCTTGGCTGAACTGAACGCCTGGCACCGCCGTCGCCGCTCGCAGTGAAGGGGAGCGTACAGGACTCGAACGGGGGAAGGCCCCGTGCTCTGCTCCGGAGCTCACCCCGGGCCGCGGTGAGGAGGTGGCTGCCTGCGCGCTGGAAGCAGCGGGTGAGTGCTGGAGGACGGGATGGAAGGAAACTCCGCGTGTGCTCGAGGAGCCCGAGCGGAGCCCAGCGCGACCCGTCCTTCCGCTGGGTCGGGTGCTCCGTGTGAATCCGCCCTTCAGACGTGCTTTCTGCATGGAACATGCACCTCAGTCTCGAAACGCACTGGGCACGGCATCACGGTATTTGACTGCAGATACAGAAAGTATTTTACTTAAAATTCAGCGACTGAGGAATGTCTTAACATGGTGAACCAAAGTCTAAACCAACATAACAAATGAGGAATTTGTAACTCATGGAAAAGTATTACTTGGACAGGGTTGATCTTCAGATTTGTTGCAAAATCGTACATTTACAGAAAAAGTTAAAATCTTCACTTTTTCTACTGAGACAATCACTCTTCTTTGCCCCATGCTCAGTCACTAGTACTTTCCAAAAAAAAAGTATAATGGTGTGAGCCCTCCTAGCACTGCTGCTGGTGGCTTCCCCCCACTCCCCAGCTGTCCCCTCGAAAGGATCATTTCTGCTCTCACACTTCAGACTTGTGCATTGCATATCATACTGGCCCATCTATTCACTGTCTTCTCACTGCCTTTCTCTTGGCACCTTATATTCCTCCTGTGACAGTGTGATTTTAGCACCTTCATTCAGAATTTTCTGTTCCTTGACTGCTAAATGTTAGCATATGCTGCTGTAGGAGAAAGTATTTAACTGGCAAGGAGAATTTGTTAGACCTTGTGTTCATTATTTGTAACTTACAATGCTACCAAGTGTTGCTAGTCTTGTATGGACTGTCCAGTTTTTATTGCGATTTATATTAACTTTTATTTGTATTTAAGTTAGTTAATGCAATTCTCCTTAAATAATAGTATTCCTGATTTAAATATTAGTAACATTTTTACAAATTGCACTTTGAAGATTAGGGTTTTCTTCCTGGTATTTAAAATAACAGCAAGTTCTGAACATATAATCTCCGGTACAGTGGTGATGCATTGAGGCCATTATGAGCTTTATCAGTTTTACTGTAGGTGAAGAACCAGTTGGGAGTAGATTTTAGTTTTTGGGTATTCAGGGAGGCTTGGTGTTCCTCTTTGAGCATACACTGAGAGACAATTATTTCTAGTCAGTCAGATTTTGGTACAATGGTTTGAATGCTGATACAGCACCAATAGTCTTGAAAGGGCCATATGTCTGCTGAGCTAATAAACACTGGTCTTAAGGTGTATATTGAGTCTTGTAGTGTGTTTGACCTTTAGGAGGGAAATCTTCTAAAAGCTCATAGTATCATGCTGCATCTTAGCAACTTGGTTGAAATTATCTTTATTGGGAAAAAACAGATTTGCAAAGGCTAAATCAGGAAGTTTTGCTCTCAGAGCAGTTAACCTTGCAGTAATAGATGCTGGTTTTGAAATGCCTGTAAACTACTGCAAATATTTTGTGTCAGATGTCTGACCAACAAAGCAGAAGATTTCAGTGCTAAACTTTTCCATTTTACATCAACAAGAAAGAATTTAATTCCTGCTGCCAAGGAACAAAGATTATAGTCATCTGTCTAACCTGCAGGAATTGACATAAAAGAGTTCTGTGGACTATGGCACCATCACTGAAACTTGTGCTGTTTTCACCAGAAGTAACTTTTTAAAGATTGTGGAAGCCAAACTGCCTTACCTTGCAAAAAGATGTCCCTTTTAAATCACAGAAGAAAAGCTGGTACCAGGATTTTCTCTGCTGCTTACAGGGTTACAGTCAACAGAGCACTTCTCTTTTATATTCTGTGTATTTTTTAAATATGCTCCAGGCAGTTCACTTTCTCCTAGCACTGACATTCAGAAAGACATTACCTATTTAAAAAACCCCAAACAAACAGGCACACAATTAAGGGAGATAATAAAGTCTGATAAACCATCTGTATTTCTCTCCTCTGTTTACAGTTGTAGATTCCAGGACCCACAGTTGATATTACCTGGTCTTCCACTGGTGGAAAAGTGATTAATTACACCAAATCTTGAAAAAAACCAAAACTGTGTCTTATCTTGCCTTTGTCTTCATTGGAAAGAATAGGTGTTTGGCCTGTTCAGAATTTAATTTTGTATTTGTAGCAGTATTCTCTTTTATAGCACTCTTTTCTCCTTTACTAATTTGAACTAATGAACAAAGTCCTGTGATTGGTTTTGGATTTTATTAAAATGACATCAAGACACGTGCTCAGTGATTCACCACTTGAGTCCAAAGTAGGGAGTTTTTACTAGGTGGATTAGTTTTTAAAAGGACAGCATCTGCTTGCTTGTACACATTTATTTATGATTCTTCCCCAGGCGAGTATAGCAGGAGTATGGTGAGTAATAACCAGCTGTTGGAATTAGCAAATAGAGAAAGTTATTTGATCTGTGAAGGAGTGTGAGAGTTGAGGCCAGGAGTAATAAAAACTAAACAGATGCCCCAGTGTATAAACCCAAGTTAGGATGTGTAAATTGCTTGCACTGCTGATGGGCAAAATCGTGTCAGATGGGTGGCCTTGTCTGGAGTTTTTATTGAAGATGGAACTGTCTCCAGTGCCACATCACATCCAGCAATCCAGAGCACCCGGGATCTGGTTCTAGCATGTCTGCTTGCTCAGCCAGCAGCAGCAATGCACAGACACAGCGGCTCCCCGGGGGCTTCTTCAGTGGCCTTTCTGACAGATGATCAGAGTGGCCGAAAAGGGATCTCAGCAGGAGGAAATTGCTGTTGGGCCACCTTGTCTCTCTTCCCAGGTGTGCTGTGACCAGGTACTCTCTGCTGCCCTTTCAAGGTCTGTTCTTACACTGAGTCATTTCTTGAACAATTGCTGCAAGAGCACAACAGTAACACTGAAGGTGTTCCTTCTCCTTAGGGCTTCAGACTGCTGCTCACCCTTCCGAAAGGGAGGATGACAAGAAGATGGAGCCAGGCTCTTTTCAGTGGTGCCCAACAATAGGACAAGAGGCAATGGTCACAAGCTGATGCACTGGAAGTCTCACCTGAACATGAGGAAGAACTTCTTTCCTGCACGGTGACCGCGCACTGAACAGGCTGCACAGAGATGCTGTGGAGTGTCCCTCACAGGAGATATTCCAGAACCATCTGGACACAATCTTGTGCCATGTGCTCTAGGACTACTTTGTCTGAGCAGGGAGGTTGCACTGAGGACCCCTTTGTGCTCCCTTCCAAGCTGAACCATTCTGTGGTTCAGTAACAGGGGAGCTGGTGTGTCTCCTTGTTTTCTGGGCTTTCTGAATGCCTGGGCATATGGCTTCAGTGGTCATCACAGCAGCAGGGAGGTGCCTGTCAGTGTGGGCAGTGGCCAGGGGCAGGGATGGAGGGAGGACAGGCTGGTACTGCCACCTGTACCTTCAGCTGTTTCTGCTTCCAGGAGTGGTTGGCTGGCACCTTTCATGAGTAATATACTCATATAAGATCTTCTCTACACCCCATCCCTGAAAAAAAAAAGTAAAAAAATTGAAAATGGGAGCTAACATGTCCTCTGGCTCTTATATAGGAATACAAATTGATGACTGCCATGAAATCCATGGTTGGCTCTGATTTTCCTTGACGAGATGAATGGTTGTCTCCCCTTCTGTGAGAACAAAAGTACAAATACGTAAGACTCTAAAGCCTTTGGATGTCTTTTCTGGCTGCTATTTTTCTGCTTCTCTGAATATGAAAGGAATGAATCTGATTAATAATATATACAGAATTAATTGTTATACATCATTTTCCCCAGATAAGCAAGACCTTTCTGCTTGAGAGTGACACAGCCATGCATTTTGATGGTATCTTGGAGCTGAGTGTAATTGTGCAGTGACAGTGTAATGACGGATATGTCTTTAACAACCTGTTCCCTGCATTGTGTTTTTATCCGTGCCATCTGCTCGGCCAAAAGTGGCAGCTGCCAGGTCTCACAGATAGTGCTGTCATGTACATTCATGTAGAACAACATATTGTTGTAATTTCTCCGATATTACTAGGTGAAATAACTTTAAGTGAGATAAGGTGACATTTTGCATGGCACTTTGGAATTCATCTCATTGCAGTGGGGATGGGACACACAGTGTTCTTTCTGCAGCAAGCTACATCAGCACACCCCGTTCTACTTTCAGATATCACTGGAAAATGCCTATTTTACAAAAACATTATGTAACATCCATCTGGGACATATGTGTCAGCACTTAGGTGCAACTGAGGCAGTCAGTATTGCTTACATATGTAGCCTTAGTTACCTTTGTGGGATGGAAATTATGTAAGCCGATTTTAAAAATACAGGTTTTTGCTTTTTGTTTTTGCTGTTATCAGCTTGAATCTCCTTCATATTTGCAAACATATTCAGACGGCTCCTTCAATGTTAAAGAAAACACAAAATCTTTGCAACTGTCATGACTGTTTTATGGTCGCTTAAAGAATCACTGGCAAAGATACCAGCAAAAGCAACCTTAGTATAAAAGTGGAAGCACGGTAAAGTTTGTAGGCAAGGTTAACTCTACTACTTGGTTAAAGCACACAGAGAAAAAGCAAACTAAAATCTGAAATCAATCAATCTAAAACCAGGATGAACCCACAAATTATCTATGTGGAGGCTGGAGTGGGGTGGGTGGGGAGAAAAGGGTAAGGGTAGGAAAGGATTAGGATAAAAAGGAATAAGGAGGATGCTCCTATTGAGTCACAAGGTTTAGAGTGGGCCCCCTTGCTAAACTGAGCCTGGATATGACTAACAGTTTAGGCCTAAAGTTTTAACAGCACTTAACAGCACTAAATTATTAGCTCAAGTTCAAGAATATAACAAAAGATTCATATAAAATTTACTATAACACAACAGTAACTTACAGGTCTAATTTACTTATAATCTAAAGTACTTAAGAATCTAAGAGAGCAACATTCATAGTGCATAGTCTCAGGGATTCCCAGCCTGGCTAATCTCTTCTTTGCATAATGGTCTCTCTTGTGCTTGCAAGGGACAACAGAATGGCAGGTGGGAAGGAAGGATGGAAGGGAGAAAGAGAAGGGAGGGAGGGAGGGAAATGGTGTGCCACTTGGAGACTATACTTGTCTCCTACACATGTGCTGTAAAACTGTAACATCAGTTCTATCTGCCTACTGGAAAGATTTGCAAGGTAAGCTGATTTGGGATATTTCTTCTTGCTAATGAACATTGATGAAAAACAGGCTTATATGGCAGAAAGCCCAGCTGTGATGAAAAAGGTGGAATATGTCTTCCTGATCTTTGCATAATTTTCTTATTTGAGTGCCATAGGATGTAAAATGCTGAGCAGCTCTTTGGCACCCTAAAGGTCCAACTCTTAGAGACAGCTGGCTTAGACTTGGCCTGTTTGGAACAGTGCTGCAGGTAGGAAGCTTCCTGACAGGACTGTGGAAGGAAGCCAGGGCACAGGTCCTTTCTGTTTCTCTGCCTTATTCAAACAGATGTGTAGCTTTGGCACTTCATTGTCAGCCAGGCGGAGGCCATTGGAATTGTGAACAGTGTTCTCCCAATGGCAGAGAGCCAGGCCAGAGGAAAGTCTCTTGGCATTTAGCTGATGCTGAATGCTGTGGAGATGTAAGCCTTGCCTGTTGTTCCAGTCGTGCATTTCAAGAAGTGATGCAGGCTCCTGGCACTGGATTGATCTTGAGCACACACCAGATCCACCTTTTATCCTAAGGGTAGGGATGTGCCATTTTCATTAACCACCCTTTAGGTACATGTATGTACCTTAAGAGGAAGATCACATATATGTGTGTATGTATATATATATAAATATATATATATATAAACATTTTTTTCTTCCTCCCAAGATTTCAAAATCTCATTTGAAACTTCTATTTGATTTATCCCCTGAACTAGGGGAAATACTGTAAGTACTGCGAGAATTTGTTTTTTGCTCTGTTTTAAGTATATTTAGAAGTATACATAGTTATTTGTGTTCATACATCATATTCTTATTAATGAACACAGCATAATTGTTGGTTGTATTGCCTTTTTTTCTGTGCATGTTTTAAAAAGATATTTAAAGTCTTTGCTGGAGTTTGCATGTGCTTCAAAAATTAAATTTAGTCTGTGGTTTTATTACCCTTTTTATTTAATTTATCTTAACTGCTGCTTTCAAGCTGTGAACCAGCTGTTGACTTTGAAAAAACATTGTTCAATTTGAAAGGAGCATTTTAAATCTTAATGTAATGGCTGTAAGTAATCACTACAGCAATTATATTCTCTGGTGTTGTGTGTCACTATAATATTGGAGGTTGTAAGAAAATGCGGGAGAGAAACACATCGAGCTCAAGTGTCTCAGTTTTGTCTGCGATGCCCAGCATCTCTCTGTGCTGTGTAGCTTGGTGTCCCAGCTTGAATTGTGGCAGAAAATCGGAAGCTGCACTCTGTTGCACTGTGTGTGCCCAGCAGGAATGAGCCTTGCATTCTGCCTTCCTTGGAGCGGAGAGGGGTTCTGCTTTCCCATGCAGGTGGATGGGAGGTGTACACTTGCTGCAGTGGCAGAAGCCCCTACTGTGCTGCTGGCTCCTTCTGACTTGTTTCAGGATTTTGCACTTGATATAGAGTGGAATTCTGGGTTTGACTTTTCTTGAGCAGCTTTATACCCACTTTCCTGGTGCCAGTGGTGGCAAAGCTCCTCACAGAGCATGCAGAGAGTTTGGCTAGGATGGGAGGTCTTGGCATCCTGCAACGTCAGGCCATGCTCTCACCGTGCTCTGGAATGGAGCAGTGACTTGCCATGGTGAGGAGAATTAATAGAAATGGGTGTATCCACATTCTGAGAAGAAATGCACCCCCTTTGTTTGTGAGCAGTTCTCCAGTTCAAGCAGGCTGGAGCTCTTGGGGAAGAGAACTTTCTGGGTCATTGCAGTAAGGATAGGGGAAGCAGCATGCACTCTGCATCCCTTCACGTTGCAACAGTCCATGAAAATGCTGTGCAGCTTCTTCTGCCCTGGAAATTCTCTCTATAATGATTTTAAAATTAATGTAATACACATCACTGTGAGAGTGGGCTACATTTCTCAACAAGTCACCCAGCCATGCTGTTGTAACAGATTGTGTTTGGGAACTGTGGACAGCACTGCTGCTCCTAAAAGGTGGTGCAGGACCTAGACCCCCTCTCTGCTTTCCACAGAATCCCAGGATGGCTGAGGTTGGAAGGTGCCCCTGCAGATCATCTAGTTCAATCCCCTGCTAAAGCAGGTTCGCCTAGAGCAGGTATTTTTGCCAGTGTGTGTTGCACAGCAGGTTCAAGTTACCTGCCAAGCTACCATCAGTTCCTGTTAACAGCTTTATGAAGCAACAGTGCTGCTGGGAAAGACCCAGGAGGAAGCTTATATTCAGCAGTATACTAAACCTTTCCCAAGCTTAATTTGTAGCAAGATGCTTCAGAATACATACGGAATTGTAGCAAGATCTGAGCTGATGCAGAATAGGGACAATAACAGATAGGGCAAGTATGCAGGGAGCTGGAAGCAAAGAGACTTTGGGACAAATTGAAGACCAGGCTTACTATTGAGGCAAAGTTGCAGATGTTTGGTTGCCGTGGCATGTAAGGAAGGATAGAAGGCAGATTTGCAAGTGAGTTTTGTGATGGCACTTGTAGTAAGTGGTAGCTGTGGTGATATGATTAGGATGATCCTCTGCCAAGAGGTAGGTAGTCATGCCTTGGCATGGAAACACCCAGCTGGAATGGCCCCCATACATTACTGTAAAATCACTACTGAGTGAAAGCACTGTCTGTGTGTGTAGTGTGCATCAAGGGACATTCACAGCAAAAGGAGCTGCTGTGCAATTTCCCATTTCTCTGCCTGTATATACTGCAGAGGAAAGCAAAAGCTACAGATCTGAGTGCTCCAGGGATCAGACATGCCCCTTTTAGACATTTGCTTTTCAGACACAGGTGGCAGAAGCTGGGCTGGTGACCATGGATTTGGTACAAAGGGAGAGAGACAGAATCCTCATTGTGACAAAGGCAATATGACATGAATTAGATTATTTTTTAATGTATGTACATATATATAAATTATACATTCAAAGAAGGTAACTGCTGGGATGGAGATAGACATGGAACAGCATGTTCAGGGAAGTTAAAAGCTTAGCCAGTGTAGCAAGATATTTTTTAATGTAGCAGAATGAAATTCCTTTGGGTGCAGCAAATGAGACACATAAAGTGTAATGCCCTGTGAAATCACAAAGAGCCACTTTCAACAGATGGAAAAAACAAATTTAATACAAAACCAAAAACTGATAGACTCTGCCTTTGATAATCCAAGTATGAGGTTACACTTTAACAGTATCCATTACTGGATGTGAAGTGTATTTTGGTTGTTAAATGCACTTGCTAGTTTGCTACTATATAGAATTTAAAGTGACAAATCCTATATTCTGCCGTTATCTTCACTCTGAGAAACTAAACAAACTCTCTGACAAATGGCTCTCCCATCACATGTGCTTTTTCACTCTGATGTCTGCTGTGCCTGTGCCACTGTTCTCAGTGTGGAACTGAAGCCTTGGGTTTGAAGCTGGTTTTAGGAATCCCTGTGGCAGGGATATCAGGGGTATAAGTGGGCAGAGGTGAGGAGCCCATTGCCAGTACAGAGCTGAAGTCTGGCACTCTGGCACAGCCCTCGGAGCAGCAGCACCGTCCTGCAATGGGATGCAAGTGCTCAGCTTCCTTCATCGACCACCTCTGACCTTCCTGCTGCCTCTGCAGAGAGCAGTGGGGCACCTCTCCAAACTGTCCTGTGCTAAGACTGACTGGCCTGATGGAATCCAGTGTAGGCAACTAGAAAGTAATGAGCAGAAAGAGGAATAATCCTAATTTTGTGTAGACAGTCATGAGTACAGAGGTGTTTGTTAAGTATTGAATGAAATCTGGGATTGAAATAAATACTTAAATGGAAAAGCTGACGTAGCACTGAGTGATAAAGGTAAATAATGTTTTAGGAGTTCTTAGAGAAGGTATAAAACAAGTAACAGGATTATGTCCTTACCTAAATTCCTGGTGTTGTGCACCTTGAATACTCTATGCAGTGCAGTTCCCCCATTTCAGAAAGCAGAGAATTGAACTAGAAAATGTTAGCCAAGACAGACAAAGATGATAAAAGATCTGGAATGGCTTCTTTATAAGGGGAGCTTTGCCTTTGAAAAGAGACAGTTAAATGGAATATATGTGTATAAAATGATGTGGAACAGGAAGGATGAGAAAAGAATGACTGTTGATGAAGGAGCTGATGGTGGAAGGAAGGACATGACAATACATGTGTCAAATTCAAACAAAAAAACAAAAAAAAGGAGATGCTTGTTCACACTGTGCATACTGGAGCTGTGGAACTCCTTGTGTTAGGATGTTCTAGGTGCTAAAAGTTTCAAAAAATTAAAGCAAAAATTGTAGAAGTGAAATCCATCTATGAATATTAAACATCAAAGACCCACCCCATTCTGACTCATATTCTATACAATTGGATAGAATTGTAGAAAAATATTTTATCTGTGATTTTGTAATTTTCTAAAAACAGTTTAAGTAGACTTCTCCACCAGCTAGGTTGCAAAATTTTTCAAGAATTTTCCAAACTGTGTGTGCATCGCTGGAAGTTGGTGACATGCTGCTATGTGCTTTTCTATTTATCTTCTTTTCTAGACATTCTTCTCCCATCTGTTGCCAGAAGCAGTATATTGAGCTGAATGGCCTTTAGATTTGGCTGCTCTGACATGTCTATGTTATCCTGAATCTGACACATTTTAGGGGAAGAAGCTATGTATGATGTAGGTTTACATTTAGGCCCAGTATTATTTACTTGTTTTATTTAGCTCTAAAATTTGCCTCTGGCTCAACAGAGATAATTGCACCCCTAGGCTGTGTATGTTTAATTCTTGCAGTGAAAGTTGTATTGCCAGCAGTGGGAGTCAGGTCTCAAGTTGGGAACCAAGTGCCATGTTGCATTGGATGTCACAGATATGCAGGCGAGGCCCTCATGCGATGATGTTTTGTTGATTAATTGGGGTGGAGGAAGAAAGGGAAAAAGAGTTTCAGTCAGCATCTAGGATCCCTTCTGAGTTCTCTGTAAGATGGTCAGTTGAGAATGTTTATGGAGACTTTTGTGCAGTGAATGGTGATTTAAGACACTGCACTTAATGCCTGTGCAAGGGGCTGGCAGTCTCTAGTATGGAGAAACCCAGATGGTAGGAATGTTGTGGCTTTCCTAGAAGGAAATTTGGATTGAGTTAAGCAGATTCACTCCAGTCTCCACCTTTCCCACTGCTTTGCACACTCAGCTGCTCACTGTGTAGTACAAAAGTCATGGGGGTGAGTTCAGGGCTTCCTCTTGCTGCATGGCTGTGCTGCTGTCAGGATGGAGCCAGCTTCCCAGCTTTTCCTCTGCAGGAATTTTCCCATTTACATGCAGCAGAAATAATTCCTATGCATTTAATTAATCACAGTTTACATGGTAATAACCCTTGGAATATTTTTTATGGGTAAATAATGTGTATCCTCTGCTGGAGTGAGGGGTTCTACAGGTTCCAACATTCAATTATTTCATAATTTACTTCTGATTAAATGATCAGAGAGTGAGATCAGAGGAAACTAACAGCAGTGGAAATAATAGCAGCTGCCTTGTGTTTGCGGCACAAACGTACCCTCTTAATACTCATTCAAAAGCCCTTACAGGTAAGGAGAATGCAGGGGGGTTTTGGTGCTGCCAAGCAAGTGCCACAGAGTCTCTGGCTGGCAACGTGGTGCTTTGCATAGGGAGCTGGCCAGGTCTGACTCCCGAGGACCCTCCTTTCCAGAGGAGTTCCGTACAAACATGGTACCTGCCTGACCTAGCCCCTTTCCTCAGTGTGTGTCTGTGCACGCTGCATGGGAGGGAGCTGGGGATGCCAAGGCTTTGTTCAGTCACTTCTCCTATCAGGCAGGCTCAGAGCAGCTCCAGGCAGTCCCAAATGTATCAGTTTCTTGTGAGATAGTAAGGAGGGTCATTGTCATCCAGTGCTTTTGACGGAAGAGAAGGTGAAGAGGCTTGCTTGCCCAGGGCTGAACAGTGTCTGTGCAGCAGAGTGGAGTGGGGCTGAGGGAAGACCTGGAGTCTGCTGCTGAGAGGGACCAGCCCCATGCTCTGCTGAGTGGTACAGGAGCCATCCCACTCACACAGCAGGCCTGGCTGGTGGCTTCTGAGGATGGCATGCCAGTCTGGTTGGCAGGCACATACAGGACCACAGCACATGGGGAGAAAGCCACTCTCAAGTGAATGGTGTCTGGCTGGGAAGTGCTCACTCAGGAGCCCACTCCAGCTCCTGCACTGGGATTATCCTAGGAAACAGTGTATTTTTTCAGTTTATGCTTTCTCTTTCTTCCTTGTCTTTGCTACTTTTGCTTTTACTTAATGTTGTATTCTTTGTAGTATTTACTACTTTAATGTGTAATGTTGCTGCCTGCCTGCCTGCCTCCCCCAGCTTCTGGTCACCTTCGGAGTCCGGTGCTGGTAACACATTGAGGTGCCTCTCAACATCAAGGTTCCTGCTGAAATAAATAAATAAAGGGCAAATTGAATATTGGAAAAGAACTTCAAATAACCACTGAATTCCTAGGGAACTACATCTTATTTCTCTGTTAGGGACAAATAGGTTCAACATGAGTAATGATCCTCTGGAATGTAAAATAAAGAAACACCATTCACCAGCCTCTGTGGGCTGGAATGAGAATAGACTTTGGTGATAAATAAAAGCAAAATTCAAAGATGTCCCTGGGTGGCAGATGAGAGCAGAAGAATTAAATATCATTGGACTATAAATATACAATCTCTGAAATGTGCCACAACTTGCCTCCAGGTGGCTGCTTTAGATATGATGGGTCTAACTTTTTCCTCCCATGCCATGGGAAGCAGCTAAAGGCCCTTTACTGCAACAGACTCCTGACAGACCATGACCTTTCCAAATGAAGTAGAACCTTTCAAATACAGCCTCGTTGTGCTGAATTCTAGCTCTGTGAAACATAACTTGTTGAAATTCTCTCAATGACTTTCTGTTTTTTCTCCCATACTGATGTAATGCTAAAATCCTCCTTGTTCCCTCTTCAGGTGATCTATTGATGTTTGTATTTTGATTGCTATCTCCTTGTTGTTTGCTACTCGTCCCTTTTCCACACCTGCTGCAGGAGTTTATGACAGGACAAGCGCCTTTTGGTTCTAGGAAACATATTCCTGTCACTGGGTGGACCAACTGCTTTGTTTCTGGATGCTTTGCTTCCTGAGCTACAGAATTCTCCGCCTCAATAAGATGATGCCTGTGTTTTGAGTGTGTGCCTGTAATCAAGCCGGGAGCTCACTGTGGTGTGGCTGTGATGGGTGTGCCATCAGGGAGTTCCCATGTGTGTCCTGTCCCCTGCATTAGGGTGTGAAACAGGGAGTGTGGGTTTGCTACCCTTAATCTCCATCCAGCTGTTTGCTCCCCCAGATGCCTGCAGTGGGTGTAGCTGCTGCCACTGCTGCCCTGCTCGTCCATCTCCCTTTGCATCTCCTGAGTGCCTCTTTGTCCTGAACAAAGGCTGATTCCTGAACCTCAGCTGAAGATGAGTGTGTTTGTGCCGTAGATAAGGTTCTTCCTTTTGAGAAGCATTTTATCTTTGCTAAAATGAAGTTGTCGATGCCCCTGTTTATGCAAAGCAGCCTGCCATTCCCCGCGCAGGCTGTGCTCAGCTCCTGAGGAGGGCAGCATGGCTTAGCTGATGCTCCTCGCCCGGAGTTCTGCTTTACATTCCAGCCATACCTAAGGCAGAGCCGGTGAAATCTAAAAGAGCACTGAAGGAATTGGTAGTAAAACTCTCGGCTCTGTGATGAGATGCCTGAGCTGAGCAGAGTAATCCCCATTCCTATTCCTACAGGAGAATTTGCCTCTCAGCAAGGGTTGTGCTGCCTGCTGCAGGCTGACACCAGTGCCTGCTACTGGAGGACCTGCCAGTGCCCAGGGGAGGGAGCAGACACAGAAGAGCAGGTGCAGGAAATCCCAGCACCTCCCTCCCTTTAAAGGACTGACTACATATCAGATGGATTTTGTGACTCCAGCATTGTGAATAGATTGTTGTTACCTCTTGAGCACTGATGCTGAACTCAGCTCTGTGGAATGTGCACAAAAAACCAAAATGAAAACACAGATCTCCAACAGCAAGGAGCTTCCACAGTGGTGGGGCATGAAGTATGTTTTTCACTAAGGGGAAGACGCTGGGAAACCTAAGGAAGGGATTCTTTAGGTTCAGATTCCGGGACTTCAGAGCCTGACTATCTTACAGGTGATGAATAAACAGCTTTTTCTTTGAAGCAGAAAATGGGATGGTCTTAAGTACACAAGAAGCCTGAAAAATCACATGGAAATACTTGTGACATCCAAATTAATACCAGGTGAACTAATCAGGATTAATGTTACTAGGAGTAATGCCACTGGATATTATAATGATTAGACTATTATAATAATGAGTTTTCTGGGGAGGATGGTGACAGGTGATTTATATACTGTACAGGTATTCCTTCTGTGTATTGAGATGATAAGCAACTCTAATACTTTGCTGCAAGAAGTTTGGACTGCTCCTTATTTCTGAAGTTGCCCAGAATTTGGCTCTCTTCTAAGTAGTTAGTTGGCCAAAAAGAACCTGGACAGGAAAGGAGGGAGGGCTGAGTAGACAAAAAGGGTTCTTGTGTTTCATTCCTTCCCTGCCTGTGGACAGCTGTGGTGAACACTGAGGTTTTCTGGCCTCTCTGGGAAAAATGAGGAGAAGTCTGTCTGGAGATTTACAAGATGCAGTAAGGTGATGAAGGTCTGTCTCACTGCTGCTCTATCACAAGCTCTACCTTTCTGCTCTACAGGAATCAGCTGCTGTGTTCTGTTCTTGATTTTCAGACGAAATATATCCAGTGGGATATCTGGTGGTACAGACAGTATCACACAATGTGTATGTACACAGTGTTTGGCTACAGAAAGCTGTGGTGTAACAGTGCTAAGAGTCACTGCTTGTGTATTAGTGATAGCACAGCAAAATGAGAAACCTCAGGTAGTAAGGAAAGGTAGCTGCAATTTTCATGTATGGCATTTCATCCTACATTTTCTCTGTGACTCTGCTGAGCACTGGCTGTAGTTGTTGCTGTCTAGGATGCACAGTCACTTCTCCATAGATTTTCCACCATCTCTGTAGGGTGGCAGGAAATAAAGACTTATGGTGATCTTGTGCAGAGCCTATTCTACCAATGTGTTGTCAAAGTGTTTGAAAGAAGTTTCTTTTTCTCTGAAACTGAAATCAAGGGCAGGGAAGCTGCCTAGTAACTTGTTGAGGATGATGAAATGATGCGGCATTTGAAGCTCCCATGGTAGATATTGAGCTCTTTTAGCAATTTGTTGACAGAGTGGCCAGGGCAGCAACAGCCAAAATCTTTTTCTTCTCTCTCCTTGGGAGTTCAGGGTTCCTGGGATCATTTCCAGAGTCCCATTTTTGACTTCAGAAGCTATGTGGGTACCTACATCCCATCTGTAGCCTCATGAGTTAAATACACAACTTTCTATCTTTGATGCCCACCTTGGGGAAGGTAATATGATGTCAACATTATTCTCAGAAGAGGCCTCTGAGATACTTCCACGTATTTTGCTTAGTCAGGTCTGGAAACCATGGTTTGAATGAATACTGGGCTCCAGAATGCCAGTGGCAGGGCACAAATGAAATTCCTCAGAGTCCTGGAGGCAGGAGTTGCCTGAAACATGCCATATGGCTGAGTTCAGGGTCAAACTTCAAGAGCAGATTGTCAGAATGTGGCATCTGGAGAGCCCAGTGCTCAGTTTCCCAGAGCCATTCTCAGGGCAGAGACCAGCACACACATCACATTACCGTCCTGCTCTCGGAGCCCTCGCTCATGGCACAGTCAGTGCCTCGCTGTGGAATGTCATCTCACCCTCTTTGAGATGTTTACCAATGGGGAATTTCCACTTTTGGTGTGGACTGGTTGCCTTCCTCTTTTGTTAGCTGTAGACTTACCATGAGACATCCACATTTTAAATATGGTGCAATGACATCAATAATGATAATTATTACATGCATCAAAGCTTTGGAGATTAGCCACAGATCATGCACCTAAATGGCAAATGGTTATAATAGCTCCATATGTGAAACATCAAAGTCTGAGGAAACATTGCCCTGCTATAAAAAATACATCAGAATGATCATTCCACTCCAAGCAAAGTGCAGAACCGTAGACGTGCATGGAACAAATGCAACACATTTCATACTCATTTGGGTGTTTCAAGTACAGGAAAAATTGATTCCACAGCTCCAATTACCAATTCACATCAAGTGAAGACTGTATTGAAATTATGAGATTTTGGACAATGTTAGGATTAAGTTGACTCCTCCTTGTGAAAATGTATTTGTAATTAAGGCCTAGGAAAGCAAGAAGCAGTATTTTAATTTTTTAATGCTCCCCGACAGAAAGAGAAGTGGCTGAGATTGCATAAAATTCTTAAACCTATGGTGTTTCAAGTATCCTTTTGCTGAATCAAAATGGCTCTCTCGTAGATTAAAGGAACTGCATTGTTGTTTTCTTTGCTAGGAGAAAAGTATTCCAAGCAGGGCAAAGCACAGGATCTCTCTGCTGAGTCTGGGGACAGCTACTGAAATAAAAAAATGCAGAATAGTCGCTAGAACAACGGAACCTCTGAACTCAGCCACCGAAATTCCCAATTACAGACATGCTGCCGTTTCTCCTGCGTCGTCACAGCTGTTTTGCTGGATCCCTCCCCCAGCCCCAGTGGGACAAGCAGTGGGAGGATGTAGTGTCATGTGTGCTCCCACAGCCAAAGCAAAGGCCCAGCCAAGCCTGCACCTCAGCCCTGAATCTGGAGAAAATCAGAGATCCTCATTAAAGTTTCAGAAACACCTAACTGGTATGAGGACAGCATTCAAAAATATATTTTGGGGAAAACAAATATTGCTTTAACTCTATTAATAATTGATGTGTTGCTAGCAGACATCCTTCTAGCATTAAGGGAATTGAAAATTAAAGGCACAAAGACACTACTTTATGAAAACATCTTGATAAATAATTAATATGGCATAGGCCTAGTGGAATCTGAAGAGTGTAGATTTTAGCTCGCCTTGTCAAACGTATGCTTTCTAATACCACAGTTTCTTTCAGAATGAGAGGATGGTCATTTTTGGTTTATATCAGCAAAAGCTTGAGTTATGTTGCTTAGCTGGAATAATTCACTGACTTCTGTCAGTAGCTTGTGCTGAGCCCCTGGGATCCCAAGCAGCACATACCCAAAGAGCGTGGCTTTCTTAAATCAAAATGAACAACAGATTGCTCGTTATTTAGAAAACAGAAGAGACTATGCCTGTTTCAGGGAAACTAATGTTTGTCAGCATCAAACTAGATCACAATAAGAAACCTCACTGAAAGAAGAAACTCTGGCAATACCTGTTTAGCAATACCACTTATAAATAGCTGGGAGAGATGCCTTGGGATATGTAACCCCCAGGAACAACTACTGCTTTAGTTTGTGTGTCTCTAGAGAGATGAATTTTCAATGGTGAGGCCAATCTTGGGGACCACACTGAAAGATCCCGTGGCTGGCACTTCCCCTATGCATTCTACCTGGTGGGGATCTTAAGGACACGAAATTGTGCAGCCTGGCATTCCACAGAATTTTTTACAAGCCTATCGGTATGACCAAAAAAAGGCTGGACACAAACTGTGCTAAGGGAAGGCAATAAGGAATTTCTGCCTTTCCTTGCAAAGCAGCACTAGCAGTGCTGTGAGCAGAGCCTGTGGAAGCAGCGACGGCTGATGCACAGAACCTGACAGGAGAGACACAGCATTGCACAGCAGAACAGTGAGCACCGTGTTAACTAACAGAGCTGCTGCCACTTCTGAAAGCCTCTGTCTTGCTGAAGGGCCTGCAGGCTCTTTAAACTTTCAATTTATTCCTGTTCACTCCTATCCTTTTGGTTGTCCTAATGAAGCAGCTCGTAAGTCAGGCATAATTTCTGGCAGGCTTTCGAATTTAAGAAACTGCACAAGAGGATCCAGAGAACTATATTTATCATTTAATTCCTTTAAATAAAGCAAAAGTGAATTCTGCTTCTTTAGTTCAGTACTTTAATGCAAAATGTGTGTTGAGATTGATGGAATTCATAAACACCCTTTATTTACTACAGCAAAGTTAATAATTAAGAAGAGAGAATATACATAAATGCCATTGTAAAAATAATTCCTGCCTTAGTTCCAAGGAAAAAGCCCATGTAAATTGGTGATTGAGAACATAAGGGTGTTCCACTAGAACTATAAAGGGGAGTTTTTTCCATTCTTGATAAGGTAAATGCAGTGGTGTGCAAACTCCCCAGACTGCGGCCGAGTGTGTTCTGTCTCGGGTGGGTGTCCCTTTGCTGTCCCCGGTGCAGCGATGGCACCCACAGGACCTGCCCCATGCCCAGCAGGATCTCACCTCCCTGCTCCCTGCCAGGGCTGCCAAGCAGCACTCGGGCCCTTGTGGAAACTGGAGTGTAAAGCTTGTGGACTGGCAGTGCTCGGAAGGTTGGGCCTGACATGCTCGAGGAATGGCTGTAGAGAATTGCCTCTTGCCCCCAGTGATTCCCCTGAAGGAGAATCCATTGGTGTGAGGCTGGGCAGCTCCTCTGCCTGCAGCGGGCAGGGTGGGTGGGTGTGAGTGCTGGGCAGCCCCAGGAGCCCCTCCGTGAGTGCCATGAGGGCCAGAGCTCCTGTCCCTCAGGGAACTTGCAAGGCTGCATCTTCACGCAGCTGTCCTCCCATTCTCTGCTGCTGCTGCAGCCCCTCCTCAGTCCTGTGATGAGTCCTTGCCCATGGCTCTCTGCCTCTCTGCTGCCACAGCTGCCCTGCTCGGCCCTGCCTTCCTCCCCCTGTCTCTGCCCTGCCTGCTGCTCGCCCACCTCCAGCCATTGCCTCTGCTGCCTCTTTCTCTCCTGATGTAGGGAGAGCATTTCCCATCCTGCTGCTGGCTGGGGGGATGAGTGTCCATCCTGCCAGACAGCCCTATTGTTAGTTAAAGATGCTGACTGGGAACCCCATCCCCATTAGGCAAAGCTGAAAATCTGTCTGATTTAACAAGGCAGGGAAACAAGCCAGTCAGAGTTATCTCAATACGAAGCATATTCTAGAAGTGATTAGCTGCCTAAACTTACTCTGTAATTATCTGTGCTGAGTGGTTTCTGCACATCATTGCCCATTTTTCTGAGTGTTTTTATTTAAGTTGATAATGGAAAATGAATAAAGCCTTATTTCCACTCTGATTTTGACACTTGTGCCAGAAAATATCTGAAGATGAATATTTTTGTGTTCACAATAGTTAGAGTAATATTTAATTTGTTGGCATCCAGTAAGCTGATTAGTTTTCCTCTGATATGGCTCCACTTTGTAATTACAGGAACGGGCTCCTCCTGGGGAGGAGGTTGTCTGGGGTAAGAATTTCAGAAACCATCTCGACATCACTACAACCATGATTTCACCAGGCTGATGCACTGCAAGATTATTGCAGTCTGAAATCTTTGCTCCTGGAAAGAGGTACAGGTACATGAGACCTGCTCCATATCTTCTGATTACAGGCAAGATCTGCCTTGATTGCATGTAAACTTAAGGGAACAGAGTGGAAACAAAGTGCAGTCATGTCAAGTCTCAAGGAAAGCGTGATCTTTGATGGACACAGTCCACCTGGTGCTGCAGATGGAGGGAACGTCCCACAGCACTGCAGAGGGACAGGCAGAGCTAACCGAGACCCAGGGATCCTCATGGCCAGGGATCCTCTGCTGTGCCTGGGGAGGGTCACTGGTGGGTGCTGGCACTGACAAGCCATGGAAGGACCCCCAGCACCACCATGGAAGCAATCCGAGAGAAAGCTTGGTGAGGCATGGGAGGCTGGCTGACCTGGGGCCTCTCTTTGGCTACAGCCATTAGCAGGTGCTCGTGGAAAGCCTGTAGCAGATAGGGTGAGGATTACTTAAGAACATGATTGCAGTCCTTCTGCAGCAGTGGTTGTGTCTGTCCACAGCACTGAACTGGCAGGTGGGGTTGTACTCAAGGGGTGTCTCTGAAGCCTGTTGAAATCCCTGAGTACATCTGGGCTCCACAGCATTCCTGGTAGAGTCACATGCAATTCAGGGGTCACACTACCCTTCTTCTGTCAGTCTGATAGCTGATTTCCCTGGCACCTTGGGATTCCTATGCAATGAAAATGAACTAGTGCACATCTGCTGTGTGCTGGGGATGCCTCTGGCCGCAGATAGTCCCACTTTCCTGACTGTGTTGTTAGGCAAGTTGTCCACCTACATCTGGCTTGACCCTCTGAGGGTGGACAGGGGGGTCAGCCTGCTCTTGGGGATGCAGAGGTAACAGGCAAACTCACATACTTTGTTTCTAGGACCAGCTGATGCTTCCTTCACAAATGGGACTACCACCTGCAGCTCAGTCCTCCCAGAGATTGAGCCTTCCCTATTTGCTCAGAGAGCACCTGTGGCTCAGAATCAAATCCAGCCTTTGGATTTAACCCATCTGTAAAGGCCAGTAAGTCTGGATTCCCCTGACCAGCCATGCACAGTAACATCTCATCTCAGTGCCATATTTATTTTACACTGTTGGTTTTACCTAGCTCCTAAGCACTCAGGAACAGCAGCACTGTCAGGGTGCTGCTAATCATTTGTTTTCACCCACTTGAAGTATATATTGTTGTCATAACCTGGCACTTTGCACTGGGAACAAACTCCCTATGTAGACAGGGATCAGGGCTATTTTTCAAATGCTGCTGACTGTTAATTTATATACTGTTTGAAGGGAAAAGATCTAGTTAGAGCTTCCCTGTGACCATTACTTTGTCAGAGCATAGTAGGCAGTTGTCTGTGATAGCCAGGGAACAAATGGGTGCTGGTGACAGGGGTGCAGAGTGTAACCTCTATGGCAGCATGTGCCCACCTCTGCATGCACCGTTCTCATTTGGGCACCTAAAGCTGATCAGGTGAATCTCATCCAAATCCACTTGTTCAGCAGCTGACTGTCTAATAGCTGCTGCCTGCTCAGCTTCCATCCTACATCACTGTTCTCCAGAACTGTGCCAAAACCCGATCCCTGGGAAGTTCAGGTGTTTTATTTCACTGCACTATGCTCCTGGCTGGGTGAGAAAAGGGATGGCAGATACTGCAGAGCTCACAGTTTAGCTACTAGCTCCCACAAGCTGAGTGTCCTGTTTGCTTCCAGACCAAAGCAGCAAGTGGAACAGCTGCTCTGCGGGCTGTCCTGAGCTGGGATGGGTACCTGCACTTCCTTCACAAAAGGCAGGAAAGTAAAGAGGAAAATTAATCTCCCAGGGGCAAACAAACCAAACCAGTAACTTCTGCTACAGCTTGTGGCCTACTTAAACACAAGTCTGGACTAGAACAGTTGTTGGAGCCATTTAGTGACCCATGCTCTTCCCAGATTCACCTTATAAACTGGAAAAAACAATTTGTCTGTCTATGTGCCCTGAAGTACTGATATTTGTTAAAAACACTGCTTTGAAAGCCCTATATTTGAACTACTGGATATGCAGAGAGGAAAGCAAATAATGCTGGCTGTGATATGTGCATTTCATCTGGATAATATTCTGGTAAGGCCTGATTTATTACCTTTATGTCTTAAGGCCAGGCAAACCTCATGAGTCAGTCATAAACTACGAGGCAGGAGAAGGAGAGTTTGAGAAAGAAGACACAGAGATCCTCTTTGCTGTGGAGGTCTCTGAGTGCTTCCTTTCCAGGGTTTCTAGTTCAGGCTGTGCTGTCTGGTCTGGTGTCTGTCTGGTACTTCCCCTGCCTCTCTGTGTCGGTGCCAGGCTCCTGCCCATTGCCCTCAGCATGGCTGGAGGAGCCCTGCTGCCCTCGCTCAGGGGTGCCAGTGTGGTGCCCACAGAGGCTTGGGGTGCCCACAGCACTTGCCTTGTGCTCTGTTCTCCTTTGCAGAATCTGACCTTCCTTGTCTGAAAAACGATTACAATAAGAAAGCGCAGGATGAAACTAAGTTATTGATGACATGAGCAGGGCAATCAGGAGTTAATAGTAAAAGAAGACAAACACAAGGAACACAGAAGGAATTCAAAAGCACAATACTTTGGGATATATCTAAAAGAAAAAAAAATCACAATGAAGTTGGAAAATTACACATCTCAGTTAGTTAATTATGCCCAAACTGGCAGTACCTAAAGAACTGTAACATTATTTGCCAGCTTCAGGGAGTCCAGCAGGTGAGCACAGCAGCAGAGCTGTGGTACCCTCACTCAGTGTGGGATGGTGGGTGGGCAGGGGGCCCTGCACTTGTGCTCGGTGCCCTCTGCTGAGCCCACTGCACTGCACAGGCATCAGAGCTTCCAGCACAGCTGGGGGGGTCAGCAGCTCTCCTGTCACATTATCCCTTCGTGTTCTGAAGGAGGAGAAGAAACTGGAGCATTTGAGGATCAAAATCTTTGTGGTGTCCAGCACCTTTCACGGGGAACTTGGAAGGAGATGACAGAAATCATTCAGAAGATTAGTTAATTTTTAATGATCTAGGTTTATATTTTGTCTGTTTAATTCAACCTGAGTGACATAATAGCTTTCATTTGAACTTATTCCCAGCAGAGCAGTCACTCAGAAGCACACCTAGGGCAGGGCATTTTGTCATTATTTTAAATTTTCTCTATCTGACAAAATTGAAGGTCTTGAAAAGACTGGAGCCATTGTAAAGGATAGAGCATCAGAGAACAGGTCACACAGTGTGTTAAAGAATGAAAATTGATTAATTCTTTCCTCTGTTGAATAAGCAGCTGTACTTTGGTCCCTGTGATCCATGAAATGAGCTGTCAGAGAAACAGGAAATGTGCCACATTTGAACTTCACTCATTGATTCCGTTCTGATCTGAGGTGCAATATTAAACTGCATTATGATGGGTGCAGAAACTGCAGCAGTGACAGCATCTAGGCCCAGCCTGCTCACTAGTTGTCTGGGCTATTTGTAATTAAATTAATCAGTCCTTTACAATTTTGGGACTCATTTACTTAGGTCATGTGGTCAGAGCCAGCTGACAGGAGGAATTTCACAAAAGCAGCATTTGTTAGTTTTAAAAAAAATCAAAGGCTGCAGAGGAGGTTCATGGTTTTATTATTTTACTCCCTTTTATCTGGAGAAACAATTTGCATGCAATTCAGAAATTCTGACAGCAATCAATTTAAGAATGGGTAGCAGAAAATTCTAGAATTTGGAATTACTAGCTGAAGCATATTAAGCCAATTAATGCCTGCAACTCTAGGAGATGCAAAATTAAATTGAGGACATTCCCGCTGTTCCACAAAAACAGTTAATTTGCATACCTGGTTTCATTTTCTATAACAGAACACACCTTCCTTTGCACACCTATTCCCCAGTAAAAAAATAACCTTGTTGTGCTGTCTTTAAGCAGCATCCAGATGACTGCCTGCAACTATGATTTACTATGTTAACTCTGTTTTATTCATGCTGAAGTGTCTTTTGCTTCTTTGGTGAGTTCTTAAAAGTTTTATTAACTAAAACATCATTTTTGCTGCCTTGGCTTTATTTGCCTCAAAATTGTGATTCATAAAGATGGATTTTTATAATTAAGGTAGAAATGAGAAATAACTTCCTATATATAATTTAAAAATTTTGAAATTACAGACACTATCTAACTTCTGCTTTAAATCACAGGAAAAAACTGTTCTCCATTAGCAGCCCTAATTAAATCCATTTTTCTGTGAGTCTTTGGCAAATTCCATTTTAGTAAAGCTGTATTAAACTCTCTTTTATTTCCTCTTGCTTTGCAGAATTCTCTACTTGAGATGAATAATGAGTTGAATATGGTATGTGATGGTTCTGTAGACTCCCAAGATATAACATGAACAAATGGATTGTTCTGGAGAGCTGGCATGAGAACGCTGCTGAGGATTTAGACACATTCCAACTACCGGGCAGGCAGAAGCAGGACCATCCTGGCCTGGGGAGTTTCTATGTGGTACAAGAATGGGCAAACATTGTGTAGCACAGAGGCTGTGAGAAGGTGGAGGAGGCTTGGAGAAGGGCAGGAGAGGGGGTGTGTTAAAGCAGGGAGTGTGCTGTTCACTGTCAGCATGGCACATCAGGGCATTGCACTCCTGAGCTCTGAGCACCCCAGCTGTGCCCTGCTGTTGTTGTCCTCGGCCTTGGGTGAGGAATGAGCAGTTGCAGAGAAGTGGAGAGAACTTCCAGAGGTTAGCCAGCTCTGCTTTTCCTCAGCACATGCTGTCACATGGAGATGTGCTTTCTGCAAGGCTGTGTGTGTGGCCTGGGTTGTTGTTCTGAACCTGCCTAGCAGGAGCCTTGCTCCTGCTGAACTCACACCTGTTCCTGCCCATGGACCAACACCTGGCCTGGGTCACTGCTCCTGCACTCCCTGGTGACACGACTGAGGAAATAGTGCACAGACCAGAGAATCCACCTGAAACGGCCACTCATTTTGCAGTCCCTGTGCATGAAGATTGCCATGCTCCCAAAAACCTGCCACAGTCCCCGAGCAACGGGCTCTGTCCTATCCTCTGGCATCTCCATCACTCATTTACTGCAACAATTGGCTTCAGCCTTCGATTTCCTCTGTGGAGCATATTGGAAAGAGAGAGGCTGAGCTTGAACATTAATAACGATGAATAATAACAGTGCGAGTTCCACAAGCTTTAACAATCAAATGAATCAACAATCAGGGAGGTTTCATTAATAAATACTTGCTGGAGTTAGATGACAAGGGAGCTAGTGCCAGAGGTGTGGATATCAGTTAAAGGCATTTATGGTGTGGGATCCACTTCTCAGCCCCTCTGCTTACTTGGTGGGTCCCCATGTTCTCTTCCATGACCTGCTGTGGAGGGGGCAGGAGCCAGCAGGAGCAGAGGGGTAGGCAGAGGGGACTGTTTTGTCCTGTAGGTATCTGTGTTGGGCGTTACATGGAAAGGCTTTGGCAGTGGGGAGGCAGAGAGAGTGGCTTTTGTGAGAAGATTCCAGAAGCTGCCCCCATGTGGGACAGAGACAGTTCTGATATTATCCTTATAGATAGGAGTAGATTCTTCATGACTCAGGGTAAAAATATTCTCCTTCCAAAGCCACCAAAGTAAAAGCTGGGAAAGACCTCTTAGGTTACAGTAGATTCCTCTCAGGACCAAGTGAGGGTTGTGGGGTAGGACTGTCTGGCTTGTCTTATGCAGCTTTCTCATTGGGTGAGCTGAACACGGGCTGTTGTATAACCTCTTATGCAGAGCAAATTCCTGTGCCAAGAGGAGCAATCCTTCATCATTAGGCTTTTACTACAGCAACAGCAAAAGGAAACACAGGCTTTGTTCAGTCTGGTTTGAAGTCCAGTATAGAGCAATTTTAATTCAGCTAAGGAGGTTCTGAGGGCCACCTACCAATGTGTTCATTCATTTCAGGAAAAGAGATGGGCAACTGCTGTAATTATGATTAAAGGAGCTATTAATATCTTTTTCAGGCTTTCCTGTTACCATAAAAGCAGGGGATGTAGTTTTCTCTCTTAGGAATTTACATCAAATGCATAATCTGCGTGTGTTGTCTGTGCTGCTTGAAGTCAATTCTGGGAACCTCCATATTTTCAGTAAAAAATTTTCTGCACATGATGGTAATGGAAAGGACAATTGGTTTCAAGAGAAATTACAGAGTGCAAGGGTAAAACAGAATTCACTATAGTTACAAGGAGTAAAATTGGGAGCTGTTGTGCTGAGATCTGTGCAAGAATTAGGCTACCTGCCAGGAAAAAATACTTGTCTTATAAAGGCATAGGGTTTCACCTCAAAGACAGGGACTGTGGAGCTCATTCCAGTCTGTCATGTCATTGTTTCCTGCTGCTTTTATACATTCAGGTGCCCCTGCTCAAGTCTCTGAACCTGCTCCATGCTGCCATGTCTGGCATGGAGGAGTTTTCATCTTGCTCAGCAGCACAGGCTAATTGCACAGCACACTGCAGGTGCTTGTGTTGGTGCATGGCTGGTTTGGCCAGGGCTCAGAGGTAGCTGTATAAGTCATGTGACTGTTAAAAGCTTCAGAACCATTAGGAGCTGGTAAGAAAATGGTAGCAGGAGAGGGGCAAGATGATAGTGGGACAGGAGCAGAGTGGCAGTGGTTACAAAACTACAGCACAGACAGGACAGGGAAGGGATAGATCAGGTTTTAGTTCATTCATTATTCATCCAGGCACATGCAGATAGAATGCTGGCAGTTGCTTTTCCTGGAATTGTTGCCTAGGGGCATGTGCTTCAGGGCAGGGAGCTTGGGTTTGATTCCTGATGCTTATTCAATGCATGACCTTGGGAAACTTATTTGACCTCTTTGTGGATCATTTTATCAAAACCAAAAGTGGGCACAGGAAAGATTGTCCATACCCACTAGAAATCTAAATTGAAGTAGAAAGGCAGTCAAGAGATTCTGAGAGGAAATGTAGGAAATATTTGAAAATTCAGTATCTAAGCCACAGGGGGCATTGGGAAAAATCTTGTTGAAAATCTCCCATATGGCATAGACCTACAGGATGTTTGCTACTGGCATTAATGTATCAGGTGTATAAAAGGACATTCTCTATTACCTGTGCATATTGCTGTCACCTGACTACTGGTCCAGGTTCCATGTTGCCCATGTTATGGGGTGATAAAACCATCTCATAGGTTCTACTTGATTTAGCGTGATAATGCTTTGTTTTGTGTATGCACACACGTAGTGCTCTAATTGCTGCTCAGTCTTGTACACAAAGCTCCGTGAAATATTTTCAGTGACATGAAGGAACTCGTAAAAGCATGATTTACTCAAGCAGGATACTTGTCTATGTGTAGATGTTCACTTTCCAGCTTCTGCTAGGCTGGTGTAGTCTGTGTAAACTGTTCTGCACCCCCAGCCTTTTGGCTGTGCCTGAGCTCATGGCTCTGCTGTTCACACCTCCATGTGCCTGTTCACACCTCCACATGCCTGTGTAACACCTTCCCACACATAAAATTAAAAGGCAAAATTTAAATTTGCAGAAATTAATTGTGTTAGCAAACTGGTTTTTAAAACACTCCAAAGAATGTTCTGTCAGCTTGACAGATGAAGGTTATGCTACAAAATGAATTTTGTTGACAAAATAATTTTAGGGTGTTGATAAAATGTGTTTTGTCTTCAGAGTGAAAAATACTGGACTGACAAATACTGTTGTCCTTTTTTTCAGCTGTCAGTCAATTATTCCCTTTTTGAGTCAACCAATGATAGTTCTTCATATGTGAAAAAGCTTTCATAAAAGACAGCATAAAGCTCTGAAGGACAAAATAATTAAGCTTTGATTTCTTGCTTTCAAACTGAAAACAGCTTTGCTACTTGGATGAGCAAGGATTGGTTCCTGTGAAGTGCAAACAGGTGAAAAGTGTATGGTGAGGGTTTGAGGCACTGTGGAGCAGAGAGGGTGGGGTGCGAGCTGGGCTTCTGGAAACAGCTCTTTGTTTGATGTGCCCCAGGAGCACAGGCATCGGGCATGGCTTGCAGACTCTGACACCATCGCCAGCCTTCCGTTCAGCCTTAAAAATATGTACGTGGCAAAAAATCTGTGTCCTTTCAGCAGCTCCCAGGAACGCTGGCCCCTTAGCATGACATCTGTATCAGGACAAGTTCAGAAAACCAGTATTGTATCAGATGAGGTTTTATTTTATTTTTATTTGCTAGACCAAAGTCCAGCCTAGTGCAGCCCAAAGAAAAGTTATCTAAGTTCTAGTCAGGGCAGTTGGAGTCACTATAATTTCAGTTACTAAATGCATAGAGCTGTTTCTCCTAGATACTGTTTTGTTTCAGGATCTCTTGGTATCTCCAGCCATTCTTCTACTTCCCAGGAGGATGGAATGCCAGCTTATTTTCCTGAAACCTTGTAGTTTCTTATTGGGATCTGGGGTTCAACAGACATATCCCCTTTTGCCCTGCATCACAGAAAAGGAAGGAACAAAATCTTGTATTATGTATGAACTGGACTCTTCTGGTATTTTTGAGGAAGCTTGAATTCAAGGAGATAGTCTGGTGATGAGGTAATGACGCTTCATTGCCAGGTGGTATTTCTTTTTCATCTTTATCAATACTGGCATAACTAATTACATTAAAGCAGAAGTGACCTTGTTGGAACAGCTAATCTTAGTAATTTGTATGTGCCACTCCCACAAGTCACTAGAATGACACTTAGCATAATAGGTCCTTAATATATGGAACATCTGTTCTTCATTTTTGCAATCACCAACAACTCTTCCTCATTACCTTCACTTACCCATGCCAACGTGAACCATCCATCCCTGGCAGAACATTTAAACTATTTCACATCTGGCTGGCTGGGATTTTTTAACAGCTGACATGAAAAAAAGCAATCAAATCTATAAATCATCCTAAATCCCAGTTAGAATTGATGTGTGAGAATTAACTAGTGGTAGTTAATGGCACTGGCTAATGAATTTAAAAAAATGCACTCTCTCCTTTGGAATTAGAGAAGCAGGGGTGCTGGTATCATCAATTATGCCTTAAGTTTTGCTTTTAAGGGGGATTGTCTTTTGCTTTACAAACCGTCGGACTGAAACCCCTCCAGGCTGCACACAGTAAAATCTTTTAAAACATGCTGATAAATAGAAGAGGCCTCAGTGACTGTCCTGTGAAGCCATCCATGAGCACAGCTTGCTGTTTGCAGGAGCAGCTGCTCACTGTGCAGCCCACGGGCTCCTCGGACACTGCTTTATGAGAGCCAGCGGCAGGGATGGCCATCCTAAGGCTGCAGAGAGCCACAAACTCTGTGTCCTACTGAAGGGCAGCCCCAGCACTGTTTGCCTGGGCACTTCTGCAGCTTGTGCCAGGGACGTTTTCATGGGTAGAATGTGCCTTGGGTGACAGAAGAGCCACATTTGGCTCCTTAGGCTCAAACTAATCTCTCCAGCTTGGTATAGGATGGCAGGGAAATATGATATGGCTGATCCCCAGGAGAGCCGGGATGTCTGAATATAATTTGTTGATTGAACTTCAGTAGAGCTATTCTTTACCCTTCCATGCTGTCTGCTTTCACAGGCAGATACCAGTCTGGCTTCTCCTTGCTGGGCGTGGAAGACAGGGAGGGTCAGTGCTTACCGATCTGCCCCCAGATCACATCTGCCTTTGAGGCTGCTTGATCCTGCAGTACAATCACAACAATGCTGGAATAACCTTAAATCCAATCACTTTTATGGGAACACATGTAGTATAACAGGTCTCGCTGTCTGTGCACACTGACACTGTCAGTGGCTATTACAGAATAAAGCTGCCAGAGAGAAACATCACAGCACAACCTTGAACAGTATCTCCTCAAGTTTAAACAGAAAAAAGCTCCTTATAATTATATTCTCTAAAAATAGCAAAAAGAGTATCAACACAAGTTTAATGAATGAATTACGGTTGCTTCCTATGGACAAGGAGAGGAACAGGGTTTGTGGCCACAGGTTCTGGCTCTGGGAGGGCAGTCACTGGCTGTGCCTGTCACTTCAGCAGACCTGGTGAGAGCCCTCAGCTGCTAAATGGTAGTGCTGACCATATGCATTGCCTTCTTCTGGAATCTGACTTTATTCTGGAGAGGAGCAAGAGCCCAGGGTCCTTTCTGAGTGCTGACAGGCCAGGGACTGCCAGATATCCCTGTTCTCTGCTGCCTGCACAACGAGAACAGTGTTGGCACAGTGACAAGCCTGGAATACTGAGCAGGGTGTACTGTGATGTGCTGGTGTTCTCCTGTCTGTAATGGCTGTCAGCATCTTCCTCCACTCAGCAGAGAGGCACACAGAAATTCTAGGCTTCATCATTTTCACAGCAGTTCTTGGCCCCAAAAGGAGCTGTAGAAAGTGCTTTAATTTCTCTGTAGTGATTAGGAACGCAGTGCTTCCATCATGACGTATTTTCTTCATGTGCTTCCAAGGCTCTTGCACACTGAGCCCTTTGTATTTCTCTCTTCATGGTGTGAGTCCCAAGATGCTCCATTTAATGGATGTTATTTGGGTTGAAAAGTAAGCAGCTTAAATGTTTTGCCTTCTATCATCCATGTTCTGTCCACAGCAGTGAAGCCAGGTGTGCACCCCTCTCCCAGCCTCCTTCAGAGGCACACAGAACCTCAGGAAGGGAAGGAGCTACTAGCCCCCTCCTTGATATACCTGCAGTACTATTCCATTCTAGTAAGGTTGCTGGGAATGAATGTAGGGCTTGAAAGTGCTAGTAAGGACCCAAATAATAATGAAATAATGTCATAAATGCAGCAGCAAAGCAGATGTTGTTCCTGTTAAACAACACAGCTGTATACCCCTTTCATAGAGCTCTGAGGAGGCACTGCAGATTCCCTCCCCCATCCCAGTCAAAGGAGCCTGATCTGCTTTGAAAGCCTGCATTTTTTTTCTGAATATCAAAAGTTTGGCTCCTTTGGGCCTGACTGCAAATCCAGGAGCCTTTGCATGTATTCCACAGGGCTCTGTCTCTGCAAACAGACTCCTTTGGTTTGCAAGTGAGTCAGGCCCAGGACCTGCTCTGTGTTCTCTCCCTTTATATTTGTATCACTGTTCTAGGGTGCTGGAGATGAAAAGAAGCTTGGAAGTCTGCTTCTATTAAAGTGTGAATTTATTTTTAAGCCTCTTACATTATTTACTTTGCTTCTTTTTAGTGGCAGATGAATATGTTTATGACTTATTCTCTTTCCCAAGGTATCACTTGGTATGAAGGGAATTAATTACTTGTAGAGTAAATGCAGTTGATGTTAATTTTCAAGTCAAGTTTCAGCTTTGCTGAAATTTCAGAAAGGAAGTAGCATTTTATAAATTAAACCCTGCTTTGTGTGCTTTCTTTTTAAAGAAGTCTTGGCATTTGGAAAGACAGCAGGAACAGAAAACAAACATAGTAGATGAGGGAAACTTGTCTTTGAGGATATACTCTGTGAGCTATCAGTACACAGCTGGGAGAGATCTGTGTGGCAGCCCATCAAATGTATATGGAGTGGAACGGGCTCCAGCAGCACCCCAACACCTTTGGCAGGAATTGGTTTCAGTGGCAAATTGCTGGTTTATAGCAGAAGCTGCTGCTTTGAACCGACGGGGTGATTAAACTGGTTTCTCCTCTCTGTGAGAGCACATGCCCTGTGCTCTACCAGGAAAACATCATTCTGCTTCAGAGTGATGCAGATTCTGATCCCATTAAAGCTGAACCGAAAGGATCCTGTGCTGCTGGGCACTGCCAGCAGGACAGGTGAGCTCTAGTTCCCCTTTGCTGTTCCACCTGAGGCTATAGTGAGCTTTTCGGATCCTCCTCCAGAAGGTTGGGATGATTTTTGATTAAGTCCTGTAGTATGAGATGCCTCAGGAGCACAGGTCTGAGCTGGGTAGGTGCACTGTGCTGGGACAGTGGTGCTGGGTTCGGGCAGGACATGCCCTGCAGCATCCCAGCAGAGAGGCTGGCTGTGAGAGGGGTGACTCTGGCAGCTGCTTGCCAGCCCCCAGACAGCTGATGGGGAATGGGCCATCATTCATTTAACTCTACATACGTCAAGCACAGTTTCTGTCCCTGGAATACCAACTCATACATGACGCTTTAGAAGAGAGCAGTTCTGGCCAGCCTCCCATGCTGCAGACAGGCAGTGGCGCCCCTTGCAGCTTAGCAGAGAGCATATCTGTTTTAAATGTGCTCTTCTGACTTTTTTCGGATTGTAGTATTTACTGTCCACATTGTTAGGTCCCAGATTCTCAGACGTGTTTAAATCTGATGAAGATGACCCTGGGAACAGGGGAAAAAGCTCTGCTGGGATGGAACTGGGCTGGGCACTGTCAGTGAAACACTCTGAGCTGAGCTGGGTCAGTTGCAGTGGAATCCATGTCTCATCTGCATTATTTCATCCTCTTTGAACAAGCAGACAGTAGCGTGTCTGAGTGAATTGATCTCTCTGGGTCTTGTTCTGACGAACAATGACCACCGGGTGCCCCATTATTTTTTAGCTCATGTATGTATGAAACAAACATATCATATTTCCTATAGCTTATGGCCCATATCTGATAGTGGAATGCAAAATTAGTCAATGATTTAGAAGCAGAAAAGGTTAACTCTAAATAATAATAAAAAGTTAAAATACAGGATAGAAATATTGCTGTAATTATGGGTTCTACATAATTTTGGCTCCTTCCCTGAAGGATTTAGGATAGCTCAATGAAGAAATTGCATTCAAATTTTGTGGGCTGCTCTGCTATGACTGAACTGAAATTAGGGGAGATGTACAAAGTAGTTTTATAGAAACTGTTTGGAGGGATGACTGGAGGAGGAAGCAATTGGTGCTGGGGCTGTGCTGTCTCTTGAACAGGACAGAGATGGGAGGGAGCAGGAGGGAAGAGCACAGCTAGGTGCTCTCAAGGCCACAGTGCTGCACTGATGGTCCTGGGGTCCTGGGTGAGAAGCAGCCTCTGCCCACTGTCCCTGTCCCTGCCCTGGGATGGTTGCTGAGAGCAGCTAGGAGGGAGCAGCAGCTCAGGCAGCTTCTTGCTTAGAACGTGGGTCTCATTTTAAATGTGTTGTTGGTTTGTTGATGGCAACGTTACCTGCCCAGGGCTGCTCAGCATCCAGTACTGTGGTCTGAGATCTCCTATGAGACATTTTGCCATCTAGCCCAGAGCCATGGGCAATGATTCTGTCCCCCTCCTTAGCCTTGCTTGAGGTGTTTGCTGAGCTCCAGAACTTCTCAGAGCTTACACAAGTATATTTGCAACCAAGTTGTTGCTTTGCTTGTCCCACACATGGTTCAGAACACCACAGAAAGCTGCTCCTGTACAAAGGAATGATGCTCTACCTCCTACCTCCTCCTCCTGCAGCACACAGCTGGAAAAATGTCTTCCTGAAACCTGGGACAGTCTAGCTCCTGTTTCTTTGGGAACAGAGAGATTAAAGCGACAGCGTAACTCTGTGTGTCTGCCCATGCAGGGCCCTTGGGAAAGGCTTCCAGGTGAGAAGGACCGCTGGGATGCTGAGCACAAGTGGTGCTTGCAGCGTGTGCAGCAGAGCCCAGGACTCTGCACGGCTTGTCTAGTGCTGCACCAAAGGACCAGGGTTGTTAGTGCTGACACTCCAGACACGACTAAGCCATTTTGATGAAAGAGATGAAATCTGACAGTTTTACTATTTAATTGTTTCTCATAGGTTTCAAAGAAAAAATAAATTGGCTTCTTTTAAAATAGCAAACTGTGGAAAAGCTTTGGTGAGCCAATGTGTGGCCTTTGAAGCACGGCAGGCATCTTCATGTTCACAGGCAGCTAACAAGCCTTCAAGACGCAGTGCAGAGGACGCTGGATTGAAAAGCAAATGCCTCCACAGCTCTAGTTTTGCCTTGAGGCACTTGGGAATAGAAATGTGCCAGAGGAAATGGGAGGAGGTTTTGGGATCTGAGCACACGACAGCACTGAGCTGGACTGCCCTGGTGCACGTGTTGACTGGAACAGGACTGGCATCTGTGGCTGAGCTCTCAGATCCTGGGCCTTTCCTCAGCGCCTTTGTTCAGGTGGAGGCTGCAGAATCTGGTGGTTCTTCTCAGGCTCTTTGCACACTTAACTTTGTGCCTAAAGGCTGATATGTGCTAGGCTATCTGTAACAGCTGCAGTTTGCCAGTGAAGGTATTCTTTGGAGGACTTTATTTGCAAAGACCCTGGGATCCATCAGCAAATGGCTGTAAGGAAAATGCCTTTCATCATTCAAGATAAAGAATATCACAAAGCCTTGGAGACATCACTTCACTCTGGAATTAAATTGCAGGAGTCATCTGGTGTCAAATAAGTTTCATTTAATAGGTTACTCAAATAAAGTTTCTGTAGAAATCAATATCACTTTCTCCTGCAATTGACAGCTCAAGACACTGAAAATGGCATTTTTCACATAACGTTTATTTCATTGTAGGAGGAAGAATCTCTCCCATACCTTCTGTTTGGCCTAGGCAGCTCTGGTACAAGGTTAACAGCCTGCTGAGCTTGAAACCTGCCCTTACCCAGGGGGACAACATAAGGTCACTTTAGCAGAGACTTGCCAGTCTCAGGTGCAGTGACGATGCTGTTGTCACAGGGCTGTACTGACAGTGTGTCCACAGCTCACTGAAGCAAACAGGGACAAGTCACTGTGTTCCCTCTTACACTCTGTTCCCGTCCCATCTTGGCAGGACACAATGCCTCATTATATACCTTAGCAGATCTGGGGTTTCTGTAGAGGTGGGGGTCTGTGCGCAGTGAAGACTGGAGATTGCAACAGGGGTGCTTCTGGGTCCAAGGCAGGTGAATCCTGCAATTTCCACCTCCCTTAAGAACACGGAATACCTTTGCTCTGTGTTTTTTATTCCAGTCTGATGGTATCCCATGCGGAAGGGACGGGACTCTAGCAAAATTCTGCACCATCTCTGGAGAACTGTGTGTAGGACATGAGAGCTGTTATTACCTCTACTGTAGGGAAATAATAGTTTCTGAACACTTGCTGTTTCTGAATACTTGCTTTTCAGTCTTAAGTAATTTCTGAGGTTGACACGCCATCTCCAGTCACATTTGTCTTGTGTGGCATGACTGATGCAATTACAGTTGACATTGTCACAGCATTTTGCACAAATGCCTTTAATTGCAGGTTAGCAGATGATGTCTGAAATAAGCAGCAGAAGACATCAGTGCCCTAAACTTCCTTCACAGAAGGAGTTGCTGGCTCCTGGGGTAACATGTGGTCAGTGTCAGGTTTTTAAAGCAAACACTTTTTTGCTGGTTGTGTGCAAGAAGCAGTGTTACTCTGGCACAACCTGCATATGGGTTTCCCTGTCAGCATTTCTGGCCATGAGACTCCACCTGCAACTGAGAGTAACTGCGCTGGCAGTGCCATCAGTCTGAGATGCCCTAGGGGTGCATGAATTACTTTGCCCCCTCTCAGCCCCTTGGTACAAGTGCAGCCACTGTGAGGGCAGGGGGTGAGAAAGGAGGGACTGGCTCCACAGCCAGAGCCAGGCTCTGCAGAGGTCCATGTCCTCATGGAAAATGAAAACTGCCACTCCCTGGCGATTTGCTGCAGGAGAGTGGCAGGGTATGAGGGCTCTTGCAAATGCATCTCCAGGAAGACAAGTGACAGCACCATCTCTCTTCATGGGTGGGTGGGTGTTGGGCAGGGAGAGGAGACCCCTTGAAGGTGAGTTAAGCAGTGGGAAGAGCAGTGGAGGTGCTGGGGATTCCTGTGCTCGCACAGTCACGTGGAACATTGACGACCTGAAATGGGGAACAAGTGTGGAAATTGCTTCTCCTTGGAGCATACAGCTCCAGGAGGCAAATGCCCAGGGACAGCAGATGTTGGTGGTGGTGTTGGGCAGTGGGCAGTAGCTAGCTGGGATGCTCAGCTGGGCACCAGCCCTGGAGATGCTGGCAGGGGCTTTTGTGGGGCTGGTGCTGAGCATGCCATGCTGCCCCATGTGGTGGTGGCTACTGAAATGTCAGGGGTGGCTACTGCAATGTCAGGGGCAGCTCCTGCCTTCTGACAGCCCCTTGCTGTGGATGGGAGAGGCTGGTTGTGCTGCGGGAGGGCCCGGAGTGGCTCTGGACCCCTGTGCATGCTGGCTGTGCTCACCCTCAGTGCTCGGAGGGTACGGGAAGGCCCTTTCAGGACATTTTTGGAGCAACTCACAACAGCTAATCCAGAGCTGATGGCAGCTCCACCTGCCTGACAGAATCAGGTGCTGTGTAAAACCATCTGAGCTTTTAATGACCTCTTTCAGACACAAACTGACCATCTAACTTTGCACAATTCACTGAGATTCCATTTTACTCAAGGAAATAAAAATAATAATTTAAACCATTTCAAATATAGCTGTAAATCCCTAACAACATTAACCTTTTCTAAAGCATTAAACCGATCCCTGGTGGATTCTCAAAATTGCTATTAGGAGGAGGCATGAGATACTCTCTCCTGAACTTTATGTTCCCAAAGTAAATAACAAACCACGCTGAGTGGGGTTTATTAGCTTTCTGTCTGTGCCTGTCTGTCTCCTCCCTCTGTTCTGAGTCATCAAACATAGGCACTTGTACTTTGTGAAGGCAAAAGTTTGGGGACAGCAGCACAGATGTGGGGAGATGGCTAAGGGGACACTGGGGTGCAGCGGGGATGCAGCGGCTGCTGAGGGCATGTGAGAAGCACGGGCTGCCAGGTCTGGCTGGGCAACAAATCTGACATTGTCTGCAGGCCCTCAGTCCTCTACGTTAGTTATGCTTCCCTAGACAAAAACAGTAAGGTGTAGATGAACCTGACATAAATATGGTTTCTATGGTCCTTGGCACTTCTTTAGCAGAAGGAAGTTCACCAATGTAGTTTATTAAATGTCTTACAGCTCTTTTTCAGTCATGCTTATCCATAGGTGACCATCTATTTCCAACGTGATTATATTGGAGAGAAGTGGCAGGGTTTGCTGCAGAAAATTCTTCTGGATGCCAAAGCCAGGTCTAGGGCTTGGTGCTTAACACGCTTCTGCAGTACATGTACATCCTTTAAGCATCAAGAAAGAGAGGTGGATTGGCTTTTTTTTTTTCCTTCAAAAAATGACATTTTGAAGTAGGTTAAATCTACCACTTTTTCACATTTTCTCAGAGAGAGATTTTGTCTGGCTGGTATACGTGCTTTCCATGAGAAATTATTTATGAGCTCCTCCATCCCTCATCTACTCTTCTTGATGTAACAATAGTAGATCTGGAGGAATGACCAAGGTTAGTTTTATAGTCTTGCTTCAGATGTAGTGCCAAGTTATTCAGTGCTCTGTTTTGTTAGTGCCTGAACCAAAGGGCAATTTATCTCAGCAGTGTCCTTCAGATTATACCTATATACCATTTTACCAATAAGGCATGCACCTGCTGCTCCAGTCCCAGAAGAAATCAATGTTTCATTTCAGAGATGGCAGTTTTTTGCTCTCTCTCTTTTTGCCATTCTTATGAAGACAAACTTTTTTAGGGGGCATAGGAAGAAATACAGAAGGATTGTAGAAAGACCTCCCTGCTTCAGCTACCACATCCAAATTACGAATCATATTGAAGTTTGCTGAGGGCCTAAGTGGTGAATATACATGAAGAGGATGGGACACAGCCTTTGCTGGGGTTTGTATGGATGGGATGGGGCACCCTGTTCCTTGGGGTCCCCTCAGCATGAAGGGCCTAGACTGCTGCAGTTCTGGAGGGAAGTGCATGGTGTGACCATGGCATTGCTGTCTTTGCTGGGCTAATGCAAAGCGGTAGCTCAGTTCCTTCCTGACAGCAAGTTATCTGCCCTAGCACTAGTGTAATTATAATATATACTTTATTGCTTGTCAATATTTTAACCTTTCTGGCACATTATCCCCTAGGGCAACCAAGCAGCCTTCATAAAATAGCTGATAATTATTGTCCTGGTGAATAAAGTTATCACTAGGGTCCTGTATAAATCACATGGAAAAGATGACAGATTTCACTGAGTGATCATCACAAAAATGGAAAGAAGTGACAGCTTAATGGGGAAGGTAATAAAACCAACAATAAAGTAATTTATAATACAGGCAGTGATTCTCAGGCTTTTCTATTTGTTTTCATCCTAATAGAAGATAAATGTCATAATAGGAATTAGACCTGAAATTTCTATTAAAAATATTTGGAAAATGTCATTAAATATCAGTAATTCTCAGCTCAAGAAATGGCAGCATTGGTGTTAATTATCTGTCTTAATTACCTGTATGAGGCCCTTGGAACCAAAGTGGGGAATAATAGTATTTGCTTTGCTTTCTTGGGGTGCTGCAAGGGATGATGGTTTCTAAATGCTGAGGGCATCAGGACCTGGCCCTGTCCTTGTGGTCAGGTCAGCAACTGCCCCTCACTTCTGTAAGGAATGAGACGTGTGGTAGCTCAGTGGGAGGAAGGCTCCCAGCTGCTGGTGGAAAGCAGGACAGCAGTCCTGGCAGGGATCCTGACTCGGGTACATCACGGCTATTTTGGTAATCTGCAGGTTTCAAAAGAAATCCAAGCTGTCATAAGCAAAGAACAAGACTTCAGCACAGATGTGAGAAAGCCCTGCAGCAGAACTGGAGTGGTGAGAAAGGCAGGGTGTGTTACAGAGTGGATGAAGGTCTAAGACACATTCACTAGAAATACATGAAGGACGGGTGTCTGTACCTGTAAATTCCCTGTTGGTATTGCTGGTTGGTCCTCTGGACTGCATGCTGTGAAAGCGCATGTGTACAGCCTTCAACATTTATACTCCATGCTAACAAAAAGTCTGGGAGCGTGAATGAGCTGTGGTGGGACTGCAGAGTGAGCAGGAGTGTCCTGGAGATGGGCCACAGCTCCCTGGGTGAGACCAAGGTAAGAATCAGCTGAGAGAGCGGTGGAGTGGGAGGCTGCCAGCCCAGCTCCTGGCAGGAGTGTGGGTGACCTGGGGAAGGTGCAGTGCTGGGGCCGAAGGTGCCGTGGGCACTGCCCTGTGTTGAGCAGGGGCTGGGGCTGAGCAGGTGAAGGCTGGCGTGGTGCTCCCCAGCAAAGTGTGGGTGCTGCCCAGGCATCAGTCTGTGCACTGCAGAACTGTGGAGCTGGTGCTGCCCTGGCTGGGAGAGCAGGAACAGCTCTTCCCAGTGAGCAATCTGGCTTGGGCTGGCCAGGCTCCAGACGGGCTCCTCAGCAGTGATTAATGTAAGGATGCCTCTGGGATGCAGGCTCTGCAAGGGGCAGGGAAGGGAGAGCAGTGGAAAACTTATTTGTGTCTGTGTTTAACATTCATAGAGCATTCTCTCACATTTCTTGTAAACAAGCACTATGAGGTCTGAGGTCCAGTACCTCTAATCTAGTGAGGGCCTTATTGATCAAGTCTTGCCATTTCATCCCCTGAGCTGCCTCGTGTTGCACAAAAGGGATAAATTGCTCCTTGTACTTTCAAGAGTCAGAATGTTTTTAGTACATGTAGACCCGTATGATAAATACAGAGGCACAGCTGGGATGAGAATAGCAAAAAGCAGAGGAATAATTAACAGCTGGAACAGCACAAACCAGTTCCCAAGCCCAAGCCCTAAAGCAACACGATACATTCATCATGCTCTCTGGGCTGATACTACAGCTCTGGGGTGCAAGGTATTGAATTACAGTCTCCAGAAAATATTGTTTGGGGAATGCTGAGGAGAGCCGGTAAACAGTGTGCTGGAAGGTGACAGATATGTTTGCAGCTTCATATAGGGCTTTCACAATAAAAAGAGCCATGAGGGGTTTTCCCCTCTCTGCCTGCTTGTCAGAGCAGCGGGCAGGCTGCCAGACTTTGGTCAGGGACAGCAGGGCCAGCAACTAGTAGGCTTGCTTCCTTCTGATGACTATTTTCTTTAAAATATTATCTTATTACTGTGTGAAGCACTAACAATGGCTGATGAATCTCAAGCTCAATGAAGCACCATTCCTGACTCAGCTGCTGTAGAAAACAACATATAGAAGGCTCTTAACACTGGATTTGGACTCAGTCTAGCCTGGACACCCCTTCTGGGCCCTCCTGTCTTCAGCGTGGTGTTACAGAGGATTGCAGAGAGGCTCCCAGGTCAGACCTGCTGCCCACAAGATCTGGGCACAGCCAGTGATCAGGAGCTGCACCTCAGCCACACAGAGGTGTGGAAGGTGAAGGCAGCCAGGATCTGCTTTGTAAGTTGTTTTTCTTTATATCCTCTTCTTCACAGGAAATTATTCACAAGACTTCTAGGATCTAGGATGATATTTCACTCCTAGAAACATGCCAGTGACTGATGGCAGTGTCCCCCTGAGTCAAATTCACGGTGTGCTCAGGTGCTGCCTCTGGAGCATCCTACATCACCTCCCCAGGGGCCCTGAGTGCAAGGCGTGCTGTGAACCAGCAGTAAAGCACACACCACGGTAAGGAAGGGGGAATACTGTGTTCTCTCTCAAATGCCACATCCTTCTGGCAGCACAAACTAGGTACTTTCTTGCTTCATTGATTAAACGGGGGACTCCCACAGCCTGATTAGGGCCAGGATTGTAGACAGCCACTGACTATGCATGTGAATTGGGTAAGCGTTACTGTGTACGACCATCATCTGCTCTGCTCCCCAGGAAGATTGATACACAGAATGAGCCTTCTCAAGCTGCTTCTGAAAAGATTCATGACACTGCAGTGAAAGTCGCTTCCAATGGCAACCTCTGTGTACTGATGTCAGCATATATTTTATTGCCCTTGACTACAAGGGCTGGTTAGGTTATGAGCCTCCCACTGAAATTGACCACATACAATTGCCAGATAATTGGTTCTTTTCCTTGTAGGCTGGTGAAATGATGGTTCACCTCTGACTCCCCCAAGAGCAGCAGGCACAGCACTATGGATTGCTTATCTCTCATCCAGGTGCTCGGTCTTGCTTTCCTTCCACCTGGCATGGCTGGAGGGAAATCCCCAAGAGTACAGGGCAGGGAGCAGCTGCTGAGCATGGGTTTGACTCTGGGCTAGCCCGAGCAGGCAGCAGGGCTGCCAGACTGCACAGGTTCGTGTGGTGCTGGTCCAGGGTTAGGGTGGGGGTGGATTCAGCTGCAGAGTAAACCCGGCCACAGTGAGCATTGGCTGTTGACAGGTGCTGCAACCCAACTGTCTGGCCTTTGTCCCTGGGACCATGTACTCATCTTCTGCTGTGGCATGTCACAGCTGCTGCTGCTGCTGCTGGTGCTGGTGCTGGTGCTGTGGAAGAGGACATGTGGAACCCTACAAATCTTGTGCTGATTGTATCTGGCTGCAATTGAAGGCTCAGGAGACCTTGGGAAAAAGTGTGTCTCTTTGCCCCTTGCTTGCCTCCCTGTCCGATTTGATCTAACCAAAGGGCCGTGACTGATCTTGAAAATCTCCCTGCTCCCAACTGAGCAGTCACAGAGAAGCACTGGATGTTCATCTTCCCCCTTTGTTCTTGTCCTCCTTTGGACACTGACCCTGTCCCTCAATGCAGGTCCTCTCTCTTCTGCTGGATCTCCTTGGTGTGCAAACACATGGCTCCTCTGTCCCGGAGTTTTAGAGTGGAACTAAGCAGTGTTGCTGCTTGGAGCCTTCTTGCTGCTTGCTCCTCTTCTCCTCCTTGCAGGTTTGTACAACATCTTCACCCAGTGCAAGAGGAATCGAGGGGTGAAGTGGTGTAGGGTGGTGGAAATGCTGCCACTGGGAAGGCTGTGCATGCCAGAAAGAGCTTTCCATCAGAAAGAGCCTAAAAGAACCGAGTCCACCAATCAAACACTCTCCAAACAAGGATTAATGTGCATGCCTCATGCTGAGCCACAGCTCTCTGTTTATTGCATTTTAACACTGTCAACAGCACTTGCCGAGGTGCTCACCAGGTTCTGCTGACCTCCACTATGTGGGATGGCATATGAATTGATTGTGGTTGCAAGAACTTTACTGGAATAAAATGAGCTTCTCAATTAGTGCCACACAAATAAATCTCTGTGTTCCAGTAATACCCCCCAGGGTACACTTCCAAAACCTTGAGTTATTTTAGGATCTTTATTATGGAAAATTCTTCTTATTTCTGTAATTTGGCTTTTGGGATGGCTCATCTACTTTCCTGGGCACCCTGTGGCAGCAGGGCTGTCCAGGTCTGCTCGGACTTTCCAGAGACATGTCCCTAGAAGGTGTCAGGCACCTAAAAGCTGAGCATGTTTGGGACTATCCCTGCTAAGGCTTCTTCCTTGTGCTGCCAGTTGCAGTGTTCTGGAATATAGAACATGGAAATAATTAAGTAGATTAATTAGCTAATGTTTGCACAGGACTGGAAAATACAGAGAACTATATAATTGCTAGGTACAGTAGATTAATTAATGTTTACCCACTGCTTTGTAAATGTAAAGGCAGCATGACAGTGCTAAGTGTTATAATTAATTAAGTTTTCACTATTTGTAAGATTTGTTTGGGACAACAATAACACCAAGGGTTCAGCTTTCCAGTTTGGATCCACAGGAGGGAATTACAAGGGGTATGATGTGACCTCCAGGGATGCCACTGAAGGCAAGACAGGTTACAGAGTGTGAATGACACGGTCACAGCCACAGAGCAGGTCAGCAGTGGGGCTGGCAAGAGAACTGGAGTCTGGCCTTGCTTTCTGCTGCCAGCAGTGTGGCTGAGAGCCAGTCCTGTGCCAGCAGGAGCAAACCACAGCAAACTGGTGATCTGTGTAGGAGATCCCTGAGCAATCTCACCTGGAAATTCCAGGGGCACAAAAGTCTTCGCATTTTGTTGGTGCCTGTTACTGCTTCTGTGTTTCCTCCAAACTCTTGTGGACACTCTGGGGGCCGGTTCTCAGCACAGAGATGCACTGGGTGACTGTGTCCTGCTGCAGACACGCAGAGGGGGCATATGGGGGCTGGGGGGCACAGGGCAGGGGATGGGGCATAGCAAACTCTTTGTCTTGCTGCACAGCAGTCCCACTGTTGCTCCCATGCTTATTGCCTGGATGAGCATGTGAACTTTTCCCTTGGGGCTCCAGGAAACCCTGCATTTGGCACTCATCCAAGCATGGCTTGTGCGTGCACTGTGGCTGTTTGGGCATGAGAGAGTGCAGACTATTGCCTGCTGCAGTCAGCTGTACGTACAAACACACTGTGCTGTCAGAGGGCCCTACATAACAACAGCAGTTGCAGCTCGTTTGTCTCTTTTAGCTGTCTGTGGCAGCTGCTGAGGGCACATGTGGGTTCCACACTTGAGTGCCACTGAGATGCAGTTGTTCCTGTACAGATCTGCACTAAGTGAAACCCCTGAGTGCCAGCATTTCCTGGTGATTAATATGAATAGCTGGAAAAGGCTGAAGGAGCTCCTAGAAACTCTGATGACCTCTATGTGCATGCAGGTCAAAGCAATAAGAAATACTACAGCCTGTCACTAACAAATGCTGCAAAGAATTAATAACTGCCTTTCATATTTCTAATTTTCTTTATCCTGTTTTGTCTTTGAAGCTCAGAACCAATTTAGCAATTGCTGTATTATTCTTAGAATAACTTCTGAGTCTTACTGTTTAAACAGCAAAGGAGGCAAAGTACTATCATCCATTCATTAACAAGTTGCTCTTTTACTGCTCCTCTGTTTTCTACATATGCCTGAACATTGCAGCCTCAGTGTGCTCCTGCACTGGAGCAGGGAGATGTGAAACTTACCTTGTATTTATTAGCAGATAGAAACTACTCTGTCTATGCATTTATTTGGTAAATAGTAACAGCAGGATTTCCCATGCTTATTCAACAAGTTAATTCACTTGAAATTCTGTCTCCCAGGCATATGGTCCTGCACTGTTCCTAATGCTCAGGTCAGTAAGCAGAAGGCACTCCCCTTCTCATGCTCATGAACTTGGGGGGAGACAATGACACGGTACTGGGTGCTTTTGGAGACCTCCTCACAAACACTGCGAATCTGATGCTTTTCTGGGCAGCAACTGGGAGCGTGTGTTAATCACCCCCAGTCTTTAAGGGGCTGAAGTGGCAGGCAAACCAGAAGATGCAGGGGAGGGGAGTCTTGGAGTATCAAGCCAGTGGCCACATGAGGGAACAGCTTCAGAGGGAGAACACCAGGGCTGCATCACACCACTGCCTGCCACGTGAGTGCAGAAGCACAAAGACAAGGAAGAAGAATCTGGTCCTAAATGAACAAGAAATCTGGAGCCTCCCAAGGTTCACTGCCCACCCTGCTCCATTCTCAGTCTGCTCTGATCATCTCTTGCTTTTCTTACTAGGCATTGTGCTGGTCCTCATGTGTAGAACTGAAGCTCTCTGCAGAGCAGGGCATACAAAGCCTCTGGAATGCCCTGCTTGGTTCTGGGGTAGGACTGTGACCTTCTGTCCACTGGAGCTGTGTGCTCCCTCCCAGTGCTGCATGCCCAGACATCAGGCTCTACGTGGAGGTGTATCCAAAGCCATGCTTGGCGTTGAGTCACTGAAGCTGTAGGTGATAAATGGCAGAGGGAACAACATTACTTTGCTGAGCATGTGAGGAACATTTCACACCCAGATAACACTAAGCAAATCTGTGCTGCAGGGCCATGGTCTGACCCTGCACTACTGCATCCTTCCTGAGGGGTTCAGGAGCTGCCTTGCAGGTTGTGCCAGTGCCTGCGCCTGCAGCTTTGTGGGGGAAGGCTCAAGGATGTGCTGTGTCCCCAGAAAATCCAAGCCCAATGGGTTCTGGCAGCTGGGAGCTAAGGCATCCAGGCAGGCTGGTGCAATGGCTTTGCCTTTAACATGTTCTTCATCTGTCATAGAGCAGCGCCTCTGCCATCTGCTGTCACTTCACACTTGGAGATGGGCTTCCGAGTGCCTTCTCCCACTTCTCTTCATCTCTCTTTTTGCATTTTGGCCTTTCCAGAGAGAGGAAATGTGTGAAGAGCAGGAAGCAGACAGCACTTCACAGCTGGCATTGGGGGGGTGTTGTCTGCAGCCTTTGCCCTGCCTGTACAGGGAGCTGTGCCGACCTCTCTGCAGGCTCAAAACTGACAGGGTGCAGGGGAGAGAGCTGAGAGGAGCTCACTCTGTCTGCTGAGAAAGCAGGTCTTTCTTCAGCTGCTCATGCAGGTGCTTGGAGGACTGCCACTGGTTCTGAGTTTGGGCAGCTGTCCCTGCCACGTGCTAGGCTGTGCTTTTTCATGGACTCTGTGCTTGCAGGACTATGAAGTTTTCTGTCATCAACACCTTGGTGAAAACAAGCTTTGTGAAATAGCCAGAAGGTGAAAGCACAGAACTTGCCTCTTAGTTATTTTCTTGCATTTATTCCATCAGTTTCTTCCTCAAGTTCAGAGGCATGGAGCATGCAGGCAGTCCCAGTCCTGCTGCACTGGGAATGCTCTGTAACACCTGCATGCCAGGCAAGAGGGAATTACTTCAAAGAACGCCTTTATTAGGGTACACTGCTTAGCATCAAAGAAATGTCAGGGCTGCTTTATGCTGAGTCCCTGCCTACAGCACTAAACTAGCTGTCATTCAGCAGTCTGAGTACAAACCACAACCACTGGCAGAACCCTGGAAAAATTTATTTTTCCACATCTAATTGCCCTTTTTGCTTTGTAAACATAAAGGTTGAAGCTTAAAGTCTGACAGGTCCAGTAGCCTTTTTCTTATCTCCTTAAAAAAAAAAAATGACATGTAGCTTGTTAGACTTTTACTGCAGTCTGAAATCTCAAAAAATCTGCAGAACTCTTTTTTAAAGATCATTGAAGCATTTCAGTACTCACTTCGGGAAAAACCCTTCAGCTCACAGAAAGACAAAAGCTGGTGCCTGAAGAGCCAAGATCTTTCCCCACAGCAATACAGGATAAAAACGCTTGTCCAAAAGAGGCAGAGCAAGTAATCAGCATTCCACCTTTCCCTGGGAGCAGATTAAAGCATGCTTATCTGCTCTGGTTATTGTTCCAGAAAGAAATGAAATACCAAAGACCAGAGAAAAAGAAAAGCGAATGTTAAAAAGAAAAACTGGATGTACCATAATAGCCTGAAAACTTCCTGAGTTCAGTTCCTTCAGTGCAGTGGGTTCCCTGCCCTGGAGGAGACTCTCCCGAGGTGGGGGGCTGCACTGCCCCCAAACTGTGCTCTGCCTTCTCGGAGAGCATCGTTCCTGCAGAAGCCTCCTCTGGACCAGGCTTTGAGCTGCTCCTGCTGCAACCATTCACTATGACAGATGCAGACCTGGATTGCTTCAACCACAGAGAAGTGGGTTTGGAGCTACAGCTCTTGAAGGACATACCTCTGTTCTGGGGGGAGATGCTGCCTGTTCCCTCCATCTGAAATGAAAACAGGGCTGTTACATCACTGCTGTCTCTGCCTAGACCCTCCTGACTGGGCTCAGCTTCAATAGGCCCACAGGAGAAGGGGACCAGAGACTGGCCCTGCTCCCAGTCCCCAGAGCACAGCCCTGCTGCCTGCATGGCACAGACACTGTCCCTGTCCCTGTCCCCATCCCTGCAGCCAGCCTGGCCTGTGCCCAGCTACACCCGGTACAGAGCTGTGCCCACTAATGAGTGCCAGGGTGGCCAGCATTGTCCCGAGTGTCAGACTGTCCCTCAGCACACACAGAATGTGCTGTGGGGCTGGGCTCAGGAAAGGGGGATTTTTCCTTCCTGTCCTCCCTCATACGCTCTCTCTTTTGCTGTGATCCATGAGGGTGTTCTGTGATCCTGGAGTTGGCACTTCATCTTACTCCAATGCAACCTGCTTTCTGTTTCCATAAGTGCTGGCTCTGTTGACTGTGTCTTTGGACAAGATCAGCACAGGAGACTCATGTTTGCAGGTAGGGGGCTGTAGGTAGGATCAGCACTGGTTATTTTATGGTGCCTGTGGTGCTGCACTTCCCTGAGTGCTGAAGCTGGCTGAAACAAGGCTGTTTCAGAAACAACTAAAGCTTCTTATATACAGAACAGAAGTGCAGAAAAATCCTCGAAACACCCCTTCAGCAAATCCTTTGATTCAAACCTCAAGCTTGAAATGACAAATGGAAGAGAAGTTTCAGGACAATCTATGTCTATTACAGATCCTTCATCTCCCCATTGTCATCAGTAAGGAAACAACAATGACCGGCAAACCCTTATTACTATTTCCTGTGCAGAGCTGAGCACAGGCAGGGCTGTGCTCCGTGTTCTCAAGGAATAGCTGTCACACCATTACAGCAAATATGTGTCTGTTAAGTTTTTAAATTTGATGTTATTTAGGTGGGGCTTTCAACAAGGTGTTGAAAGAAGAGAGTTCTGCAGCGGGCCAGGTGCAGAGAAGAGAATGGAGCTGGGGAAGGCACTGGAGCACAGATTGGATGGGGAGCAGCTGAGAAGGCTGGGGAGGCTCGGCCAGGAGAAAAGGAGGGGCAGGGGAGAACTCCTCACTCTCAACAACTCTCTGGCAGGAGGGTAGATCCGGGTGGGGACAGGGCTCTGCTCCCAGGGAACAAGGGACAGGACAAGAGGAAAAGGCCTCAAGTTGTACCAGGGGAGGGTTTAGAGCAGAGTAGGAAATTAGGAAAAATTTCTTCATGGAAAGTGCTGTTCAGCCCTGGCACAGACTGCCCAGGGCAGTGGTGCAGTTACTGTCCCTGGAAGGATTTAAAAGATGTGTGGATGTGGTACTTGGGGTCAGGGGTTAGTGGTGGTCTGGGCAGTGTTGGGGGAATGGTTTGACTTGATGGTCTTAGAAGGCTTTTCCAACCTCAGTCATTCTGTGATTCTGGGACCCCAAGGTGCAACTGTGTCCTCTGAGGACCCTGAAAAGTTGTACCCACTTCAGAGGAGTGCTGGGATGCTTTTGTTTGTTGAATTCAGTCCTCCAAACTACAGTTCTGTTCCCCAGTTCATAAGTCTGTTCCTGATATACTCTCAGTATCATATTTAGGCTTGGTATGTTAGAGAACAACTGCTGTTATAGGATCAATAAGGGGCAAAGGTGTGGGGCCTGCAGAGGCCTGATAATGGATTTGCTCCCAGGATTTCCAGATCTCCTTTTTCCTGGGACCATTTTCCTTTCTAACACATCAGGTTTTCCTATCTAGCTGCTGTTCAGGGTAACCTGATGTGGCTCCTGTCCTGGGGCTCGCATCAGTGACAGGAGCTCCCTGTGCCTGAGGTGCTGAGGAGCTGGGAGGGTCTGATGGTGATGGAGGTGTCAGGAAGGGGCTCTCCCGCACCGTTCAGCAGACTTGGCATCATCCTGACTGCCGTGGGAAGATCCGTGAAATGAATGATCATCAAACACGGCCACTGCCTGCCAAAAAGTATCATCTCTCGTGCACCTCATCCTTTAACAAAACAGCTCCTTCTCATGAAATAATCAGCTTTCATCTCTTCATTTATTGCATTGCATGAGAACAACTGGCAGCCTGCTCGCAGGTGGCAATTTATTAACTACATCTCATTTACTAACTGGGAACAAATTCTTTTTACTTGTAGCTGCCAAATACAAATGAGGTTGGGCTTCAGAGCTGCCCAGGTGCCAGGCAGCTTCCTTGGCCTATTTGTCCTTGTGTCAATGGCAGTGTCACTCTGCCAGTGATAAACCTCTCTTCTGATGGGCCCTGCTAGTCATTAGCGGATTGCTGAGCCCACCCTAAGGAATACAGGGGGAAATCCAGGCTCACAGAGACCCATCTCTGTGCTGAGCTGGAAGGGGTCTGTTCCAGCATGGGAGAAACATATCACCAGCAGTGGCAATTGTTTTTTTCAAACTGTGTGCCCTGCCCAAGTGATAGAGAGAGAGGGAACAGCCCTGGAGCAGGCCACTTCTGCAGGGCAGCCATCAGCCATGGTCTGTGCCCTGTCCTGACACACATCTCTGTGGTGACACAGCAATGGAAAGGACAGTGCTCTGTGAGCTGCATGCGAGGCACAGCAAGGCTTGCCCTGTTACACACACTCTGAACAAGGGCCACCCCCTCCACTGCCTGCTGCCCCCAGGACAGGCAGACCCCAGGCAGAGCTGAGGGGGAGACGGCGTCTCTCGGCAGGTCTCCATCCTTGCAGGGCTTATCAGGGTGCCCAGGCTGCTCGCTCTCCTGGCCCTTCTAGCTCTCACATTGATAATTTTCCCTGGGTACACCCTGTTGGCTCAACATTTCTAGCTGCTTCCTGGGGTAGTGGCTTGGGCACTCTGCTCCCTTACTTCCTGTGCCTATGTACTGTTCCCTGACAGTGAGTAAAGTGACTTTCCTAAAACAGTATGGTGCTTGTTCTTCTGGACAGGATCACGGTGCTGGCACCCACTCTCTGCCAGGAGACCTCCCCTGTCCAGAACACAATGGTGCCTCTCAGCAGAGGCTTTGGCAGGAGGCAAACAGGCAAGTTGAGTTTTGAAATCTCCAGGCAGTGCCAGTCTGCAGAGAGTGTTGGCTTCTTTTTCATACCTATCTCCAGGTTTAATGGTTTCTCCCAAGCAGGAAAAATAACAATAAAGATAATTCTTTTAAAACTGATTATCTGAGAGTACAGATTGTCAAGCTTTATGCTGCTGGATAAATCAAACTAACTACTGAGAGTTAATTTGTCTGACCATAAAGTGGATTCAATAAGTGTAAAACAAAACTAATTGGCTCTCTTCCATACAAATTTAATCATACTATAAAATCTGATCAATGCAAATAAAAAGCATTGAGTAGGTTAAGTGTCAAGAATCTATAAAGGAAAAAATTTGCTTTCTTGCAGGAGTTGAAAACTGGGCAGGTTTCTGTCTCTGTACTGACCACTCCATGATGCAGACCCAGTCCAAATGTGCTGACTTCTGTGTCATGTCCTCTGTGTGTCACAAATAATTTGTCCCTTGGTGTTTGTAGTTTCTGTATTTATGCAGGTTGAAGCTGTTGGTGAGATGATATGTGACTCTTGGAATGCTGTGCTTAGGCACACCAACCAGGTGAAACACACTGAGCACAATGCCAGCCAGCAGCCCTCACCTGTGCAGGGTCTGCCATGGCAAAAAGGCACCTGGCACCTCCCAAAGACCCAAAAACAGACTCTGTGCCACAGCTGATGCCAATCTTGGGGTGCACACAGAACACCAGGACTTTTGTTGCTTGGGCTCTGGTGCACCCCTGCCTCCTTCCCTTCCCCCTAGGGAGCGGTGGCAGGGTTGGCACCCCATGTCCTTGCCCACGGGAGCCCCCTTCTCTGAGCTCTCCAAAATCACCTTGGATCCCAAACAGCCACCTGGTGATGATTTTTGCAGAAGATCTGTCTTCATAGCCCTGCCAGGTCTTGTCAGAGGGCTGAGGCACTGCCTGGGGCTCCACGGATCCCTCCATACAGACCAGCTTCAGCTGGCGAGGGAAGGAGCACCATGCCAATACAGGGGCCTGTCTGGGGCACTCTGTGCCCAGAGCCTCTTCAGATGAGGGCAATTGCCAAGGCAGCCATCTGGTGAAGTAAAGAGGCTGCCAGGAACAAGCTACAGCTCTGCTACAGCATCTGAACAGGGGTTCAAGGCAAACAGGATGCAATCAGCATACTGAAACCTTTCACATGAAACCATCGCAAGGCATGCTGTGAGAGGTTGATATGGGCTGTAGTTCTGGTGATGGCTGGAGTGCGGTTGGGGTTGCTGCAGTTGCTGCTCATGTGAGAACTCTTGCCTCCCTCCAATCTGCAGCTTGCCAAGAGCTAACAGCTTTTCTGAACAGCATCTCTTCAGTTTCCCCTGTGGATGTCCAGCTTGGACAAGATATGGAGGAAAGCACCTGCATCTTGGCAGAGCAGAGAGATTGGGAGGGAGGGAAAGGAAGGGAGCAGTCTGAGACTTCTGGGAAACTAGAGGATGATATTCCAACACACAGAGTTCCTGCTGTGGAAATTGTGAGAGCTGGAGTGGGAGAGAGAAATACCAAATCTGAAGGTGAGGAAGAGGGGCTGTTATAACACTTCTCCCAGCCTGCAACTCCCCACTGGCAGTGCTGGAGCTTCAGGGGTTTGCTTGGAGGGTAGGAGTGGCAACCACTGCCCACGGCTTCCTTCCCATTGCAGCTCCCAAGTCAGAAGTGCTGGAGCACCCTACAGGAATGTGAAAGCCCAGGGGTGCTGGGGCCCTCGGGGTGGCCATGCCCTTGCTGCCCTGCATGGGGCTGGAGACAGCCCTGCCCCGGGTGGGCTGGGGATCTGGGACATCTCTCCTGCTGTGCAAGCAGGGGCTGCAGGCAGGATCCCCGGAGGAAGCACTCGGCTTTCAGTGAGCTTTGTGTTGACTACTTCAGCACTGTTGTGAAGGCCTCTGAGACCCCAGGAGAGATGCAGGACAGGAGGGCTGGGGTCAGTCCCCTGTCAGTCCCCAAGCCAGGGACAGTCCCTCTCCTGCACAGGAGGGAGAAGCAGAGGAGCCCTGTGGAGCCACAGTGGGTACCTGTGACCTGGGGTCACAGTTATGCTGGTTTGTCTCCTGCTGCCCCACCATCACCTGCTGCCCCTGAGCTTCTAGAAGCACAACTGTGAGTCTCTTGCTGTGCCAGGCATCCTGGAGAGCCTGCTTCCCATCACCCCCTTCTCCCTTCTCTCCAGATTTTGAGGTTAAGTTCTAGTATCTCATAAAACATAGTCATGTCATAATTTCAGCCTGCAGAAAGCCCTTTCCATCCAAGGGCCAGGATCCATACAAATTGCTGCTCTAAATCTCCAGCTGCAATAAGGAAACTTCACATGCTGACAGTTTTCTTGATAAATACCTAATATAGCTTAAATAATTATTTAATGCAGACAAATGGAAAAGAGAGCATCCATATGCTGCATTATAATAAATTACACTTGCAACTTGCTGGACAGTAGCAGCAGAACAAATCAAGGGCTCCACCATAGCCTGGGGAAGGATGGTCCATGTGAGGAGTCACTGCAGGAAGGCCCTGCCAAGGTGCTCATGGTGTTGAGGGGCAGGCTAAGGAGGGATGAGAACCCTCCTCAAGCCCAATTAATACAGCGCTGTTGAATGTGGTGGAGTAAATGGTCCCTTTATTCTGCTGGCTGTCCCACATGGAGCTAGTGCTGTGGGTAGCTGGTGGGGCTGTGAGCTGAGGGGCAGCACTGCCCAGAAGGAGTGGTGGGGAGCAGGAGAGGAACAGGTGGCCCACACAGGCTCTCTGGGCACCTATCAGAGGTGTGCATTACCTGCCCACACTGCCTGTGCCCCCCAGAAGAGTGTGGAGCTCTGAGCGTGCTGGTAGAGCCTGGGTTCACATGCAGCTTCATCCTGCAGGCTGGCAGAGGGGTTGGGCTGTTGCTGCAGCCTGGAAAGAAGTATAGAAGAGCATAGGGAAGAAAATGGGTCCCTGTGAGTGGAACAGGCTCCCAACACCAAGACATTGCTCTGCCATGAGCAAAGCCTGTTCTCTTGGGGGGTTGATCTTGCACCACATTCCCAGCCTGATGTCATAGGTTTCATAAGCTTAGCTCTCACTCTTTACTTTCTTTGAGCTCCATGGTCAGTGGTCGCTTACGAGTTTTTGCTTTGCTTTATATGCTCAGTGGTATTTGGGAAAGTGTGTGTATCTCCTTCATGAGCTCTGAGAGATTACAAGGGCTGCACTTGACTGAGCTCCTGGTGTTTGACCATGTCAGCTGCACAGCAGCAGGGCTGCAGAGATGCGTTTTGGCATAGCAGAGGATAAACACGGTGGCAGAGATGGAAGTGGCTATAAAAAGTAAAATGTGGAGTGCCTGTCCTTTAAAATATATTAGGCAGTTTGTAAATAAGCTCTGTATTTTTAGGATGTATGTGGAATTGTTCAGCCTGTAGCCCTTGAAGAATCTGACCTTGAAGAGAAGAAATGCATTTTTGAAGAACTTTCAAAATGTTCCAAGAATGGCCAGGCAGGACAATTGCTCTTGCTTATCATTTTAGCAGTAGGTGATGTGTTAGGCTGGTGTGGTTTGGGAATCAACTCAAGCTCCAGCCTCCTCTTCCTTCTCAGATAACCTGTGTGCAGTCAGAGGCAGAGAACTTGGGGCTAAAAATACCAAATGTCTGGTGAGATTTCCAGGGATCTGTCACTCCTGGCAGTTGGGACAGTCTTGGCTGGGTGACTCGTGTGCTGGTTCTGACAGCTAAGCTCTGAGGGTGTGAAACTGAACCAGACAGGAGCGTGCAGCCTGGTTCCCACCACCTCTCTAGGCTGCCATGTGCTGCCAAACTGCCTGGGGAGCTGAGCTGTGCAGGTCTGCTGTGCCAGTGAGGCTCCTGCCTGCACCCTCCTCCTGGCAGGGCATCTTCCAGGACGTGGGGGCCTGGGCCATGCTGTCCTTCTTCTCCAAGTGTGGTTGGGACACGTACCTCCCACCTCTCATGGCTGTTCCCCTTTGCTTTGGATACTCAGCTTTTTGGTGGGGAGAAGGGAAGAGCTCGTGAGCAAGGGACTCTGTGGAGAGCAGGGAGAGGTGGATTTTGGGTTTTATTCTGTTGAGGAGTCAGATGCTTTCTCTGGGAAGATAAAAGTTCTGGCCCAAACTAGCAAAGGCTGCTGCTGATTTAGGACACTCCTGTTTTCAGGCATCCCGGGGTGAGATCCAGGTCTTTTCTTCTGCTGCAATAGCTCTGTCTTTCTAAAGTATGAATGGCATCCTCCCAGTCTCCGTTCCTGGACAATATGGAAAACAGTGGCCCTGCAAATTTCTTTAAGGGTACTGACCAAGCGGAGCTGTGGGATGAGCTGTAGGTTTCCTGTTTTAAATCTGTTCTTAGAGAAAACACAGGTGATTCCCTGTGTGGAGGAATAACCAGCAAATCGATCTCTGTGCATGCTGATGCAGGGAGCCAGAAGCTCCATGTGCTCTGGGCTCTGGCCGAGGAAACATAAACAGTTTTATGTCTGACCAAGGGGATGTAAACCAAGCACTTGTTGAAGCCTTTTAAATATTTTGACATTTTACAATCCATCAAGGCCTTTAATTGTATTTTGAGTGAGTTGTTCTATATGTAAATACCAGTTAATGTTGAAATTGTTTATAGCCAAATTGTCTGTTTATGCAAATTGTGTTCCAAGATCACAAAGCTTCTATTGTAGAATAAACATGTGTGTTTTATTTAATGCTGGAAATGTTTCCTTTGGCTGCTGTGGCTCTTGCTGACAGTGTGGCTCTGCAATGCTGCTGGTGTGGGAGCGAGTGCCAGCCTTCCCAGAGGGCAGGGGGGTGTGACAGCTGCTCCAAGTGCTCCTGCTGTGGAGGTGGCTCCCTGAAGAAGGTCCCCTGGGATGGTGTTCATGCTGTATTTCTCCCTTCAGTGTGCATGGGCTCTGGTATCCCTTGTGAATCTTGGGGAACTCTCTCCACTTGGCCCAGGCTGGGGTGCAGGCAGAGCCCCTCTGGGCATGAACCCTGCTGTGTGAGGTGGGAACCCATCATCTGCTGGGTCCCCAGGACTCTCTGGGATTCTTTGGTCTGGCTCATGTGTTAATTTGAGGTTCTGGTGCAGAAGACAGCTGACATTAACAACCAAACTACTCCTGCTGGGTGCGAAGTGTAGAGAAATCAGCATGCTGGTCCTGCCTGCACTGCACCCAGGCAGTAATCGAGATCATCACCTGAAGATAAATGTCTTCCTGCCACCACACGGAAGAGAAGAGCCCTTACTGAGGGCTTTGCCTTCAGGTTTATAATCATGGGGAAACACATGCAAATTAATGGCTCCCCCTGATAGGAATCAGTGGTGCAGGAGCATTTGCAGGTTGCGAATCAGACATACAATGTCTCTGATCTGCAGGCAAGGAGCGAGTTCAGTCATGCCTGTGCAGCCTCCAGTAGAGGCTCCCACTGAGTGCATCTGCCTCTGAGCTGGCCTCTGTGCCCACACCATGCTCCTTTCCTCCTGGGTTTTTCAGTCTAACAGTGTCGATCTGGCCTTTGTGTTTACTTCACATCAGCATTCCTGGGGGAATGCTGCAGAGCAATAGCATCTGCACAGCCTGAAGTTGGGCTCCCATATTATTTCTTCATTAATATTTGTTCTTCATAAATATATATTCACTCCTATTAATCACAGTCCATGGATTACCAACCCTAAATTCTAACTGTGGGGAATATTTCAATCCAGTGTTATTAAGAAGTGATTTTTAAAAATGTTGCTGAGGCTTTTAGCCAGTTATGTGCTACTAAATATTTAAATCTGTATCTCTTGCTGCATGCTGAATTACAGCAAGGGGATATTTAATGTTCCCATTGCTCCCGCATAAATCTGTGAAAGATTGACTGGAAGAAAAATGCAGTCATGAGCAGCCCACGTACATGCTGAACACTCTCTTGTGCCACACACCCTCTCACGCAGTCCAGCCTGGAGGGGGACGGTGGACCCCACAGTCATTCTGAAGTCACCCCACTGCACTGAGCGGGGCCAGGGCAGGGGATGTGGCAGAGACCTCTCAGCCACCAGCCGTCCTGCTCTGGCATGTGGCAGCTGCTGTCAGGAGTCAGGAGCTACGAGCGCCGGGTGGCCTGTTACCCACGGGTTTATTGTTCAACCCTACGCCTGGTTTACGATAGGAAAAGCTTTCAACAGTTAAATGGTACTAATATTAACCACTCCCGCATGAGCTCTAACAGTCTCTCCCATTAAAAGTGTGATTAAGAAATTAATTCATCTGGAAGGGATTGGCATGCGGTGTTAAACAATGGAATAATGATTTTTTTTATGAAGGCTGAACTCTTTGCTGTGTAGAGACAGGAGGCCCCGTGGCTCTTGCATGACAGATATGGCAGCAGCTAAATGTGGTGGGAGGACCGGTGTGGTCCTGGTATGGTGCTGGTTGCAGGTTCCCAGAGGGAGGAGGAGGCTGCTCAGGACAGTGGCAAGTGTGGCAAGGTGTACAGTCTGCCTGGACCTCCCTCAGGGCTGCCTGGCTTCTGGTGGTCCACACCTAGCCAAATGCTCTGCCTCACTGCAGAGGCACCAGCTGGTCACTGCTTCCACTTTGTGGCTCTGTATACTGCTTGTACCAGTCAGACAGGCTTGGGAAAAGTAGCTTTTGAGGAGGCCACAGGGCAGTGATGGCATGTCTGCTCTTAGCCAGGGAGGAGCTCCTGGGTGCCCTCGTGCTGTGGCCAGCTCGGAGTGAGACATTCCTGGCACTGCTCTAACCCACTGGAGAGCTCAGCACACAACACATGGCAATCCATTTCTGATAGAGGTGGAAAAGCTTTAAAGTCCATCAATGCCTGCTGGCAGGTGAGCCTAAAAAGCTGTTATTTGCTTCTGAATAGCAATACTCGCTTGCCCTTAAACAGGCCATTTGGGAAGAAGGAGGAGTGGGGAGGCTGGTTTCCTCTCTGCATCCCCTTCCCCTGCTGCTCCTCTCCCCATTTCTTGTGCTCCCATTTCCTGAACTCTGCATGGTTTGTGGTGGGTCTCAGAAGCTGAACCCCCACAAAGTGCAAGCCCCTCTCCTGCCCTTGGCAACTGTGTCCCAGGCGTGTTCCCAGTCCTGGCCCTGCAGCAGGGCCCCAGGTAGAGCAAGGGGAGTCAAGGCAAGGATGATGCTGCATGTGGCTGTGGAAAACACACGCTTCCAAACCAAGCTTCTCAGTTGAGGCAAGGAATCAGACAACTCCCATGCACCCCTGGGAAGGGAACTGGGGTCAGTCAAGCTGGGTCAGCCGGCCAGCGAGGCAGGGCTGGCTCTGTGACCGTGGGTGCCAGGGAATGCACCGTGTGCCCAGGACAGCACAGGCTAGCGCTTCCTGGCTGCTTCCCATCTCCCATCCTGAGAGTGAGCGAGGGAGGGCAGGCACAGCCTCTGCAGTGGGGCTGCTGTGCTCTGAGAGCTGCTGTTGTTGGACACAACGGGGGGCTGGAGGCTCCTCCAGCCTTGGAGGAGTCAGTCTGAGTACTGGCACCAAGAATATTCATATTGCAATTTATCCTGTTCTATTTCTCCATTGATTTTAATTAAGTTCACTCTCGCCTGCCAAGCCTGGGGAACACAAACAGAAGTTGAAAATGCTGAAAAGTCAGGTTGCTTTGAGCTTGAGTCTTCCCAGCCTTCCAGAGAACGGAGGGAAAGGGACCTACACCACTATGAGGACATTTCCTGTGCTTTGCTGGTCCCCAAATAATAAACATAAAATTAAAATCCTATTAGGAGAATCACAAAAGCTATTATAGCTCAGCAGCTGATACTGACTGTGATCAAATCTTTTATGCGATTTCTCAGCATTCTGGGCTGCTCACATGCACACCTTGATCATGTTAGCTCTGGCTTGATGGGTTTTTTCTCCCTCACTGAAACAAAGCAAAAAGAATTACAAAAAACCCCCAGTCTAATCCTGCTATATCAGTTTATGTTGTAGTTCTGCCATAAGCAGCAGTGTCTGTTGTTGCTGTGTGGCCTCTAAAGACAGACCTGCAGGAGCGTGTGCTAACTCCAGCAGTGGATGTGCCGGCCCCATCCTGTTCCCCACAGGAGCTGCTGGCCTGGGAAAAGCCGTGGGGCCCCTGGCCAGTGAGTGTGTCATTGCTTGCATCATGTCCATCCTTCAGGGCACACCAGTGACATTGCTGCTGGCCAGGGGAGGGGCAGGGATGCCCTTTGCATGGGGTCATGGGTGATGTACTGCTGTAACCTACAACTTTTAAACAATTTTTGCACATCTCTTTTAAATATTACAGATGATCAGAAGCAGTCGCCAAAAATAACAACTCTTAAATGAGAAACTGGTTTAAAGAGCCAGCATTATACAGTTAATCTATCTTCATGCTATTTTTCAAAAGTTAGACTCATTCTTCATACTAGATACGGTGATAAGAGGATAAAGGTACCTATTATTCAGCTCTAATTTTAATTAATATGGTCATCAAATTGGATATGAAGAATTAGGAAACCTCAGCAAAAATTCTGAAGAGATATAAACCAGGACAATTTACTGTTTGCCAACCTGTGCTCTCCTCTAGTCATCAGTAGTCATGGTGACTTGGTTTCTGATAGATGTCTGGAAACACCTGCAGCAATCTCTTTACAAAGTTTAATAACCTTGGGTCATTCACTTTTCAAAATATTTTAGCCACTAGGGAATAAAAATAGCAAGATTGTTACAATTACACTTCAGAAGGTCATATCCATCTCCCTTTGGCTAAAGGTCTGTATTCCCTCAAAGCTGCACCCCTCCAGAGAAAGGTGAGCCTGGCTGGTTAAACCTGTTGCACACCTTCCCCAGGTGGTAACTGGTGAAGTGCCAGGAAGGATGGTGTGTGCCGTGGATCTGGCCACTGGCTGGTGGGTATCAGCTGCCCTGGGGGACAGAAACCCACCACACTCCACGTTCTCACCACTGAACCCACTGGCTATTTCAACAGAGCAGGAATTTACTTGCTTCCAAGAACAGGGTTAAACACACAAGGAAAGAAGCCCACGGAAACAGGCCAGGAATGGAGCCATCGGCAGGGTGACAGTTGACAGGGTATATGGCAAGGGGCTGTCCTTTTCTGCCTGTGTGTCACCCATGGTCAGAGCCAGCCCTGTGGGCTTGGACACCTGGGTTCAGCACTGCAGGAATTAGGTAAAGCTGCTCAAGGAAAGCTCCCTGGGGCAGCTGCTGGGGCAGAGCTCAGGGACATCAGAGGGAAGCAGGAAAAGAACTGTGGGTGCTGCAGGCAGCCCAGTCTGTCCTTGGCCTGCTGAGATGTCCCCAGCCTCCCTGGTACAGCAGATGCAGGCAAAGAGCAGGGGCTGGGTGACAGCCAGATCCCTTCCATGTGTGAGCTTGGCATTGGTGGGAGTGAAGTGTGGGCTGGAGACTGCTTCCATTTCCTCTTGGATGTGACTTCCCTGAGTGCTTGCCATCTGGCTCAGCAGAGAGCAGGGACAAGGCAGGAGAGTGAAGGGCACCATCAGCCTCAGCTGGCAGCACTGGCAGGAACAGGCTGAGCCTGAGCTTGAGACAGAGGAAAAGGAGCACAGTAAGATGGTGCTGATGATCCCGGCCAAGAGTTTTAATGTCACGTATCATGCATCAGTTACATTATTCTAAAAGAATATAATGACATTGTCTCAAATAAGTCACTCCTGGAGGGAGGGAGGTGATCTCACTCCTTCTGGCTGCAGGTTCTGCTGTCAGAGCCATGTCCCTCATCATCCCGACCTCGTGCTGCTCCCCAGCTGGTCCCCAATCTCTGGTATCAGGGCTGGTTGGTGCTGCTCCAGATGTGGGGTCTGCCTTCCCCAGACTGTGGGATTCTGCATCAGGAAGTCCTGACTGGGGCCACTTCCATCCGCTCTCCCAGGGATGGCTGACTTGGCATTGGGGCAACAGTGGTGTGAGTGTCCCAGCCCCTCAGTGAGGCCAGAAGGGCTGGGCTGAAGGTCTGCACAAAGTTGTGTTGAGATGAGGCAAGGAGGGTTCAGAGCCTTCTTGCTCCTTCAGAGCACTTTCAGAGTGTTTGCTGAAGGCAGATGCATGTGTGAAATGCAGACAAGTGTGCGTTAAGCCTGTTCTCTCAGCAGTGCAGTGCCTGGAGTGTGTTTGCTTTGTAGCAGCTCCTTTGCTGATTGCTGAGCTCTGCTGGTCCAGAGGCAGCTGATGAGGGGTCAGTCAGAGCCCCTCGAACCAAGGGGGCTAATGGGAACCTTTTAGGGCTGCCAGGAAAGGGAACACGCACCAAGGTTTGCTGTGTTTGATCCTTTTCTCTCTGTGATGATGGTCTGCTGGAGGAATAACCCTCCTGGGCTTGGCACAGGCTGTTCTGCTGTATTTCGTGTTTGAGTTGGCTGTAACGCAACACTTCCGAAACAGGGCAAAGCACATCCAGTGTGGCTCATGCCAGCATGCTGTGGGCCGGTTGGTGCTGTTGTCTGGTGCTAGTCTCTGGTATTGTTGGCACTGATGAGAGTGGACCAAGAATAAGGGCAGCCCTGGACCATGACAGTCCCACCAAACTCTAAGTGGTTTTGGGGAGAATTGGCTGCTCTGCATGGTACCCAACACCTCGGTGGCCACACGCACCACACCAGGGCATGGCGACCACAGGAGCACTTGCAGTGCTGAGCTCACCCTGCCATCAAGGCAAACCCTTATTTATGCTTTCAGATCCTACTAACTCACAGATAATTAATGTCAGGAAGTTGACATGGTGCTGTGGCTAATAGCTCAGCAGAAGGAGACACATTGGTCAATTAGCAGCTATATGATCTGATAGTACCAGCAAAGGGCAGATTTAGCTGCCGGCCCCTCCATCCAGTGCCCCCTGCCCCACCAACTCGTGTTGTTTAGGTAAGGGATGTGTCAGGGCTCAGGGCAGGAACGTGGAGACCACAGGAGGATGAGAAGGGCCCACAGGCAGAGCCTTTTCTCCGTGATTGCTGCAGCTTCATTGAGGCTGGTGTGGGCATGGAGAGCTGGCAAGGTGCAGAGATGTGTGCTGGCATCCCAGCCACGGCCCTGTCATCCAGACATGGGGGCAGGGTGGAACAGCAGGGAATCCACAGCAGTGACAGGCCACCCCTTCCTGGGAGATAGGCTGTGTTCCTCTGGAGAAGCCCATGTTATGAATTTTGCAATATTGGTAAAGTATTAAATTAGAAAGAGACCTCAGAGCAACAGAGAAGTAATATCTGCATATGTGAGGGCCTCCAGCTCTACTCACAGCAATATTAGAGGATTTGTGAAGTTTAGCGCTTTCTTTCATCTTGGGGCTGAGGCCATAAAATGAGACACCACAACTCACCTGAAAACAAAACCACCTGGAGGATGGGTAGATCTGTTGTATCCCCTCTGGGGTGGCTGTCAGTGACCTGACCTGCTGTTTACTGCCACAGCTGTGACACTTTCCCCAGGTAGCATCCAGCAGCTCCATGTGCAGTGGGGCTTGGGGAGATGCCCATTTGCTTTTAGCACCTGTGCTGCTGTGGCTGGTCAGCTCTTAGGGGGCTCTGGAATGCAGCTTCCTGTGCTGGGCCATCTGCAAGCAGATTGGAACCCCAAGCCCTCCCAGGGTCTTCTGTGTCCTCAGTCCGTTCTGGCCTCTGCAGCAGTGGGTGCTTCCATGGCTGTGGTACTTTCTCTGAGGGACATTGGTGTCAGCAGCTGGGATTACTTTTGCTTTTGCATAGCAGGAGACTGATTACAGCCAGTCCCTTTCAAAAAATTGATGCTTTAATATTCAGTCTTGTCCAATGAGGGCTATTCCTACAGTAACATTTAATTTAATGCTCTGGCTCTCTGTCTGTGATGCACCACTGATCTGCACAGGTGCACTTACCTTCATCAGCTCGTTTAAAACCAGCTGGAACTGAAGTTAGAATAAACTGTAAAATTTATGGGCTGTTCCCTCCCTTTTTAATTAGCACCGTGAATGTGTGTTGAGATGCCTCAGGCCAGGGGAAGGAGCCATTGACTTGTTTGCTGGTACCTGTCTTGCTCTGCAGCCTGATCCAGCAGCATCCCCCTAGATGGAGCTCTGCAAAAACATTTGGAAGCCAGAAAACAGAACTCTCCAGCTGCCCTGCAGTCCTGCTATACTGGTCATCAGGAAAATCTTGGGTTTGACCTTTGTGTTTGGCTGAACAGAAGCTGATGCCATGGTCTGCAGGCAGGAGTGGGACGGCACACCCTTGGTGAGGTGAGAGCAGATGGGTGCTGCAGGATGGCCACCCCATGGGTGATGGCTGAGTGGTGTCAGCAAAGAGAAGCCAGTGTTGGCAGCGGCCAAGCTGGGCTGTGCTCTGCCACCACAGCAGCCCTGCAGCCAGTGTTGTGCTCTCTGCTCTGGCCCCAGAGACTCTGGGCCATTCTCAATTCCAGGGCTGTTTTTCTGAAGCCCCCAGTGCCACCCTCTTCCTCCCCTGGGTCTGCAGAAGGAGCAGAAGGATCAGCATTTGTGTTGTCCAGGGTCAGCTCCTTGGCACCAGAGCCCTCCGTGTTCTTTCTGTGAGTGTCCCCTGGCATACCAGGCTCTGGCATTGGAGGGCTTTGCTTCAGGGATGATGGAATGATGGCATCAGAAGCACAGTTGATTGCTGAAAGTGGTGTTGCCTTTGTGCCTGAGCAGTTTCTTCCTCGCTGTGTCCTGATCATCCCTTCTGCCCTCAGCCCCCAGCTTTGCCAGCCCCTCACCTTCCCCAGGGCTCTGGGTGGGCTCAGCCTGTACCTCTGGTTAATGGATGGTTGAGCACGAGTTGGAAACTGAACTCATGCAAAACATGGCATTTCACAGGTCCCGGATTAGAGGAGATGACTCTACTTATCCAGCCTGAACTCCTGCAAAGATGTGCCAGAGCAGGAGTGGTGAGAGAAAGCACCTGCCCAGGAAGATCTGCAGGAGAAAGAGCTAGAAATGAAAGCGAGAATATCCAGGGCACCCTGGATATTTGAAAGCCCAGCAGGTGCAAGAGGCAGTCAATTGAGCAAAGTGATGGGGATGTCCCTCCTGATGAACCTTCCGTTACCAGTCAGAAAATCCTAGACTGTAAAGTAGCAAAAAACTGTACATGACTGAAAAAGAAGGCTGGTTGTGCCATTGCTTGAAAGGGAGATGAAGAGAAATGAAGCCCAAGCGTCAGGACAGCTGAAGCCAGAGGGGTGGGGACACAGGAGGGCACAGGACTGAGGCAGAGGAGAGCATGTGTGATGTCACAGTGGTCACTGCTGGCTCTACAGACACTGAGATACTGCCAAAGGCCTGGAAAGTATTGCAGGCAGTTTGGCATTAATGCATTCAGGCAGGGGAGGCTGAGGATAGGGCTGGAAGCAGGAGCAATGCTGCAGGAAGGAGTGGTGTGCCCAAGATGCTGTCCAGGTCTCCCCAGTACTGGACCTCCCTGGAAATGACGAGCATAGGAGAACAGAGACCACAGCAGGGAAGGTGCTCTGGAGTGCAGGTGAAGGAGAAGCTGAGTTCTTCTTATGCCTAGCTTGGAGGGATATTAAATAAGTTGCTCCTTCCTCTTTTGTTGCCTCTTAGGACATTTTGGGTAACCACTCTGGAGACAACCAGTATGAATCTCTATTAGGCAGAGCTGCATGAAGTTTCTTTGGCATTACTTGCACTACACAAAAACTGGTGCAACCAACTTTTGTTTTCATGAGTATCACACCGAGGCTGATGGAGATTTTCCACCTGAGGTGCTGAGCACTTGAGTCCCATTTGGTCTGGGGTGCTTGGAAGAGCAGGGCAGCTGCCTTCCTGGTATGGTACAAGTGGGAAGGCACATGGTGCTGTGCTGCCTCATGAGCCCAGGATGCTGGCTGGTGTTTTTGTCTTATCTGTGGCCCATGCCAGTGTGATTACTCCTCTGGTTTCATGCGCACTAAATTCACTCACAACTTTTATATATATATAAAAAAGACATGCGGTCATAAAATCAGCTAGCTGAGCATTCCCCAGTGAAAATGAAATGCTGCTGTGCCTCAGAAGTGCTGGTTCTGGATCATTTGTCTATTCAATATTTGGCAAAGTCTGAAGTCCTTGCTGCTCAGCCCTTTCCAGGCTCTGGATGGCATCCTGTTCTTTCACCTACAAAGGCAAAGCATCCCATGCAAGCAGGTTCTAGTTTACCACTGGGATCTGGGCTCCCATCAGCAGCCCTGTGTCCCTGACTGGGGTCTGTTCTGTGATGATGCTACTCAGAGAGGGCAGGGATCTCCTGTGCCTGCACCTGGAGGCTTGGAGTTTTTATAAACCCAAGAAATACATGTTGAATTCTGCTGCCTTGACAGATAGTCAGGAAGATGTTGGATCATCTGCTGACCCTGGGGAAGTGGCAGAGCTCAGCACAGTGCTCAGAGACTCCCCAGAGGGCTGGAGCTAATGCGTTTGACTCATACAGCAGGACCAAAATGTTCTGCTGCCTCAGAGCATCGCTGGGGGAGTGAGGGCCAGGGAACTGCATCTGTTAAATGGTTAAAAGACAGGAGCAGGAACGTGGATGTCACTCCAGACAGCTGCTCCTGCTGCTGTTTCTCTGCCTCACAGCTCTCAGCCGGTCCCTTTCCTGTCACTCTTGCCATGAGCTCCCAGTGCTGCAGATCAGCCTGATCTCCCTTTTGTGGGTGCCCTGCTCTGAAATGGGGCACGTGGTGCACTTATTCCTGAGCCTGCCTCAGCAGAGGCTCTTCTAGGGGAAGATGGACGCTGAAGTTGCAGCTGGTGGGGCTCCGAGAGGTGGCTGGGTGCAGCTTCTGCTCCTGGATCCCATTCCCATGGAGACAAGGGTACATAGCAGCCTTGCAGGGGACAGATGCTATGACTCTCCTCACAGTCTGATTTTTGTACTGGTGTGCCTTCACAAATGATGCTTTGATTCTACCTAAGCTCACAGAAGGTTCTTGCACATAACTCGAATGGGGCAGCTTAGAGAAGAGGCTGAAGATGCAACCTGAAGTGAAATCAGGAGCCACCTGGCAGCTCAGGGGTGAGGTGGGGACATTCTGGAAATGCTTGACAGAAGCTGCCTGAGCTGACAGCAGGGGCTGTGCACAGTCCAGACCCCCAGAACGCCCTCCCAGCACTCCCTCATGGAATTTTGATGAGCACATAGCACAGTTCAAGGCTTACTACACTCCTAGAAAGAAGAAAACTTTGAAAGATCCCACCAAACCAAATCCCAACTGCAGAACAGTCAGCTCTTGTTGGTGCTAGTGCCCCTGAGCAGCTGCTGGCAAGGATAGAGGGGACAGGGTTTGCAAGATCAGCTCTTGGCCTTTTTGGAGCACCTTTGCTGCTGTGCCAGAAGGAAGAGGAATGTTATAGCTGGAACATTTTGCAGAGGCATTTCTCTTGGCAGGTTTATGATCTTTTCTGCCTCAGCTGGAAAGCCAGCAGGACTGAATAAATCTCCAGGCCAACAAAAGCCCAGGATGTTTTCACAATTGCCAGGTTTTTATTAATTTACAAGTACATTATTGAATTTCTTCCTTCCTAACACAGCTTCCACTTAGGTGGGGAGTCCTTTGGTATGTTTGGGTGTGCAGAGTCACACATCACAGTTTTACTTGCAAATATTTGTGCCATTAATGCCAGTAAACTGCAAAATGTGAGAAGGTGGATTTGATGCTTTCATTTGTCAGGTCCTGCAGTGCTTTGCAGAAGGAAGGAACTGCCCCCATGCCTCAAAAGGCCCTAGCTCTGGGAGCAGAGCTGGATGTGTCACCCAGCTGGGGGGGCACAAGGCTCTCTCACAGCCTGCAAGTTAGACCAGTGCTTGGTGCAAACAGAGGCTCTTCCTTTATCCCATTCTCTTTAAGTTCTCAATATTTCTGGCATAAATACATCCTGGCACCTCCTTTGACAGGACCCAAGTGTTGCCAGAACCCGAGCAAGTTGATCTAGTACTATTACATTTCCCACTGCTTCTGGAGTGAAACACCACTATTTTAATCTGTGTTTTGGGACCTGTCAACCCCTTCCATAACAAGAGTTAAATGAGCTGCAGAGACCAAAGCAGCAGGGCAGGGGTGTTTTTGGCTGAGAGATGGTGTGGAGGGTTCTGGCAGGACTGTGGTTGCTGCCTGGGCAGGGGCACTTCTGCCTCAGGGAGGGGAGAAAGGCCAGGAACTGAGCTGTGCTTTGGCAGTGGGCAGCACATAAAGCAATGCCTGCAGGACCCTGTGGTGACAGCGGCTCCATCTGACACATCAGAAGCTTCACCACCCACATTTTCACATTTTCACATTCAACCTCAGTGGGTTGCTGCGCCCTGTACAGCCCATGGTCCAAGCACACCCTTCATAGGCAGCTTTACCCAACCCCTCAACTGACTCCTTTCTATTGCCCACTGAGTCAGTGTGGACAGCAAACTGACCTTGTGACTGTATTCCCATTTGGGGCCCCTCTGTCATGCCATGTATGTCCTTTCTGCAGCCCAGGTGAGCCTTGGCTGTGGGCACTGTGCCAGGTGTGGCTCTGGCTGTGCTCTGCAGGGAAGCACAGGGCAGCAGATGTGGCTCAACAACCCTCTCTGCAGAACTGAGGGGGACAGTGCAATTTTTCAGCTGTTTTCTGTCCCTTAAGAACTGCAATCCCAGATGCATCTTTTTCATCATAGTGACACAGACCATGATGGAGGGAGACGTGGCCACAAGCTGACACCTGAAAATTGGGAACAAGTCCTATTCTGTAGAACTTCTTCTCCTTGGGGACAGGCTGATGAGGCAGATCCCACACAGGGGACACTGTGGGAAGGTGGGATGTTGGATTGGGCCCAGCAGTGGAGTGTGGCCATGAGGCTTCCCACAGCTGATTCCTCCTTTTGGAGCCTCCCAAAGCTGGTGTGGCAGGCAGGGTCCCTCCCAGCCAAGTAACAACTAATGGGGATATATCTTCAAGTGATTAAAAAATTTAAGCCGGTTAATTATTTCCAAAAAGAGAAGAATGAAAATGGATTCTGTGGGTACATTTAAAATACAATCATTAATTTATCAGAGATTTTTTGTTCAACAATGAGAAATTAGGAGGCCTGAAACCCTCCAAAATTTTATCTGTTAGGGAAAATGTTTAAATTATTTTACTTCCTGTTACTGGTGCTGGGGGAGCAGTACCAGCAGCCAGCCCCAGTCCTGCAAGAGCTCCAGAGACAGGTGGTCTTGACCCACCCATGCACCACTGAGGACCTCGTGTCCCTCCCACTGTGCCCTGGCATGGGGCTGGGTGTGCAGTGGGGGCTTGGGATGGGCACTCAGCCATTCTCAAGGCAGGGAATGCGAGGAAGGAGCCATTCCTAGCACACTGGGGAGCTTCGGGTAAGCTGAGTGCCAACAGCAGGGGCCCAGCCCTGGGATATACTAACCCCTAGGGAATAGGGCAAAGTTGGAGATTAAAGAGAAGCAGCTGGACTTCATCGTCCATCCCATGAAAAACTCCGTGTTCTACTCATAAAGGAAGTGGCTTCTCTGAAGAATCCTTTATAATCTGTGGAAATGTGCCTAGTTTTACAGAAAAAATAAATACAGTGAATTGAAAATAAATGGCATTATTAGCAGAAAGGGAGTCTCTAATTAACCAAATATAGTCCATTACTGTAGCCTTCAATTCATTAAATTGCATAATTACATAAAAACACTGTTGATGTGCTATTCAGTATATTTGGTACTGTCTTCCTAATAATTAGCTCCATAATTGTCAGATTGACAGGGTAATTAAAAATGTTTAAAGATGTTGTGTCAGCCTTTTCTCCTTTGCTGAGCTCAGCTGGATGTCTCTAGAAGATGATTTTCTGCCTGACTCGACCACGGTTTTGTTTTTGATTTATACCAATGTGTTACAGGAATGACCAGGCTCATGGATTACTTTGATGTTCCTGCTAGGCTGATTTTTAAGAGTAGGAGAAAAATAACTCCAGATGTCATTTTCATTTACTTTTCGGAAATCTGTGGTTCCATCCCCTGGTTCTTGCTACTGGTGACGTGACTTTCAGTTTTATGGGCAGAGCGTGGTGAAATCTGACATTTGTAGCCCTAAATCTCGGTTCTGTTTGCTGTGTAAAACCTTTCATCCCACATCCATTTTTTATGAAGGGATGGAAAAACACAGGAAATCAAGGCTGTAGCTCCATGGCTGTGTGCAGAGCGGGCAGCTCAGGCAGCGTGGGCGGCCGGGAGCCGGGCTGTGCCCAGCTGGGACGAGGCTTCAGCCGCACTGGGCTCAGGGCAGGCACGATGTGAGGGTGGTGAAATGGCATGGAGAAGCACAGGACCAGCGGGTCCGTGTGCCACTGGAGAGGTGCAGGTGGCACAGTGCCCTAGGCATGGTCCTGGGCAGCAGAACATGAGACTGGAACCGATCAGCCAGCAAGGGAGACAGCCCCAGAATGGTGCAGATGAGCCTGGTGCTGGGAAAGTGTCTTAATGGAGGTGGTTTCTGGAGTCCTACATGGCAATTGCCCTGGGTTCTGTTGTTTTGGGGCAGGGATTGCCACTGTCCAAAACCCTGACTGGTTTCTCTTTTCAACAAAACAAACTCTAATATTCATTGCTGAGAAATGATAAATGAATCTATCCTCACACCCAGGAGTTTTGCCAGCTGGGTTTTGGCTGGATGAGAGTCTGTTTGTGAAAGCTTTCAAGGATTTTTGAAAATAACATGTTTTGAATCATTAAATGAATGAAGTGATCTGGTCTTCTGGAATAAACAGTAATCACATGGAAGAGAAGTTTGAACTTCTTTCTAGGCAAAAAAATTTCCAACACTTCTCTTTCCTATTTTTACATTTGTATTTCTATTTGTGTTTCTATTTATGTTTACTTTGGTTGTCGGACTGCCTCTCACAGCACATGTTTTCTGCCCCAGCAGGCTCTGTGGAGACCACACATGTTCCATAGTACCCATGGCATTTGGCTGAAGGAGTCCCCTCATAGCTGCACGTGTGTCTCTGTGTCCAGATGGCCCCGTTCCACCCCCCTCCAGCTGTAGTTTGGATTAGTAGTGTTCATAATTGCTTCACTAACAGGGAAACTTTACAATCTGTTGCAGGTCATAATATGCAAGCCCATGCCCAAATAATTGATCCCCTGCCATCCAAATTACAGAAGTGCTTGAGCATTTTATAATCTTACAGAAAAGGTTTGTATTTGGAATATTTCAGACCTATATGAAAATAAAATTGACACTGAAATAACAGGGTGTAATTTTGCAGTGGCTGTCTGTATGTGATCACTCACCCATTCCATGACTGGCAGTGAGGTCCCTGATGCGCTGTCTGCAGGTAAACTGATGCCACCTACTCCTTGAATCTGCCACATTTGCCATCCTCATCTCACCCCTCTATGGTGTGCTCACCCACTCGCCATGAAGCTGGCAGAGTATCTATCACTGGGGCAGTAGAAGGGGATCAGCAGCTTCCCTGCCAGGACCACTCCCTGGGAGCTGTACAGCCCCAGCACCAAAGGGCCCAGCCTGCCCAAGCCAACCCCACATGCCCTGCAGGGGCTGCAGGTCCTGGGGAAGAGCCCTGGTGACAGTGAGTCTGCCTGTGACAGCCATGGCAGCAGGTCCCTGTGGCAGCAGTGCCAGCAGTGCTGGTGCCAGCGGTGCTGCCACGCTGATGCCTGGTTTTGGAACACCTTGTTTATAATGAGCGATGCGTATGGAATGAATCCCTAGGACAGGAAGGCAGAGAATGCGACATAAAGCCTTACAAAGGTTTCTAGAGAACCAGCAAGGCCTCCTGTAGGATGATAGATCTCTCCTTAAGTCATAGGAGGAAAGGCTCCTACAAAGAGTAATAAATTCATAAATTTCTCTAGTCACCAGGGTTATTTCTAACAAAAGAATTTATTGCCTGGCATACATTTCTCTGCTCACAATAATGAGATCTGGGCTTCAACACGTGACATTTATGACTGGCATTATTAAAAAAAAAAAAAGGAAAAGACATACAGTCTTTGAGGAAAATATGTGGAACCAGGGAACCAGAAATATTTGTGTGGATGCTTCCCTGAGGTAATGTGCCACAGTAGGACCCCTGACCCTGGACAGTCTCCAGTCTGCTGCAATCCTGGCCACCACCCGAGGTTTGGGAGGTGTCCTGGGCTCAGCCATGCCACCAGCCAATATGCAGGATGTACATGGGGATACTCAATTCTTTGTGCCAGATGCATGTCTTGGGGCTGCCTCAGACAAGGGACTCACGTCCTTCCTTCAGGGTGGGTGATGCAGCTGCCAGTGTGTTCTGTCGGGGATCAGCAGCAAAGCCAAAGGTTATCCCCTTCCTCCAGTCCTCCTGTCCTGGTTCCTGCAGGCTTGGACTTTCAGAGCCTCTGCAGAAGGACAGGGCAGGCTGGCAGCTCGGTGTGGACAAGCATGGGGCATGCCTGGCATCTTCCAGGCCAGTGGAATGGCTGACCTGCCAGGGAAGGCTTTAAATCTCTGATATGCTGTGGCAGTGGCCCAGCCCACCTCTGGCACTGCAGGAGAAGCCTCTCATGCTCTGTGCTCCTGAGCTCCCCATGCTTCTCCCTGACATCACAGGGAAGGACATTTGGAGCTGCTCTTTGCCTAATGGGGTAGTTTGGATGTTGCAATCTGAATTTGAGGAGCTCATTAATTACTGTGCTGAAAGCCAGGCTCTCTTTAAGCCTCTTCTTTATGATGATTAATGAGGCAGCACCATCTTCCTCCTCCTTTCTGCAATCCTCCGTCCTGCCAGAGTGGTATTCAAAGTCCTGCCTCTTGCTGCTCCTCTCCTCCCTGCACCAGCAGCGTTCAGGGCTGAGCATTGCCCCAAGCTCGCACTGCTCATGCTTCCAGAGCTTGAGTTGCTCCTTCTTTGTGCCAATGCCCTTCGATTTTCCTGCCTGGCATTTGGTTCCTGCTGGAAAACCCCCCTGTGCCTGCCCACCCTGCTGCCCTCAGGGGCACACCAGCTCCTGTGCCCAGCCAGGCTGCGTTAGAGCTTGGCCTGCTGGTGCTGAAATGTTTTCTCAGCTCTGTCTCATCCGAGACTCAAGTGCAGTTCATTTCACTGTGGGAACCGGGGCACACATATCCTGTCACCTGTGCAGGACTGTGATACCTGCCCCACTCCTCCCGTGCCCAGCAAACCCAGTGCTGGCTTGGCCTGGGAACGTGGGGTGGAAGTGCAGTCTGCCATGGAGCTGGAATCCTCCTCCTGCCCTCCTAGTGCCTGTTCCTCAGGGTTCCTGATTCTGCAGGAAAGGCAGTGACAGAGGAGGGGATGCCTGCCTGCAGGATGGTCACTTACTGCCAGGGATTTTCCCGTCAGATTTGTAGCGAGAAAACCAAGGCATTACAGTTCAGAAGGGCTGATTATGCGGCTTCAACCTCGCGTATTGTTTGCTCAGTAAAAGAGATGAAAACAGTATTTGCAGCAGCAAGTGAGGTGCAGCGGGCGCTGCAGGGCCCGGCCAGATTATGCAGATGTGTCTGCTGGAGAAGGAACTCAGCCTACCTTTGTGTCTTGTAATGAAACTTAGACTTGCACTGTGAATTTTAATTAACTCTCCGTGCCCCTCCTGTCTGTGGGAGGCATCCAAACGCTCCGCATGGTTCTGGCAGGCTCACAGCTTTCTGCAGCATCTGTATCGAATGGTGCCAGAGCCGCCAGGGAAACCCATCCCATTCCCGGCCCCTCCGTGCCAGGTGCCCCGTGCTGGGAAGGGACCTGTGCTGGGAAGGGACCTGTCCCGGGGGGGACTCTGCACCGAACTGCCCGGAGAGCATCCCATGTGGAGGGGCGGCTGCAGAGAACCCCTGGGAGCGGGGTGGAGTGTGGGGAGGGTTGTGCAGGGAAAACCCGAGTTACGGGAGAGGGTCAAAGTGTGACCCTGCTCTGATCAGATGGAGGATGCAACTGTCTGATTTTGGGGAGGTGAACCGAGGCTGGCAGAGCACACGGTCACCCTGAGAGGTGACACAGGCTGTGCTTCTCAGCTTCCACTGTGCAGAGGATGTGACCCTCCTTGATCCAGCGTGTGCACACAGAGAGGCCAATCCCATGGGACACTCCAGAAACTATCTGCAAACGTGATTGTCAAACATGCTTGCTGTGTTAATCCCTTGAGAACCTTGGTTATATGGACCTCAGTAACATCAGGAATTGTACTGCTAAGTTGTTTGCAGGATAAGTGCATCTAATAGGACAGGATTTATAAAACGCAATGATGGAATTTGGTGTGATGTCTTCTCTCCAAGAGCACTTTGGCTAGTGGAGGTAATACCTCCCCAGGGAGTACTGCATGCTCCACTTGAGCTGCAAAGGGATATGTTCTGGGAGTTAATCCTCTGACAGCAAGGCTGTCAATTATTGATGCTCATGTATAGCTTTCCTACAAAGTCAGAGGTCTTCCAGAAGCCTTGCAATTAGCAGAATGATTAAATAATTGATATTACATGATTTATATTATTTTGAAAAATTCACAGTTGTCTGTGGAGGGGCCCAATTAAGGTGCATTTCAGCCAACCCACCTCTCTCCTTGTTATCCACCCCCTCAATCTGGGAAGCAACAGGTAAAGAGGGAACACACAGCATTTGCATTGCAGAACCAGTGAACAGAATTACAACACTTCATTTGCATTTTTACTGAACAAAATGGAGGTGGGAAAAGAAACAAGGTAATCATCTCAGGTAACCTAGACCCCAGCATGAGGTGTTCTTTGCAGTGGGCAGGGGGCCCAGAGCGCACTTGCACACTGGCAGAGAGATGCCATCCTGCCACGAGTGGTGGGCTGCTGTGCTCTGGACCCGGCTGTGTGCACGCAGTGTGGTGAGGATGGGACCACTCCTCAACTGTGCTGATACTGGACAAGAGTGCACCCTGAGAGCTGTGTCTCTGCACCTGTTCTGGAAAGAGGTCTGTGGCACCAGTGCTGGACATGGCACCACTCTGCACGCTGAGGGAGCCCAGAGGTCAGCTGTTAGTGACTGGGGTGTCCAGTACTGGCAATACACATCCCTCTTCCACATGTTCCTACTTCTGAGCCTGGTATCTATTCCTTGATCCTTTAATTCAAAGAAGCTAAGTGTGGTTTCCCCTTCACTATTCCTTGTGGCATGCACCGTCCCTCTGTGAGCACTGGTGCTGGAGGTGGCACTGCTTGGGGTGGGGGGCACTTGCACAGCACCTGCCTGTCAGCACCACTCTGAGGGTGGGACTGAGGCACGTGGGCTCTGCCAAGGTGTCAGAACTCTTTCAGTTGTTGCCAAAAGCCAGATGTGCCAGAGGAAATCTGCTCTGCAGGACCATGCTGGATCCCTCTGATCAGGGCAGTGCCCTGTGAAAGCTAGGTCAGTGTGGCCCTTCTGAGGGAATTCCTGTTCCCAAGGTGCTGGGGCTGACCCTGTCAGTGTGGGCAGGAATGCTTCCTCCCGGGTCAGATGGGCCAGAGTGGCACTGGGGTCTGCAGTCCCTCTGCCAGGGCCCAGAGGTGATAGTGAGCAACCCAGGGCAGTGCCACCGAGACAGAGCAAATGGGACACTTCAGGGTGACCGACAGAACATCCCAGGATACAGGAGGCATTAGCCCTTCCAGCCCCTGGAGCATCCCCAGCCCCAGGCACACCTTCAGCGCCTTTGAAGAGGGGAGCCCAGACCATGTTACTATAGTTACTGCATGCTCAGAGGGTAACAGGCAGAGAGATATTTAAAAATTGATTGTTCTAGCAACAGCTCATCCGTGTTTGGCAACACGAAGCACATGATGTCAGCTCGCTGCACCAGGCTGCAGGCTCTGATAGCCCTGTGTGGTGTGGAGGGAGTGCCTGCTCCTTGGGGACCTGCACAGGAGCTGGCAGCAGAATTGCTAGTGGGGCTGGACTGGTGGGAGAGCTGTGCCACAGCACTGAGCCTGGTGCAGGGGCTGGAGCTGCTGCCAGTGGGGATGTGAGGAAAGGGCTTTCTACCCGCTTTTAATGGGTCACCGGTACTGACTATGAACAGATGCTCCAGGGCTCTCAGGCCTTTGCAAGGCAGCTGCCTCCTGCGGGTGTGTCCTTGTGTCTGCCCAGCCATGGAACCAGCAGTGCCCTGTGCCCACCTGCTCGCCCCGTGTCCGCCCCGTCGGGGAGCCAGCAGGCTGGCACTGCTGTGCCCCTGCCTGGATGCTGCTCCGATGTCCTGGGTGCTCTGCTGGCTGGGATGTGCCAGTGCCAGGAGTGGCTGCTGAGGCTCAGCAGAGGAACACGTGCTGCACAGCTCTGTGGGGACAGCACCTCGGCACAGCCCTCCACTGAAGTGCCTCTGTGGAGAGAATGCTCCAGCAGGCAGCACTAGTTCGTCAGTAGTAGTTTAGCAGCACCATGGATGCTGAAGAGCACTTCAGAACTGCTTCTAGGGCAGGAAAAGACTAGGTGAAAGAACAAACAATACGGGATTTTTTTCTGTGTGGAGGAAATGGCTGCCATAGTGCCAGGACATCGATGTAGGCAGTGTTTTAATTCCATGTAAATTAGCCCAAGGGCTTCTCCCTCCCCATGCTTCCTGCAGAGCCACGGGCTTGCCCTGAGCACTGAGAGCTGTTGCTGGGTTCAGGGAAAAGCTCCAGTATTTGGTGTGTTTTCCAGATGCCAGCACCGACTGCTGACCTGTGTCCAGGTGTCACCTGGAGATAAACAGCTCTCACTGGGCAGATCCAATTTTCTCCACATCATGTGGCAGCACTGGCACCGGGTCTGGGAGCTAAAAAAAAATGGAATCGTGTTTCTGTCTCTTTCCTCTCTGGGGTTTCTGTTTCTGTCTCTTTCCTCCACCCCGTGGAGGACAGCATTCCCAGGGTTCTCTGGATACCAAGGCTGAGGGGAGTCTCAGGAGATGTTGGTTTTCCTCTTTCTTCCTTCCATGACAGACAAGAGGAGTGCAGAGAGATGAGGTTGGTGCTGGTGCTCAGTGCACATTGAGAGGAGATGAACACAGGAAGACTGTCCGGCTGGAGTCAGGAGAAGCCACAGAAGCACCATCACCACTCCTCTCCAATGTGAGTCACACATAGCCCAAGGAAGAGAAACATTTTGATCATTTGCATTTTGTTTCTGAGGAGGTTAATTACACTGATGGTAAAGACAGGCATTGGCATGACAATTCGATTAGAAGGGAATTTTGGTTCTCAAATAGATGTAGCCAGGGGCATCGTCTCTCTGAACCAGCAGTTTTTACCCCAAAGGCTGCATTTCTTGTTGTGGGAGGACTGAAGAGAGCTTTGGTATGATTTCATGCACCAGTTGGAATATCATCGTCTGAGTTGCTGCCTGTGCCTATAAATCCCTGGCTCTGAGCAGGAATGATAAGATCTCAAGGCATTCCTGTCTGTGCAGTAAAGAGTTAGGATAAGATACTTTAACAAAGTTTTTTAATTGCTGCTCATCAGTGCCGGGTGCTTGGCTAATATACAAGAAGATTTAGAATTGCTCGTTTACGAGAGCCAGTTTGATCTACTTGTTTTTGCTGAGACCAGCTGGGAAAGTTATATTGGAAAACCTCTAGCCAGAAAACTGTTGGGATGACCCTCTGGGAGGGATTGGGAGAGAAAGGTGGGGAGAAATCAGTCTCAGCAGAAGTGCTCTTGGATCCATGATGCTGGGGGTCCTGGTGTGCAGGGCATGAGGTGGGATGGTGGCTCGTGTTTTCTGTGGAAGACAGAACATGTGATGGAGCAGGAAGATCAGCTCCATGTGAATCCGTGAAAAGAGGTGAAAAGACCAGATTTGTGTAAGATATTTTGTTTGGAGTGATGTGACTGGAGATCCCATTCTACCAGAGCTAAAATGACCCATACATGACAGCTTTCCAGTTCTGATTTGTTAGGGGTTTGTAAAAGACTTTTGGGCACAGGATCAGTACTAGCCTGTGTCACTGTCCTCGGAACCTGTGCACCCTGTGCCCGCTCCTCTCTGCAGGAGCAGAGCAGGGGAACTTAGGAGGCCCTTAAACACAGTTCTGTTACTCTAGAGCCTTATTTAGTTCTTTGTGCACTTTCCTTCCCTGTAGGTAAATGCAGACATCTGGGTCAGTCATATCTGTCCTTCTGCTCTAGCCCCTGCACAGCATCTGCTTTCTTACCACTTGGTTAAAGCTTCTCCTTTTCTCTCCCACATGAGAAGCAGCTCGTGGACCTTTTAGTTCTGGCAATGCTTCACATCTGCTTTGTGCTCTGTCTCTGCCCAGGTTTCGTGAGTGATGACTCCTATGATGTGTTAAATGTTTGAACCCTAAAAGCACAGTTGCTCCAGGGGATAAATCAACCCCATAGCAAAGCCAAGGGACAGGGTGGTTCTTCTCTGACTGATTCTCCTGCTGTGCTACAGCAGTTAATTGTGTTGGCCATGCCTGGATGCTGTGGTCCTGGCTTTGCTGTGCAGAGCAGGAGCACAGCCCAAGCCCCTGGAGAGCTGATAGGGAACATTCCTCCTCCACTTGAGCTGCTGACCTTAGTGTGGGCCTGTCTAGAGACCTCCGATAGATCAGCAAACACTGCTTTACACTAGCAAATACAAAGTATGATGCCCTGTGTAAATGTTTTTTTCCCAGACTAAGTAACTCCATTTGTCAGATTTTCCTGCTGTATAATCCCCCATTCTGTTCTCTCTTTGTTTGACCTGTGTTATTCAAGCTCCAATTGAATTCTACATTTGTGCAAATCAGGTGACCTGACACTCTCCTCTGCTGATTCATGGCTGGCACTACAGCACCCTCTGACAGATGTAAAATGCTCCTCTGTGCAGGAACCTGGCTCTTGCCAACTTTCCAAGCAGTGCTTGTGGATGAGGATCCAGACAGAGATGCTGAATGGGATCCATGCAGCAGCTCCTGTGCTGTGCTGCCTTCTGAAGGGGCATTTAAGCAACTCAGAGTATCAATTTTATTCCTACCCGCATGTACAACTTATTGCTGGTAAATTGTGATGCATTCACAGCTCTCTGCCTTTTCCTGGAGCTGGACAAGTGGATCCAGACAATAGGAGTTTTCATCCAGAAAGGACACGGTTTTGGACCCCTCTCGTGGTGCCTCCTCTCAGGCTGCTGGGCAGCCCTGCACAGGTGTCTCCAATCCATCTGGACTGGTGGGGCTGGTCCCCTCCTGCTTCCCTGGAGAGGAGCTGTTACTGCCTGCACTGTGTGGGACCTCCCAAGACCTGAAGATGCTCTGAACAAGAATGAAACATTTGATTTTTTTTTCTTGGGGGGAGGTTGGGGAGGTTTTGGGTGATATAGACTGAGGAGATGGATGGAGTTCTGAGACATGGAGGGCACCGCACATAGCAGCTTGTAACCAGTTGTCCAGAGAATCAGGAGGTACCAGGACCTGGTGCATGTGGAGATAGAGAAGGACAGCTCATCCCAGAATGGTGCAGTTGATCTATAGTTTCTGCCATGCACTGAGAGACACTTGGTGCCAAGTCCTGCAGCCTGGTCAGAGAAGGACCCTCCAACAAGGAGGTGGGTGGGAGCCCACTCTGCTGGGCAAGAGGCTTATTGCTAAGTATGTGGAGCTTTGTCACTTGTGGGTGGGTTGGTGGCTATCAGAGAGGTGTAGCCTGGTAGGTGGGTGGAAAACGGGTGTCCCATCTGCTGTGGGGGAAGGCTGCACTTCTGGCACTCCTGGAGTCCACTGTCCACTGCCAGAGCCCTGGTGAGGGTCTGGGTAGAGCCCATGCTTTGTGGGATGGAGACACCTGGGAGTGACAGGGTGAGCAGACAGCAGAAATAGGGGCTGTGGGTAGCCAGGATGGGACACAGGGACTTCTGCAGATGGGCTCCTTCTGAGGACTTGGGTCTGATCCTTCAGAAAGACTTTCTTTCCTCAAGGGCTGGTCCTGAGCAGCTCCCTGCTTCTTAGCTCATGGAGTGGGGGATTTTTTCTGCAGCCTGTGTGAAGTGATGTTTTGAGGGTTTTCTGTTTGTGTTGTCATTAGGACTTATATAAAAAAAAACCCCAAACTTGTGCCAGGAACTGGGAGGTGAAAGCTAACAGCTTGTCTCAGCTATTATTATACATGCCAGAAGCAGTAATGATTAAAGGGACTGCACTGTGAGGTAAAGAGATGCCATCCTGGAACCAGATGACTGGGTGATACAATTAAGATAAAGAAATCGCATATTGTTGGCAATAGGGAAGCAGGAGTGATGAAATGTGTGATTGGGAAGTGTGGGAGCAAGATGAAATTAAAGAAAAATCACAATACGGAGCAGAAAATGAGCAGGACTTGGAACAAGAGATGTAGTTGTTGAGAAGATAAGAATAGCAGAAATAAATTGAGAGCAAACATGCTTGGAGTAGAAGTGAAGACATACAAAAAAATCTTTCCAAACTCTATTAAAAATAAGTTGCTGTGCTAAAATGAGAGCATTGCAATCTAAAGGAAATGAGGAAATGACAATATTAAACCATTGGCCTATACGGTCAGTGCTTGGGGAAGGACAGAGAAATCTTTTGCAGGCTGAGCTCTGTGGTGTGAGACCTTTTGCAGGGCCCCAGACTGGGCAGTTGTTGCACTTCTCAGGAATGGAGCACAATGGGGATATTGCAGGGAACCACCAAAAATCCTGTGTATCCTCCACATCTCCCTCCCACCCTGGGGTATTTCACTGCACTTGGCCCAGTGGTAGCCACAGAGATAGTGCTGCTTCTCCTCTGCACAGGTGGACATGAGGCAAGCAAATTTATTGGAAAATTGGTTTGTTTAATATAGGAAATTGGGAAATCTACCAAATCCTGTCAGGGATGAGGGCAGAGCCTACATGCTCATAAAACCTTGTAACTTTGGCCTGAGTAATGTAGGTGAGAGTCTGAGAAATCCTTGGGGCACAGTTAGGACCGGAAAGTGGCCTGTGCCAGCAGGACATTGATACAGAAAGTCCATAATCTGCACAGAAAGGAGAACTAAAAAGCAGGAATACATTCTTATGTATTTATATATTTCTGCTTTTGATATATGAAATATCTGGCAAAGCAACATTTTTGCAGGAAAGGATGGGGGTGTGATGTGCCAAAAAGCAAAGTATTATTTTAGGATACATTAACATGAGTGTTGCCTGTATGGGCCTGGGTATAGTTGTTCCCCCTGCATGTGATATCAGGGAATAAAAATATTTATCTCTAAAAATTAAATACATATTTCTTCTAAGAAAAAATACAGAGAAGTTGGTGAAGCACTGGAGAATTTTAAGAAAGCTGCTGTGATTCAAAATATGTGACTCATGAGAAAGGCTTAAAGAGTTGAGTGTTGCTGACCTGAAATGGGACAGTCAGAAGGGGGGAAGTGGCAGTCTTGAAATACAGAAAAAGTTGTTACACAAAGGACAGTATTTGATTGTCTTCTGTCCTTTATAGGCTTAAATGTCCATAATTTTGAAAACCTGGTATGCTGGGTTTTGGCAAATAAGGTAATAGATGAGGACAAACAAGAATTAGTTTCTCTGAGTCTGCCATGGGAAACACCCGCTCCTTCCAAAGGCATTTGTTCCAACATGGGGAAAGCAGAAGGTGGGCACACTGAGCTGAGCCACCTGTGGCTGCTCAGGGCTGAGGTCCAGGGCCACATGTACATAACAGCCTCCGTAGCCAAGGCTAGAATGAAAGTCTCTTGGAGAAGTTTTTGCTTCAGATTACTTGAAAGCTCTTTATGCAACATCCTCATGCTTTTTGTAGGTACAGGTATAATTATTTCATTATGCTTTCCTGTGAAGTGTGAAAACTATCTTTACCAATCCTCTTAAATTAGTTAAATATAATATTCAGTGAGATAGAAGATAGAGAAATATTAATTGAAACTGGAGAGGTGTTTATAGGGTGATACAGTGTGGCCAACTGTGACTGAAATTAATGTTCAGGGTTCTTGACAGTGATTCATATTCCAGAGTTTATTAAATATTTTAAACAGCAGTCATAGCTGCGTGGTCTATTCTGCTACACTTGTGAGAGTGCTCTGTGCAGGTGTGTGGCACTGGTGGGGAGCAGGCTGGCCAGCATCTATTTTAGCTGAACTGGTTTTCCCTGGGCTGCTCTGAGCATGCCTATGAATTGCTCCAGGCCTGTTATACCCCATGTGCCTCCTGAAGGCCAGACCATGTCCTTCACAACCTATCCCTTCCACACATGGTCTCTCCATGGGCTCTGGACATACAACTGGAAGCAGAGTTCTTTCCCAGAAAAAGGGATCACTGCTGCTGGGGATGCCACACTGGGCAGAGGACGCTCCTCAACCCAGTGCCACAAAACCGCGGTGTGACCCTGCTGTGCTCAGGTTGGCGTTGCCTGAACTTGCTCAGCAGCTGCTGAGCTGGACATGCCAAGTCATAGGAATAGGATCTGTGACTCCTTAGCAGTGCTCATTAGTATGAAGAGCTAAGCCTTCACCTCTGTTTCCTGTGCAGCCCCAGAACAAGTGGCTCTGCCTGTGGCTGCAGGGCATGCCATTGCTTTGGGATATGTGAGTCTTCAAGGGGAGCAGTGTCCTTCTTGTCCCCCAGCAGACCGGGGAGCTCTGTGTATGGGCAGGCAGGTCCCCTCACGCAGGAAGAGTCTGGTTGTTGAAGTCCCTTTCCTTGCACTCAGCGCTGTTGCTTTCATTCACCTGGGATAGTCCTGGCAGTGTCACCAGCCAGCCCTGTTAGACCAGAGCCACTGTCCCCAGCTCACTGCCTGGCAAGGGAGAGGAAATGCAGCTTAGCAGCAAGGAGTGACAATGACACATCACGGGCAAAGGGCTCAGCACTTCTGCAAATTTGCTTGCCGAAGGCACCAGAAAGTATTTGAGACTATTGAATACTGCAGCCAATAAGGAGCTGCAGTAATTTATTGATGTTCCCAGCTTGCTTTATTCCTTTCATCTATCTTTGTGCCTGCCCTGCAAGGCTGAAATAATAAATGTTGCTAGTTTTTTAATGAAGTTAGGTGAGCTGTTCACCTTTTGCTAGGAGGGCCTGAGCTCTTTTTTAGGGTCCTGACAGTGGTGGAGGTCACAAAGGGACAGTCCTTTGCTTTTCTTGGGTGTGTGGCATGGTACTGACACATATCTGTGTGAGAGGGAGTGGTGCTGGATAGGGGCAGTCTGACCAGTTTTACAGTGCCATTGCTGTGGGAGCTGCTCAGCACTGTGGTGCTCTCAGTTTCTGTTATGCATGCTGCAGAAATCCCTCCCTGTTCTAGAAAGCCAAGCAGCTCCTGGATGCCCACCATCTGCAGGAGCTGGACTTTTCTGCTCTGAAATATTGAAGATGTTCAGTCTCTGTGTGTCTTTCCCTCCTTGCCATGAGGCTTTGGCCTTGGATCTCATTGCCTTTGCAGTTAGGGCCATGCAGACTTGTGCTTCCAGCAAACGCCCATTCACACAGCTCCAGAACCCAATGAAATGATTCGGCATAATCCCGTCAGCAGCTTGTTAAGCCATCAGCACATCCCATCACTATGGAGAGAGCCAGTGTTCACTGGAGGAGAGAGTGCCAAAGGAGAAATCAATCTCCCATATCGCACCATCCCTGCTGATGCTGAGCAGACTCTGCCTGATCAATGCCCACTGTAAACTCATCACTGGCAGGAGCTGCTGGGGCATGGAACCTTGCTGGTATTTGTGCTAGTTTTTCACCTTTCAAGCAGATGCTGCTTTGCCTCTTGGCCTGCGTGGACCATCTAGTCTCTGTTATTGCTCTGGTATTTGCTTCCGAGGCTGTGGACTGTCCTGCTTGGGCTACACCTGATTCATTTGCTTAAAAACATTGGCATGAATTATCCTTGTCATGCTGGTAAATCAGGAGTTCCAGGATAGAAAGAAGAGTGTGGCAGGGATTCCTGTCCTTCCAAATTCCCAGGCAAAGGTTGAGTGTCTGCCTCCTTGAAGAATGTCCATAACATTGCATCTTTGACTGGCATTGTTTTTTTCTGTCATGAAGCATTTACATTATCTGAATTTGAATTATTTTCTTCTAATATTTTAACAGTAACCACTGACAAAAGGAGTCATAAGTGATCCTCAAATGGCAAAGTATTTATCACTCACTAGAACATGTACAGATTGGCTAACAATGGTCCTCAGAAATCAGTAACTATTTTCAGTGTTTCTTCTGAACTTGCAAATACTAATGCCAGCTGCTGCCCAGTGCCAAGAGTGCCAGGAACAACAGGAATGTCTCCACTGCTGTTCTAGGCTGAGTGGATGGGGAGTTTCCCCCAAGTTTATTGTGAGGACAGCTGTCTACAAGAATCAGACAAAGCAGACTACTGAAAATATAACTTTGCAAATGTGTGGAAATGAGGTCTGCTGATTATTTCATGGCAGAGAATGGGAGACACTTAAACTACTTTCAGGAGAAGTCTTAGTCTGGATCTGAGTGCTGCCTCATGAATCGAGGTCAGCTGGCATAAGCTGTGCAAACGTTCCAAGCCTCTGGAGCTTAGAAAGGAATTTAGGAGGCTTTGAAGTGCTCTTGATCTTCAGAAGGACATCTGCAGCTAATGGTCTGTACGAGCATGCCAAGAGCTGTGAGGTTACATTGCTGCTGTCTTGAGCCTGCTCAGTCCCAGTAGGTTTCCAGGGCCCTTTAATAGAAGTTCAGAGACAAGCAAGTTGTAAAAAATGCACTCTCAGGCCAACAGCTGATAATCTAGTGCTGGTTAACTCATGTGTAAAATATCATACTGGGGCTTTAACTATGGTGTTTGACTGCCTGATGAAGTATGGCACACAGTGTTACAAAGATTTCATCAAAAAGGTGAGTGAGCAGAGACTTCAGGCTCTTCACTGTACAACTCAAGGTTTATTGTGTAATTGTATCTGGCTAGACAAATGTCTGCTTATTAGATATGCAAAGTAGCACAGTAGTTGGCCAAATTGTTCTAGTTCCAACCCTAATAAGCAGGGGAAAAATAAAGCTTTGCTGTGAATTCGGGATTGATACTGGTTTTGAGGAACAGCTCTTTCATCTGCCTCCCTTCTCTCATTAGCTGATCATGCCAGGAAGTTCTGTGCTAATGAATGGATACAAAGATCTGAGAGTCCTTCAGATGAAACAGCCACAGGAGCACAGCACAGGGGCAGTCACCTCTTGAAGGATTCTGTGTGATGCCAGTCAGGACCTGAAGGCTTTGCTGTGCTGGATTCAGCTCAGATCTAGAGCTGTGATCATCTCCTGAGAATGGGGGAAGGTTCTATCCTCAGTCCTGGAAGTTGTGGGCTGAGCACCTGGTGGAGCCGCCCTGACATCCTGCACATGGTATCTGGGACACACATACACCTACATGGCACAAACACTATCTCAGCATCAGGACAGGAGGGAAAGCTTCTGATATGAAACAATTCACCCTCCAGGTCCCTGTCCACAGTACGCTTCTGCTGTTGAAGCTGCCACTGGAGCTGGTCCATGTCCCATGACCTCTCTCCATCCATGCAGCCAGCAGCTGCCTGTTCCTCAGGCACGACTCCCCTGCAAACCCCCCCTTTCTCTGCAGCTCAGAAGGGAAACAGAAGGTATGAAAGCCAAACTGGGTTTTATCTCGCTCTGGACCTTCTGCTGTGCCCTGGAGGTGGTGGAGACCGTGCCCAGTTCTGGCTGAGGCAAGAGCAGATGCCTTTGTGACAGCCTCAGAAGGTCTCCTGAGCAGGATGGGAGATCTTTTTGAGTGGCAGCCCTGTCAGAGCTATGGCCACTGTGTTCTCCAGTGTAGCTCTGGTGAGATGCCACAGCATGGTGGGACACATTGGGTGCCAAGGACAGGGATGTGCTGTGACAGAGAAGACTTTTCAACCTCCCAAATTCCAAAGTGGTGCTTTTTTAACTAACAAGAGTGGTAAAAATGCACAGAGTCAACTGGGCTAAGCGTTGTGGGCCATGAAAGAAAGACAAATTGGACAACTAATAAATAGGTTATGTGAATGGCAAGTTTTGGTGACAAGCTGACAACATGACACAGCAGAGTTGGAGCAAACAGATTCCTGGCAGTTCCTGAAAGGCCACAGTCAGTGTCTCTGGCAGTAGGAGAAGGGCTGTTCCTCACTGCCAAATGGAAATGACAGGGGGTTTTGCTGCCTCAGGTGGTGATGACAGGCTCTGCCTGCTCCAGGCACTCCTGGAAATGGCAAAGCTTCTTGGTGACATTTCCAAAGAGCTGCTCTTGGATCAGAGCTGTGGCAGGTGCCCTTGTGCTGGGTGAGGAAGGGGCTTCTGCTGCACCCTTGGCATATGCTTGCCCCTGGCACAGACAGGCAGGCGGAGGCAGCTCTGGCTTTGCCACAGTTCTCTGAGTCCAGGGCAAGGCCAGTCAGCTGGGTGTCCTCACAGCAGAGGTCCCATGGCAGTGGCAGAACCCATGGGCTGGATCCTGCTCTGTGCCAGCAGGGCACCATGGCCTGTGTCTGACCCATCACTGCTGGAGCACCATGGGAACACTATTTCAGGGACCATCACCAGGGCTCAGAATGCTGAGACCTCCCAGAGACAGAATGAACCTTTGAGCCATCTTTGTTCTCCCATGTGGAACTCCCTGACATCCTTTGAATTTGCATGTTGTGATTGAGGATGATCTCTGTTCATGGCACCATCAGAATGGAGATGGAGTGTGCAGGGTGTGTGACCAAGAGTGATCTGGCTGGGTGTGAGAGCTCAGAGAAATCCTACTCTTAATTTTTTGTCAAATGGTCACTGGAGGGTTAATGTAATTTTGGTTTTAATTACATTGCTGGAGGGCACACTTACTGAAGGGAAAAGACATAATTACCAAGACATTTTATTAAGATATTATTTAATTTTATTGATGTGTCACAAGCAAAGGCACAGAAATGTTCAAATCAATATATACTTACATCAATGTTTAGTCTACTTTCAGCATTTTTGCCTGTTCTATTTATGCAGTTACTAGTTGATAAATTAAATTCTTGGAAATACGTGGAACATTAATGAATTTTCAGCAAATTCACACCCTGTGTATTTGTTTCAGTGGGAAACCAGAACATAAAGAGGCTTCCATCTTCTTTCAGTAGAATTTTATGACTCCTTTGCCTTGCCGTTCACTCTTGCCACGTCACATGTGGTCCTTTTTTTCCTCTATGATCTTTACCAGAGAGGATTCAGAGCTCAGAGACCGGGCACCCCTGCCTTAATGGCAGACTCGAGTGGGGCAGGGTGCTGTCCTGGTGCAGCCCTGGGGCAGAGCGGGGTTCTGCTGTCCATGCAGCTGATCTGGGCCCTCTCCCAGCAGAGCTTTGCAGGAACAGTTCTGGGGTTTCTGTGGAGCACCTGGGGCTGTCACTGATAATGGCAGAGAGACATTTACAGGATGCAAGTGTGCAAATCCATTGGTTGCTCATTCCAGGATACAAAATTACTTAGATCTGATAGGAAAACCCTGGTCAGCCTAGGGGACTGTTGCACAGGACCAGCTCCTGAGCGTTCCATGGTGGTGTCACCACCACAAGAGTGATGGGAGCATGAAGCCAGGCAGCCTGGCAGCGACAGAGGACCAGTATGTGGTTCAGAAGGAAAATAAAACTCCTGGAGAACTCACAGACGAGGTTTCAAGACTGAATCCTGCTTGCTGTCCTGTGATGCTGAGGCTGCTGCCTTCAGATGCAGACAAATTCAAGTTCAAGATGGATTGCAGAGCAGTGAAATAAGAGTATATATTCACCCCACATATGCAGCTGGGAGAAGAGTAAAAATAACCTGAGTGGTGAGTGTTGCATAGTCAGGGAAAGAAATGGATGTCTTCATCCCCGTGAGGTTTCTGATCTTTTTCTCTAGCTTTTATTTTTATTTTTTTCTGCTTGGGAAATCTCCCTTGTCTTCTCCAGGCCAAAGGTGCAGATTATGAACAGCCAGCCCAAAGACAGGTCTCACCATGTGCTAATTCTGCTTTTCTTCTCCTTGCATGGGCAATTGCCTTTCCATCTCTCCACTCTTCAGGCTTCTGGTTTTCCCAGGGCTGAGCTGGTTCTGTGCATTGTACCTCTCACAGCGTACCCTTTTCACCTCTACACTTGTTGCCTGGGGGTGAGAAATCTGTGATGGAATCTCTGATCCAGCCAGCTGCTGAATTACCCTGACTCCAGACGATTTGTCACTGGTGGAAGGACTGATGTGGGGAAGCACTTTTCGAGATGTCTTTTATCTTCCCATGTGCAGAGTGCTGCAGCACAGTTCCTCCATTGTCTTCATCCATCTGCTCCCTCAAGTCCATATATTATCTCCTGATTTGGTTGCTCCCTGGACACGCAGGTGACACTCGCAGAGACTACTTTTGCCTTCCTCCTGCATGGGTGGGCAAGTGCTCTTGGGGCTGGTTTTCATTAATGCCTCTCCGATGCTCTTCATCTGGTGAGTTTTGCAGGAATTCTGGTATGACCCTTCCCTGCTTCCCTGCAGAATTGAGACATCTTTTTTTCCCAGGCAGTAGCTGCCATCTGTACCAGAAGGTTAATTTGTTCCTCTTCCCCATAAGTGCATTTATCACATGGAAGTGGCTGTTGTGGAAAATATTGATCAAACACCAGCTGTTCCCTGGCTGGACTGAAGCAGAGCATTTCAGCTACTCAATTGCTCAGGATTTCATGTTGTGTGTGGCAGCTCTGGAGGGTGTGTGTGTACACGTGTGTGTGCACATGTGCACGCGTGGGGAAGTGGGACAGTGCACAGTGGCTGCTGCTCTCTGTTTCACCCTCCAACAGTCCCAGCAGGTGTTTTTCTGGAGCTGGATGTGTGGCTGATCCCTTGCACGGTGCAGGTTTTCTCCTGCATCCAGCCCCAGCTTCAGGCTGGTGGCAGCAGTGGTGGAGCCCCATGAGTGGCCAGGAGAACGGAGGGAGGGAGGGATGGCTGGACGGACATGTGTGTGGAGAGGAGGCGGTGTCCATGTCTGGGAGCAGAGGTCTGGGAGTTCTGTCTCTTGGCAGTATCCCCACACACACTGGGAGCTGTGCATCCTCACAGGTGTTTGGATGTGACCTGGCCAACAGGAATGTTCTGCCTTAATCTGCATGAGAGCTGAACTCAGCCCTCGGCTACTGCTTGATGCCCGTGGCAGCCCTGGCCTGCTGACCTCTCCCAGCTCTCTCGCACTGCCCCAGCACTGCCACAGACACCTGTCCTAGTCTGAGCTTTGCAGCTTGTCTCTCTGTTAAAGAACAATACAATAACAACAGCTCTTGGTTGCAGCTGCACAAATCTGGGCTGTTTTGACAGCCCCTTATTTCAGCCCAGTGCTCTGGAAGGCTTTGGGAATGTTTCCTGCAGCAACTCACAGTGGCAGAGCTGTGGCACAGCAGAGCGTGCCAGCTGCCCTGTGAACCATCGCAGCAGGTTTAGTGCCAGGACCCGTCCCTGGCTCAAGCTGTCTGTCAGTGACTGCCATCACTGGGTGCTTTTTGGGCATTAATTTACCAATGAATTAAGTGCTGGAGACCCCAGCCCTTAGATACCTTGGGCAATGTGCCAGTGGTCCCAGCCCCATGCTGACCATGACCTGTCTGTACAGTGGGCTGTGTCCAGGTGGGGATGGCACTGGGCTCCTGGTCCCCATCCTGCCACAAGGAGTCAAGAGCATTTGGACAAGGATTGAGGCCATGGCAGAAATAACAAAGGGCATCCAGAAGTAGTGATTTTGTCCACTGGGCTCTCCATCTGTGTCCTGCTGTGCAGAGCAGCTGAGGAGACACCAGGAAAGACAGGAGCAGGGTTTTTTAGGAAGGCTGAGCCTGGTGGAGAGCTCTGGCCTGGCATAGTAGGAACAGGCAGGGGATCTCCCTGGCACCATGAGTGCCAGGTGAAGGGAGCTTGTGTGCTGTACAGTCGTTGCTGGTGGTGCCAGAGTAGGAGCACGAGGAGAACAGCTGCCTTTGATCCTGGCATGTGGCCAGGGCACTGCCAGCTGGTGCACGGTGTTCACCTCTGCCTGGAGCAGGGTCAGCCCTTTTGGCTGCTATCTGCCTCTTAAAAATGAGCAGGGAAGTCCCAGAGGAGTCCTCAGCAAGAAAAAAGAGCAGCACTGCTAGGAAGACAAAGCCACTTGACTTCAGATGCCACCTGCTAGCAGGCAATGGAGAATGGGTGGTGCATCCATGTGTGGAAGCAAACAGCAGCTCCGGGGCAGTGATACCGTGGCTACTGTGCTTGGGGTTCTCCACACCAGCCAGGAGCTGATGCTGGCAGCCCCAGGCAACTCCAGCCAGCTTGTTTTCTGCACAATCTGACACACTGTCCAATACAGACTCACTAGAAGAGCTGTACTCTGACAGTATATTAAAATTTAATTAGGCAGTAAATGCTTCCTGCTTCCAAGCCCTGAGGCTGAAGAAAGCCAAAATGTCTTTAGGTTTCTTAATGGGACAACTGTCCCCTCCAATAGGCTGTAGTGGTGTTAGTGACATTGGGCAAAGCCTGCCTTCTACTTTAGAGTTGTGCACTTGCTGACCCACTGGTGCATCCCTGCATCCCTCTGAGTGCTCCTGGAGGTGTTGGAGGGCCTGGCTGGGTGAGGCAGAGGGAGGCAGCTGAGCCTGATCTCTCCCATGGGTCACTGGGAGGAGCTCACAGCAGCACCAGCTCCAGGGGCTTTTATCCCAGCTCTTCTTTGGAGCATTTCTGAAGACTTAGAGCCAGGACCAGGGCACAAAACCCCTTCTCCCCAAGGTGGCAACCCCTCCTTGCTGGCACAGTGCTGCCCTGCCCTGAGTTCTTGCTGCAAGAGCCCTGGGTGAATGTGAGTATTAAAGGTTTCTATTACTTCAATAATTATTTCTTTGCTCTCTGCACTGTGCTGAACTCATGGCGTCAGTAGGCACGGATTTTCTGTCCTGCACACTGTGTACTCTTCCCACAGTAAATTAAATACAGTCCCTTCCTTAGAAAGCCCAAACTCTAAAATAAATTATAAGGAAAAAAAAGGGGCTTCTGTGGTGTGGACAACTCAGCCCTGCCAGAGTTGCAGCCTGGCTCTCCTGGAACCATGGCTGTGGCTGCCTTGTGCCTCACCTTGGGCAGAAAGCTTTACCACTGGGCACCATCTGAGAGTCCAGCTCTGCTCTTGAGCCTTGTCACCTGCAGAGTTGTTTGTACATTCTAAGTATTGATTCTGAAAATGCAGCTTGTCCATGTTATTTAAAGAAAGCGAGAGATCCTTAAGCACTGAGAAAGCTCACAGTTATTTAAAACCCTTTCAGCTTAATGCATGCAAAAAATAAAGCATTTTTTACATGTCTTGATGTCCCTGTGAATGAAGAAAAGGGAGAACTGTGCAAGGCTTTTCCATGAGAACCCAAGGGATATATATATTGCGGGAAACTCATTAACACATTTCCAGTATCAAAGGGCCATTCTTAATCCATAGTGACCTGCTGCTTCAAACAGCAGCTCCAGCCTCTCAGCTGGTGTGTTTGCTCCTGGATGGCTGCTGCCCAATTCCACGCTTGTTCTCCCTGGGTCACCATGTCATCCACATCATTCACGTCTCCATCTGGAATGCAGGAAACCCCTCAGGAATGGATGTTGAGCGAAAGGCAAATTGTGAGCAGCGAGGGAGATGTTGGCATGGGCTGCGTGGGGACCGTGGGCTGCATGTGTGTCATGGGTGTCCCAGCACCTCTGCACAGGTACCCAGCACCTCTGCATGGCTGTCTCAGCACCTGCTGCTGCTGCTGCTGTGAGGTGTCTTTCTGTCTGTCGGCCCACACCACTGGCACAAGTCCAACCAGCATATGCCAGGTTGGCAGCTGGAAAATTTGTGCTATTTGCTTCTTCCATTGTAATGCAGAAAACCAGTTGTCCTCATGAAACAGCCTGTTAGTCATTCACACTGCTGCCTGCTCTCTGAAACCTACTACTGGGAGGGCAGCTTGGAGGGGCTTCACTGCTACTGTCCCTCCCTGGAGTGGGAGTCTTTGCATGCATCTCATGGCCAAGTCTCCCTGGGGAATCCCATCTGCTCCTCCCAGCCCCATGTGAAGTTTTAACATATAGGGAGCAATAAGCATCCACTGGTTATTGTTTTCCATTTGCATGGCTGGCTTGAACAGACAGCGGTTCACGTCAGGGTTTGATATGCCTGTATTGATTTTCTTTATAGATTAGAGCAATTCAAGCAGTTATAAGGTTAATTTCAGATGATTAACTTCACCATATTGTAATATTTGATTTAGATTGGCTTTCAAACACTTTCTACTTATTGATTTTCAATATCGCACTTTTAGCACTGCAGCCAAATGTCATTTAAATAAAAGGTTGACAGAGTAGAAAATATTCACAGCAGCATTGAAAATTCTACCACATGCCAGCGTGGACTGGTCCAGACCTTGCAGGGAGAGGAGCAGGGCACGGGGCAGCACACACACCTCCAAACCCAGCCTTGGCTGGACTCGTGCTGGGCTGACACAGCTCCTGGCCAAGGGTGGCAGCCACGGATCCCCTTTTGATCGCTGTGGGGCCAGTCCAGCATGAGCTGCTGCTGCCCAGTGCAGTCACTGCTACATCCCCATCACACGGGCCATGGGGACTGGTGCCTCTGCTGTTGGCAGGGTTGTTGCTGTTTTCTTTTGACATTAAAACTCCTTGATACAAATCAACCATGAAGTTGTTGGATATGAGAAGTTGGACCTGCCAATTCCTCTGCCTGGCTTCCCATAATCTTCTCCCCGCCCCATCCTGGGGGAGGTGCCAGAGTCTTCTCTGGCATAAACTGGATAACAAGATTTTATTCACATCAGCTGGAAGCAGCTGGGAATTTGGAGACTGTAGGAAAATTACACATATGTGATTTCATAGGGAGCTTCCTCCTAAAATATGCAGATGAACATCTTTCCTTGAAAAGAGACCCTCCCTCCCTCCCAAAGGCCAGCCCAAGGGGAGGTCACAGAGTTCATGGTTCTGATAAAGGCATTGGAGGTGTGGAATATGAACAGGAAGGACCCATGCCCAGCACCTTCTTTGACAGATATTTCTGCTGGTTGTATGGGCCACAGGGCTTTTGGGTGCCAGTCCCCTGTCCCTGCATGGGCAATTGGCAGCCATCACCCTGTGGGGCCATGCTTTGCCTGGGAGCAGCACTGTCTGGAGAATCCTCAGTTTTTGGTGATAATCTCATGATCTAATGAGCCTGCAATTTTACAGCAGCAGTGCCTACCTTACCCATCAGTGCCACAAGGACCTGGGGTACCACTAGCCAGCAATCTCACTCCAAGATCTCACCTTCTCACAGCAGGTCACCCTTTTACCGTCGCTGTCTTCATGCTCCTTATTTACAAGTCTCCCTGGTCAAACAAATGGGCTTTTTGATGAGAAACTTCATCCTTGTGTGTTGGAGGATCTTCATTGTCCCATCCTTGCTGGGTTGTGTCTTGCTGCGAGGGAAAGGTCAGAAGGGGACACTTCAGCTCTCCTGGATGATGCTGTTGTCATGTACAGGAAGGGCTCTGTGATTCCTCACTGTTGAGTGTGATGTGGTGTCCTTTATATCCCTTGAGATGTACTGTAAAAGTAACAGAAATCAAACCAAACCATTTAAGCTATTGGAGGCAAGTGCTTGGAGTTTATATTCAGTTGTTCTGAGCTAAAATGCACAAAGAAAAAAAATCACCAACAATAGGCTTATTATTTTTTATTTTACCTTTCAGTATGAGCAATACGTGCACATTTCAGAGCAGGTTATACTAATGTTTGTGAACATGGATGGTCCAAACTCACTAATTGCTGCTCAGAGAAGTGCAGAGGGTGTGGGAGGGACAGAGGTGCTGGGAAGGCAGAGCATGTGCAGAGAGCTGTTTGCTTTTTTAATAGCTCCTGTCTCCTCCTCTCTCACATGCTTTGATTTTCAGGGACTATTTTTTTCCTCACATTTTGGTGATGTGCTGCATACAGATGAGACTCAGTGCACACAGAGCTATTAGACTGACATACACTCATTTTGTGGGTTTGGAAAAAAAATAAACCCCTGCTCAGGTTAATCCCTGGCACAGTCAGCAAATGACAGGAGCACCTGGCTGGCAGCAGTCCTCTCACTGCCTGAAATCTTGGGGCCACTCCCAAGTGCCTTGTGCAGGGACCTGCACACACAGGGCTCAGTGTCCTCCCCAGCCAGGTGGGTGCTGTGCCCTCTGTCTGCTCTCATCCCTGTCCCCAGGAGCCTTCTGGAATCTGCCTTGTCTGGAGCACAGTCCCACAGTTTATGTTCAGGCCACCGCTTTCTGTGCCTGGGTCTCCTGAGGTGCAGGGATATTGCTTCCCATAAATTTCAGGGATTCTTTACAGAGTGCCCAGCTGGCTGCAGTGGTTCAGGCAGGGCTGATAAAATACGTACTTGTCAGATGAATTGTCTAATTCATTTTGTCATTTCAAATGATTTATTTATAAGTCATCTGCAATAACAAATATTTATATTGCTTTCTACCCAGTAATTATTTGCCCTTTCTAATGATAAATCCCCATACACCTGCAGCAGCTGATGCTGATGGTCTAAACTTGGGAACAATAATCCAAGCAGGTGGAGGAGTGCTCTGTAATCCCCTTGCAGGCTGTAGAACATGTGTATTATCTTCAGCTCTTTCCCACAATTCTTCTACATACACTTTTTGACAAAAGGAGACTCTACAGACCCCTCGAAGGTCAAAGCTATTAAAAATCTTTTCAGTGAGCAGTGCTGCAGATCTCCAAACCCTCACAGCTCTCCAGGGTAAGTCTGAACTTGCATTCTTCACCTCTAGCTGTTCTAGTCCTGTCCAGCACCTCTTGAAAGAAATCTGTGTGGAAAATCACTTCCTGAAGCCCCTGGGTTCATCAAACCAGGTTGATGAAGCAGCCATGGTTTTGGCCCTGTTGAATCCAGTTTGATAAATGCATCTGCTCAAGGAATTCATGTCACTGGAAAAATACAGGACATACGAGATGCAAGGCATTTTAAAATACAAGGGAACATTTGTTCAGTACTTTTCAGGTATCTGTTGAATCTGTACCGCTAATGAAAATCATGTGGCGCAAAGACCTTGCAGTCTCTGCTCCAAGACTGCATGTTGTGTGGTAGGATTTTGTTGCTCACTGTCTTTGCCTGCTTTCACCTCACTGTGAGATGCCTCAGAAGCTCCCTCCGGGCACCTCTGGATTTGAATTATGTAAATAGTGGTGTCATCTGCGTGCCGGGCTGAGTTCTCTGCCTGCCATCTCACTTGGATGTTAAATGAAACCAGTTCCCATTCTGGCCAGGATAGCTCCCTGCTAAATGCTTTTGTCCTGCAGACATCTGTGATTTGTATCTGCTCCCTGTCCCTGCTCTTCAGCCCCAGCTGGGAGCATTTGTAGGGACACTGCAGAACTTGCATATGGCCAACAGTGTCACCCTCATGCTGGTGACATTTCTGAGATATGATGGGACGATGACAATGCCTGCAGCCTCTCAATCTGCACCAATTAAACAGAGAAATTAAACAATGTCTGAGTCAATTAAAAAGAGAAATTAAACAATGTGACAAACAGGAAACAATGGAGACAAATCTGGCTGCTGAAGGAGGACACCCAGCACAGCAGCCAAATGTACAGCAGCCCCTGTCAGTGTGGTGGCACCTTCACCAGGTCTCTGCAATCACCTCACTGGGAGTGGGACCTGTCTCATGTGGGAGTGGCACCTCGGAGGAGAGCCCACTTTTCAGGAGATATCTGCTCTTTGGTCTGACCCCACCTTCTGGCACCTTCTCTACTGTGCTAGCAGAGTCCAGCAAATCCCCTTTCCTCTGGACACTTGGGCAGGTGTTTTCGGGCCTCAGGGGCTGAGTGCTTGGTGAGGAGTGTGCGGACTGCGAAGGACTCACGGAGCCAGCTTTGGAAGGGCAGCATCTCTTGAACTCAGCGTAATGCATTGCCTCATCCTGGAGCTCACCAATGAGACAGAGCAGCTCTGCAGTTGGAGCCACTGCCTGTGGGCACAAACATGGCATCCACCTGAATGTGTGCCAGGAACACATTCCTGCTTCCTCCAAGGAGCTCACATTTCAGAGAGAATTGCACTCTGAAAGATAACAATCCACAGGCTTCTTCACTGCTGCTCTCAGTGTGCTTGCAGAGGCGAGAGGCTCTGTCTACAGGCAAGACAAGCCCCTTTTTGGGGCTTGCAAGGCGCAGCTGGAAAGTATTTTCCCAATAACTTCAGAGAAGATTATAAATCAGCACCATAACTTCAGCCATGCTTGGTTCAGTCAGCACGGAGCAGCTTGCAGGAAGGAAAGGTCCTGTGGGTCAGCCCTCGACACCTTGGGAAATGTCAGTGATGCACCAAGATCTCAGACACTGTCACCAGAGTCACTTCCACACCTGCCTGCACAGCTCAGTCCCACAGTGCTGTGGCTCCTGGTGGGTCCTGGTTCCTGTCAGAGGCTGTGCCAGTAGCTGGGCTCCTGTTTTAGCTCTCCTGGCACTCCTGCTGGAGGGGTCTTTGGGTCTCGGAGCCACACAGTCAACAGGACTCCTCAGCTTGCTGCAGCACAGCTCAAGGTATGGATGGTGTTGAGTGTGACGGGCACAAAGAAGTGTCCCTCAGCCTTAGAGAGAAGTCAATGGACAGACTATCAGGTCTCCCCTCTGCTCAGCCTGGAAGCTGTTCAGCTTTCCTGGGGTTTTTCCTGCATTCTGTTGAGTGACTTCTCTCTTACAGAGCTGTTAAGAGAAGCAACTAAGCCAGACTCTGTCTTTGCTGTATCTAATTGGCACTTTCAGCTCTAAGTAAGGTGATCTACTAATCATTTTGATCTTTGTTCAGTTCTTTGATCTCAGTGTTGTTCTCAGATGCATATACTGACAGCACAATTAATTAATTGCAGGCTGGTAATTGTGCAGCTGCAGTATGCTCTAGTTCACATTTGGAGTTTCACTAGTTGAGTTGCCAGGGTTTGTCATTAATTCTGGCAAATAAGAGTGATCTGAAATACCATTCCTTGACGTTTTCAACATCCCCAAATCCCCAGGCAGAGTGCACGAGCTGGGGAGGAGCCCCAGGCTCTTGCATGGGAGGTTCTTGGCACCCAGAGCTGACTGGAGCGAGGTGCCCAGCTGCAGTCGGCAGCTCCCTGGGCTGTTAGTTTATTTATTAGTGAGTGCTGTGTGAAGCTCACCATCCAGCCTGCAGAGAGGGGAGAGAGCAGAAGAATTGCAGTTGGGGGAATAATCCAGATACCTTTGCTAGCATTAACTATTCTGTATCCTTCAGTCTGAAAGGGAATTAATTAAACCTTGTGCCACAGGGTTTTGATCCCTCCCTGCTGCAGGACAAACTGAGCCCCAGCAGCAGAGCAGAATATTCTCTACTGGATGCTCTGCTTGAAACGTCTAGCAAGAAAGTAAAGCAGATGCATCACTAATGTGATTTGTTTGTGCTGCTCCCTTGGCTCATGCTTTCCACCCCAAAGAGGTGATATCACTCTCCTAACTCAGTGCCATGGAGCTGGCATGACCTGGCACTGCAGGCAGGGATCGACATGGTACCTGTGGGTGAGGTGGGTCATGTTGTGGGAAAGGGCAGGAGAAGCCATTGCTAACTCTGGTGGCTGAGTGACCTGTGAGGGGAAGCTGCAGTCCTCTGGGTCAGGCATGCACTCTTTGGAGCCAGCTTTGCTGCCATTCATGCTTTGGCAGGGCTTGTCCAGTTTTGACAGGCTCATGCTCCTGGCAATCTAACCTCTGCCAGGAGAGCCACTGGACAAAAAGAGCCTTGTCTGTGTATTCTGCTCCCTTAGAACACAGCAAGTATTTCAGTATCTATTGAAGAATATTTGCATTTTTATGGATAAATTCAAGAAAAAAGGCACCACACAATCCCAATTTGCATCCATGATTTCCATAGAAACTACAGGAGCCTTGATTGCTTTCATGTGCTTTTGATGAAAATTGAGTGGGGTATCTTTATCCTGCCATAAGGTGGGAAGAAAAATTGGCATTCAAAATAATATCTAATGGTTCAAAGGATACTTTTGCAAAACAACTTGCTGTGATTTATTAAATAACTTGGTGTTTTTCAAATAACTGGAAAAAAACTTTCTAGAAAACTTGTTGCAAGCGTTCTCTAAACCGCCGCAGATTGACATCTGTGAGAGGGAACGAGGACTGTGCACCAGGACGGGGCTGCGGCTGGTGACATTGACGGTGTTTGGGTCCTCATCAAAGTTCAGACCCCAGCAGGGAGCAATAAACAATTTGGATACTGTAATTTATATAAGTGCCTTTAAAGTCTAGGAGGAAAAACAATGTTAGTGAACAGTGTGCCCGCAGGAGCATTCAGGGATCACGGCCAGCCCCGGCGGGGGCTCCCAGGGCAGCGCAGGGCTCTGGGGACAGTGTGGCCGCTGTGCCCCCCTCTGCCTTCTCTGTCAGCCCACCCGGGCCGGGGGTCGGCGGAGCGGGGGCTCAGCCCTGCTCAGCACACCCTGGGCAGGACACCCTGGGCAGGACACCCTGGACATGCCCCGGTGCCCGCGGTGCCCGTCCCGTCGGGGCGGCCGCCTGGCAGAGCCTGTCTCGTGGAGCTGGCACGATGTGCTGTGCCCGCACCGCTCAGCCTGACACGAGGCCATTTATATTTGATGGTGTTTGGATGAATTATGCACATAGCCACTAAGAGAAATTTAATGATGGGTTTCGTCTTATTTTTTATAGATTTCAGCCTTTGAATTAAGCACCAGTTCACCCTCAGTGCTACGGGGGATAAAAGGGAATATTCCAGTCCCCGTGTCCATCACAGCTGCTCTGCCAAGCAAAGTTAACAAGTAAACAGCAATCGCCCGCAATTATTGCCCATTACGTGCTCTCTTCACCTGAGATCACACAACAAAGCCGAGCCGGGTGGCAAGGAGCTGCCAGGATGAAATAACAGCAAAGAGACCTGTCAAACACTGGCTCCCTGAGAGACCTAAAATCCTTTCCCGATGGCCCCTCGGTGCAGCGTAGAAAAGCTACTTCTGTATAATTATAAATTGTCTGCAGGGCTTATCTGAGCGGTTCAGGGTTGACATTACAATAATAGGGTGGGTGAGCTTTATTTAAGGGATAACGTGTGGTGTACACTCGGCAGTAAAAGAGGTGGTGGGTGATTAACACTGACACGGAGCCTGTGTGATCCCTGCTGCATGGTCAGAGGGAAAGGCCCATATGCAGCTGTGGGCTCTGTGTGACAAGGGGCTCTGCTGGGAGGGGACACATGCCATTGAGCAGGGTCCCATCAGGAGAGGTGAGTGGGAGGATTCGTGTCGCCCCAGCTCTGAATGCACTGGTGGCATGTCTCCAGGATCTGTCTGCCTGGATTCCTTACAGCCAGCAGAAAGAGAAGAGCAGTTTTCTCGTATGGTTTACTGACCTACTTGAGATGCTTACTTTAGGATGAATTGAATTATTCTCAGAATTGCTGTTTCTCTCCTTTTGCTATAAAAAAGCAGGTGATGAGCTCAAATGTGGACCTCTAAGTCATGAAGGATTTATCCTGTTGGAAATACCTCACCCACCTTGCCCAGTTTTTTCCCAGGGTGCTTCTCTGGTTCTACTTTATTTTAAGGATGAATTTTCTAAGAATGGATTTCCTACAGCGTTTCCTTATAAGCAGCAGTTAGAAAGGGAAGGTGTAGAGAACAAGCCTGGCACCTGTGTGTTCAAGGTGATGTTTTGCTTTCTTGAGTCAGGTGTGCCCTGAAGGCAGGTGGTCCTGAGCATTCTTTGACCCCTGCCAGCCTTGCCCAGGTGCCTTCACCTGTCTCTCTGCTCCCTCCTGCAGAAAAGGGGCAGCAGTGCTAGGGATGGAGAGGCTGTTGAGGGCCCAGCCACAAGTGGGCAGGATCCCTTGAGCAGCTCAGCCACTCGCAAGCACAACAGGAGCACAATGGGACTGGATGCAGCCCTGCATGAGGGGCAGCCCCACAGCTTGCACAGAGAGCTGTTTGGAGTCAGTACCTGAATCTGGCATTTTGTATTGGGGTAGAAAGAAAGAAAGAAACAAAAATGTGACTCTGGCTCAGATATGCCCAAAGCCTCCATGGGAACTCAGCATCTGAGCCAGCCCTGATGCTGTTACAGCTGAACAGGGTGGGAGGGCAGCTCCTCCCTGGGGCTGGTTTGGGCTGCAGGCTCTGCCTTCTCCATGCTGGGCTGCAGTAAATTACAGGGATCCATTGCTCTTTAGAGATGAAAGGAAATATCCCTGCTCCCAAGTACCTTGGCCATGAGGGTGCAGGCAGGTACCACAAGATGAGATTCTTGCAGAGCAGGGAGGTTGGGAACTGCTCCACTAGCTGGGCCATGGTAGGAAGGCACTGCCTGTCCTGCAAGCTCTGACCCCGACTCAGTGGATTGGTGGAGCTAGTCCCACTCAGGGGAGTTAGTGGTGATATTAACTGCAGGAAATACTACAGAGTAAGTATTAGCCTTGTATTATGTAGAATTTTAAAGTGCTTCATTAATTTACAATTCCATTTTTTATTAAATTAATTTGCATTTTAATGAAAAAAATAAGTGGTTCCAGCTCTCTTCTTGGAGTAGCAATAACACACCACACATATGTGAATGAGTGTGCCTGAGCAAGCTGAAGTGGCTTGGTATTCCCAAGCTACCAGCCCTGCAAAGGGCTGTCACCACCCAGTGTCCCCTCCCTTCCCCACGTCCATGAGCAACCTCCCCACTGAGTCTGGCTCTGTGTGAGAAGGCTGGAACACAATCTGGTGCCTCCACCAAGAGCTGGGGAAAAGGCTGCAGGAAAATGCAGGAGCAGGATGCAACAATCCCACCTGGCTACAGAAAATGCCTCTTGCTCTGGCCACCATGCCACCTTGCCCTTCTTAATGGGGTCATTGTGTGTCCCTGCAGCCCAACTCTTCCTGCCCCAAGAAATAGAGGCTGTGACAGCAAAATGCCCTGGGATGGAAGAGCCCCAGCCCCCTGCCCTCTGGGCACTCTGGGCAACTGGAAGAGTTTAGCTGAAGGTTCATGGCCCTGACAGATGTCTGTGACACTTGGTGTCTCTTCCTGATCAGGGATCATTACTTTTCAGGGAGACCAAACCCATGGCTCTACTTTGGCTGGCAGGTATCAATTCTGTAGTGAGGCAAGACACACTTCTTTAAAATAAGAGATCATTCTAAAATCACTGCTATCAGGCAGCTGTATTTAAAGTGAGACAAAGGTAGTATTTTTCTCTGCAAGTTTGATTTGGATTTTTTTGTTAATTTCTTTGTTTAGGTGGTTTTGTGTTTTGGGGGGTTTTATGTTTGGTTTTGGGTGGTGGTTTTTTTTTGGATTTTTGTTTTGGGTTGGTTTTGGGGTTTTTTTGTTGGTTTGGTTTGGTTTTGTTGGAGAGGATTTCAGCTGTAGTTACAGCCAAGCAAAGTAAAATAAAATTTAAAAAACCCACTAGCCTCCTTGCCCTCTGGCCTTGGGATCAATAGGTAGCATCTCTGGTTCCTCCACAGCCTCCTTAATTCTTTACTGGCAAACAAGCATTTCCTTCAATTTCTTGCACTGCTTTGGAGAGTAATAATTTAATAATTCCATTCTTCAGGGCTTTACTAATATTATTATTTAATAATTATTATTCAAATAATAAGTAACAATTATTTAAAATTATAATATTTAATGATTAAAGTCTTCTTATTCTTATTATTTACTAATAGCATTACAATCTCAGTTGACTGAAAATGGGATGCTGTCCACCAAACTGTAATTGCTTCCAACCTATCTTATCACCAGTTCTGCTGTTGATCTTGCAGCAGCAATCCCACATAGTTCTTTGGCTTTTGAGACAGTTTAATTTAATAAGTCTTTAGATTTTTAATTTTTTTTCCCAACAGCATCCATGTCTGCTAAGGGAGCTTTGTCTCTGTTTCCTCACGGCTTAGTGCCACAATGGTGCTGGTAGCTGTGAGCCTCCAGGGTGGATCTCTTGGCTTGTGCAGCCAGACACGACTGGAGCTTCTGGGTTCCAGGAGCAGAGCCTGTGGTTCCTTGCCCCTTAGCAGAGGAACACCAGGGCACTGTATGTGTGGGCTTTTCTTAGAAAGGAAAATTGATCAATAAACATCTACAGAAATGAGACATTTAAACACTCAATGTAATTGATACTGGGAAAAATATGATAGGATGAAATCTATTCCTGCAATAAACTGTCCATTAGTTGGGCCATCAGCATAACCCTAATCTAAAGTTATGAGGATCCATTACAGATATAATCAAATACAATTTTCTATATTCTATGAATCAAGAGCACTATATGTATTAAGAGCCTAGTTTGTCTTTTTGTTCCTGCCTTCTCTGGAACAGTGTATATCTGATTTCTTGTGTTATATTGCTCTGATGTCTGCTAAGGGCACCATGCCCTAGAAATTCACATTAAATAACTGAGAGCGAGCACTAGAAATGAAAAAAGTGAAATACTATCTAGACAGCTGGAAGTAAAAATATGAAAAGTGTTGCAGTTACAGAAGGAAAAAAAGCCTATTTTTATGACTTGAATAGACAGTTTGGTATAAAGAGAAATTTCTCACCCAAGATCAGACATAGAGCTGGGCTGCAGCAGGCTGCCTGGGGTCCTGTACTCCACAGTGTGCTGGTCACAGTACAGATACAGCTTTGGGAGGTGTGTATGGGTGCTGAGTGTGCAAAGGCACAGATGCTTCCAGACTTGCTGGGCTGATGGTCACTTCATGGTCACGACTCTCATCAGGGAAACCCCTCTCCAGAAGAGCACTCAGACACCATGGCACTGCTGGTGCTCTGGATGTGCCATAGCCTTGGCTCCACGGCTTCTGGGAGTACTGGGTAGGGTCTCTTGGTTCTTGCCCTTCACGATGTTTCACCTCGTGCCATGAGTGGCTGTTGCTCCTGAAGGTGAGTGTCCCTGCATGGGGAACCCGACTGAGGCTGAGGAGGTGGCTTCCTGAGCAAAGCAGAAGCTGTAGTGGATCTTTTGTGCCAGCACGGGGGGCAGCTGTCAGGGCATGATGCAGGCTTGCTGCTAAATTCTAGGGCGAGGAGCAAAAGATTGTAAAAGGGTAATATTCTGTTGGTAATTAGGACAAAATTAGTGGCTGTGTAAGATCAGCCCAAGTCAATCTGGATGTGGGATGCCTGACAGAGTCCCAGTGCCACCACAGGGGCTGGGAAGTGCAAGGAGCCTGTTCAGAGCAGTGAGTGGGAGAGGGATAACATCCCTCAGCTGGGTGGGACACTGCCACAGCCAAGATGAGAGGAGGAGAGGCAAGAAGGAAGGAAATCTGATGTTGGATTTCTTTGCCGAGTGCTGGGGATCAGCCAGCTAACGAGGCAGTGAGTTCTGAGGGCAGAGGAAGAGCTTGGGACATGGTTAGTGCTCATTAGCAGCCAGAGATGTGAGAGCTCTCAGCATGCTGGTGCTTTGCACTGGCCAAGCCTTTGACTGTGCCTGAAAGGAGGGCTTGCATGCTGATTCTGGTGGCACAGTTCTTAGCAGCTGCTGGCCTCTCCTCAGCCAGAACAGCTGCTCTGAAGCTGCAGTGCTAAAGGCTTGAGAAATTAATTTTGCCTGTCGGAGATTCAAATGTAAGTGTGTGAACTGTGGTTCAGCAAGGTACAAACTCACCTGGCTACGCTCCAGCTCCGGGAGCACCACTCACCGCAGGGGAGGGGAGGCCAGCAAGTACCTGCCTGTGTAAGCTGCTATTGTCTTCCACATAAAACATGCCCTTAATTAATAGCTAGCATGAACCTAAGCCACTATCTCTGTTATCAATTTGCGGATGTGGTTGGATTGTCTGTCTCCCAGGACAGTAATATCCCTTCATCTTACTGCAAATTGCTCACAGCATCCTTCTATTATGCAGGCTTAATGCTTGAAAAATAGAGATTTAATACTCCACCGTATCAGACTTAGTGAGGTCAAAACAATTCATATTCACGATCCCACAAAGCTCCCTGACAGTGTTCCTGTGAGGAATGTGATGTGGAGGAGGCAAACCGGTGAGGTCCTGCCCTACTCCCAGCTGTCCCACACTGACAGGGACTGGGACAGCCACCTGCAGTGGGAGCCTTGTCTCATCCCTCGGAGGAGAGTGGGTGCACTGGGTGCAGTGGGTGGGGAGCTGCAGGATCCCTGCCAGGCTGTGCCAGCCTCTGACCTTGCACTGCTGCTGCCCCTTCCTGCATTCGCTGTTTTGCTGGGTTTTCCTGGAGCAGAATGGCAGCAGCCTGTGTTTAGTGGGTGTGATAGGATCAGAGAGTGCTGCGGGGATTCCCAGGGTGCTGGAGGTTCCCTGAAGTGTTTTTAATGAGCTGGCTGAGCAAAGCTTGTGTGCAAGTTTCCTCTGAACTGCCAGTTGTCACCCTGGCTCTGGGCAGAAAGCCTGTAACACATCTTGTGTTCACGTTTATTTTTGTCCTGAAACATACATATTTGGAGAGAAAATAATAGCTAGTGTTTGTGTGTTTCCTCCCCAGCAAGAAAATATTTATCTCCAGAGATTATACCTATATTGTCAGGACACGTTCCTTCTGCGTTTGCTCTTAGGTGTGTGCCAGGGCATGGATTTCACGTGCAACTCAGGAGGAAATATCTAAGCACATAAAATAAATGGGAAGTTCAGGTTTGGAGGGATTTGTTTGCAGAAATTAAACATGGGTTAGAACAAATACGCCTTTGTCCTGCGCAAAACTGATGTAATGAACATAACTCTCCTGGTGTGAGCTGAATGTCCCAGAGCTGCCACTCTCCCTGCCTGCAGAGCAGTCATGGGCTGGTGCACACTTTGCTGTGAGGCCTGGGAGCTGGGAGATCCCTGGCTGGAGGCTTGGGAATGGCACATAACCTGGCTCTGCCAAGGGTCAATTCCAGGGGTTTCAGGACCCTGAGCTGACTTCACTGTGGCCTATCCCCGTCCACTGGCTCCAGCACTCATGTGATGCTGGAGGTGGCACTGCAAAGGCTCCAGGCATCTTTCCTGGCCTTAAGAACCTCCCTCTTAGGGAGCTCAGATCTTGGGAAAGGGGACATCTGACATGTACCTCTGTTAGTGGGCAACAAAGGGAAGATTTAGATCCCTGTGTTCAAGACCTGCAGGAGTTCCAAGAATCCTTTAAGACACTAAAGATGATCTGTATCATAGACTATATTTTCCTTGAATAAAAACTATATACTATGTAGAAAGACTGTAGTTCACTTCAATACTGGAAAAGTAGGATTTTTGGAATCTTGAAGGTAATGAGACTGGGATAGGGCTGAGGACTGCCATGAGAAGAGGAGACTTGTGCATTTGTCAGCAAGACACTGGATGGAGACCATGGCTATCCTTGCTCCAGAGGAACACATCCTGTTGGGAAGCATCAGCGCTGCCATGCTGGAGGAGGATGACTTCTGCATGGACCGTGTTGGGCAGCAGCCCTTCCATTGAAAACACTGCGTCTCACAAGAATGAATTATTTTCAAGTCTGAGGAATTTGGAGAGTGAAACTGCTGGACTAAAATTAGGTGGCACAGCTCACAGTGATGACTACACAAACACACTGATTACAGCAGAAGGGGTGGCAGCAGAGCACTGGGGTCCCCTGCTTGGACCATCTCCTGGTGACCATCGGGCTGACACAGCCATGATTTGAACCTCCACAGTGAACGATTCCAGGAAGGGAACTGCCAAGCATGTGTTGTCCTCTGAGCCACGGTGACACGCTGATGAGTGCTGATGGGTGACTAATTGCTCAGGGCAGGCTGACATAATGGAGCAGTTCTGAGAGCACCTCAGCTGCAGAGGTCAGCAGTGACGCAGAAGGCTTAATTTTTCATAGCATGCTCCTTGTATATTACAACTCCTCCTGTAATGGACTAGCAAATTACCACATTATTTAAAAGGCAGCAATTTTTAACATTCCGATAACTGTGTGCTCCGGAGGGGATGTCATCTGTGCCTGTGGAGAGAATGCGTGAGAATGCCCCCCTCCCTGCAGGATGGGCATGGAGCTGGGCATGGGCATGTGGGAGCACACACACATACACCCCTGCCATCCAACACCTCCTCTCCAGCGCAGGTCAGAGGCTCAGGAGGCCTCCCAGAAAAGACCTCTCCCTCTCAGACATGGGCTGTCTCTGTTCCATTTCTGCTCATTTCAGTATGTTTCTGGTTTAGGGACCCTGGCAACATTCCTATGCCCACCCTGTTCCCTGATGTGGCTACCTGGGGTCAAAGTGGGTTGGGCATTGCTCTGGATGCACCTGCCTGTTCCCATGTTTGCCTGCTGCCACAGGGGAATTACTTCAATCCCCAAGAGGTGTCCAGGTGGTCACTCCCACAGAGGAACTGCAATCATGAGGAAGTGGCAGGGCTCATGAAACTGTACTGATCTGATTTACAAAGCCTCAGGGTCAGAAGGCAACTGTTTTTAAGATCTCTGCTTGCCAGTTTGGTGGGAATGTGCCTTCAGGCTCCATCCCAGGTGCAACTGCTCCCATGTCAGTGCACTCTCTACAGACACACTCAGGTCACCACACACACATCTGAGTGTCCTATTTGCTGTATTTCAGATATTGCTGCCCCTCTTCTGCTGCCCTGCTACACAGATACTAGCTTTGCTGCGTGGGAGGAACCTCTCTACACTTCTCACCAAGAGGAGTCTGAAGAATTGAGTGCCTGAAGAATTTGCATGGAAACATTCATCCCTCTCAAGTAAACAAACCCTCATCCCTGGGTCATGACAACAGGTCAGCTCTTCCTGCACAAACTGGGCCCTCTGCAATTTTTTCACTGAAGCTGCTGCCTTAGGCAGAGCTGCCAGGTGCCATGTCCTGGCAGGAGGAGAGCAGTGAGACACCAGTGCCAGTGTGGAGCCTGAGCTCTGGTGTGTTCTGCCACACTGCAAGACTGAGCAGAGTGCAGGACAGCGTGGCGGGGAGGGAGCCACAGAGCTGTGTTTGCACAGACAGTCTGCAGTGAGTGTGCCCAGGGGTCTGACAGCAGTGTTCCTGCATTAGCACCACAGCAGTGGGTGTTATTAACTGTCTGCTTTCCCTCTGGAGTGGTGTAACTGCTCCACGCAGCAGAGATGGGTCCAATTAATCGGATGGATAAAAGTAGTTAATGCACCTTGGAGAAGCGTAATTTAATTGGAAATGATTATTATGTGCTGCTCCAATGTAAAGAGTATGAGAATCAGCACTAATAGGTCTGTATGAACATGACTTTTAATTGCTCTATGGTTCTGTGATTTAAGCCTCTTTCCAGGTGCACTTTTGTTTCCCAGAGATCTCAGGTGGGATGCAATGACACACTGGGGACCAACGAGTTCAACTCCTGTGAGTCGGGGCTGTCAGTCCCCTCTGTGCTGATTCTCTGGGGGAGCTTGAGTCCATGATTTGCCTTCGAAACCTGCAGAGATCAGCTTGGGTTGCCGTGTGGTGAAGGTTCCTGGGGGCAGCATTCCTAGCTGGTGGGGTCAGCCCAGCTAGGCTGTTCCCTGCTGCACTCTGCTGTCCAGCTTGGCATTGCCTTCCTCACCACATCTCCCATTCCAACGTGCTCTGCAGGATGCTCCTTCTCTTGCATTGCACAGACCACGGCGGGGGTGGCACATATGGATGGGCAGTGCTGAAGGGCACATGCAACCACAGTGGCTCCTTGCTGCTCCTACCCAGGCTGTCGATGCCGTGGGGTTACAGCTGGCCATGAAGGCAGCAGGAACAGAGCCCTGGTATGTCCTTCTCCATGGTCCAGGCTCTGCACAGGGATGTTCACCTGTGGAACTAATCAGCAAGGATTGTATGAGAGATGGAGAATGGAGCCTGTATAACTTGCAAAGAAGACAGTAAACCAAGGAAGGGAAACTCTTCCTCCTGCAGAGCTGTGAAACACCTCACAGACCACTTGTGGTGTCTTTTGCAGGAATGGTGCTTACACAGGTAGGGAAAGTGCATTTTTGCAATGGCATTGAAAATGTATATGAAGAGACAAGACATCAGACTGCCATGAGCACAAATGGCTCTGTGCCTTGTTTTTCTGCTTTCCTGGCTCCCAGACAAGTGTCACCACAACCAACAATTTTCCTGTCCTTTGTTTTCCTTTGCTTTCACAAGTATCTTAAACCAACCCCTCCTTTCCAGCAGAGACAGCATGCATTGCTGGGTATAGAATAAAAAAACCCGGTATTTTTAATCCATCACGGAGAACTAGAGAGAGCCTCAGGCTCCTTTATTGTGCTTGTGGCCAATAAATACTGTCCTTAATGTGCTCTGTGGGCCTTGCTTGTTCTCCTGGACCCTCCAGAGAGGGAGAGCTGTGGAGAGGGGCAGAGGCACTGTGGTTACAGTCGTTTCTCACCATGGGTCAAAGCAAGCATGAGTTTCCTGGCTACATGCACATCGATCCTCCTCCCCAGGGACTATCTGCAAACATGGACAGCAGCAAAGAAGGTGCCTGCAGAGCACATATCCATCCTGCCCTTGTGGCTGCTGTGGGAGAGGCCACAGGCTGGCCAGGCACAGTGAGGGGGCTCATCAAGGGGCATGACTGGTGGTGCCTCTGGTTCTGCCTCTACCAGAAGATGCCTGGAGCTTTTCCACCACAGTCTGATCAACCAACAATCCTTTTAAAGCCTGTCCCAGAAGCCCAGCTGTAACTCCAGGCACTGCCAGCCCAAGGGAGTGAGAAGAGTCTGTATCACACTGGGGGTGGCTCAGGTCCAGAGCAGGACAGGGCAGGAGTGGTCCCAGAGGCCCCAGCACACGGGCAGGGCAGCGCTGATGTTGCCTCAGAGCACACTCACAAGCGAAGCTGATTTAATAAACAACAGGAGTGTTTTCCCAGGCCACATGCTGAGCTGTATTCAAAATACATTTGTACGAATATTAATTTTTAATGCAATTTATGCCTAATGTTGTTGCAAAAAGCAGCCGTTAACGTGACATTAATTCAATCACTGGAAATACAGTACGTGCTGCTAAATGAAAACATGTTATTAGTCAATTAGATTAACTGGATGTAACTCTTCCAAACACAATGTAACGTGGTTTCTACATGGTTAATTAAGTCATACAAATTATATGGCAATAAGGCTTAGCACTGGACACACACATACAATTAATACATAAGCAGAAAAAACGGCTTGTGATGCACATTTGAATTCTGTAAAAATTATTTTAAATATAAATATCTTGCAAGCTTGAAATAAAGAGGCAGGATTATGCTGATACTATAATGAGAACAGGGCAATTTCTAAAAGAGCCAGGAAGGCCTTTGTGGGAGATCACAGATGTTCATGGTTGCTTTCACAACGAGTTTTGATCTGCTTTAAAAAGACCATATTAATTTTAGAGAGAAACACTTCTGGCCCTGGTGGAGTCCCTCCCTGTGCAGGAATCTGTTAGTGCCCACGCAAGCCTCCTCAGTGTTTCAGGAAGAATTTGTGCCCACTTGCTGGGAATGGTGCCAGGCCCTGGCGCAGGGAGCGGGCACCGTGCCCGGCAGCCCCTGGCACATCGCGGGCACCACCAACCCTCTGCACATCGCATGTCCCACCGCACACCCCGCCGGCACTGCCGCCTCCAGGGGCTCCCAGAGCTGGGGGGGCCATGAATGCCCGACCCCGGAGGGCAGAGGAAAGAGGAGGCTGCTCTTGGGAAGGACTCGGTGCCGTGGCCAGAGGGCAGTGCAGCCCCAGCCGCACACCCGAGGTGGGAGCCCCGCTCTGCACGCCCCGACGGGGCTGCTGCGGCCCCTCCGCCCCGAGGGCAGCTCTGCACTGCTGGCACAGGCTGGCTGGCACCTTTGGGAGAGCAGAGCCTGCGGCTCTGGGAGAGGGGGCAGTGGCTGCCCCGTCCTGGAGAGCTTCAGGACCCTGCGCTGCACAAGTGCCCGAGCGCTCCCGGCTCCGCACACGGAACAGGCGAGCGGTGGAGCTCTGGAAACGCAGTTCTATAGCCGTTCCTGCAACGATTACCACAGTTCACGGAAACCTGACTCGTCTCCTCCGATACTCCCTGGGTATTCCCAAGATTCCCGCAGCGATGCTCAGCGCGGTGGCGGAGCACGCACTGCCCCGCACCGGGGTCTGCACAGCACAGCAGAACCGGAGCGGGACCGGGGCACTAATGTGGGCACAGGGAGAGGTGCCAGCCGTGCCCCTCGGCTCCAGGGGCGGGGTGGGTGCTGCTCTGCCCCTGCCCGCTGCAGCCCCCGGGTGCCCTCCCTGCCCAGGGAGCGGTGCTGTCATGGGCAGCCTGCCCAAGCCATGTCGAGGTTTAATTGGACATGCCCAGGGGCACGGTCGGGCAGCCGCCAGTGCAGGGCAGGGCGGCTTACTGGGTTCACTGGGAGCAATTTCAGCATCCGCTGGCCGGCCGGCGCAGACACACACCAGTGCTGCCCATGCTGCATCCACTGAACAAGCAGTGATAAAGCTCTTGGAGATATTCCTGTCTCATCCGTCTCGAGTAAATCAGAGCAAAGCTGGAAATATCAGAGGAGGCAAAATGCGAAAGAAATAAAAAACTCCCTACTCCCACTGAAGTCAGAATGTGGTCTGACATGACCACTGGCAGCAGAAGGATTTCACATGATCGGGGGCTGCTTACACGAGGAACTGTTCATTATTTAGTGGCTGCTTAAGGGGCTGGGGGAACAAAAATCAAAGCTCCTGCTGTTCTCTGGATGATGAAAGCGCTGCGGCCGCCCCGCTGCAGCTGCGCTCACCTCCAGCCTCACCTGTGCCGGGAGCTGGAGAGGTGTCTGGCTGCTGGCTCAGAAATGAAAGGGCTGAGAATCAATCATTTGTTTACATTGTATGACTTGTTGAAAATCAATTGGCTCCACATGCTGCAGATCTGATTGCATTTTGTTAGCAGTCACAGGGAATGGTTTTCCCTTGACATGCCTGTGTTCGTGGTTTCTCCAATGCATCAATTGTACCAAGCTTTTAGGATAATTGAGACTGAGCAACAATCCCCTTTATAAATATTAACTCTGATATGCTTGGGAAACTCTGCCTCTCCTGGATGAATTTTTAACTAGCTTTTTAATCTATTGCTCCTTGTTAGAACAGCAGGGAGCATTCCTTGGTGCCTTTTCCTGCCTCCCCAGATCTAAGAGAGTGGCATCCCTGCCGAGCCCTGCTCTTGTGGCAGGGACCCAGAGCTCCTGGTCCTGGGACAGGGCCCACTCCTGCTTTGCCCATGGGAACAATCCCACAGAGCAGGGACACAGGGGTGAGAGCAGCCATGCAGGGGCTGAGGAGAAGCTCTGGTTTCCCCCAAAGGGACTGGTTCCAAAGGGACAAGTTTTCATGTGAATCCTTGGAAATTTCCTTAGGTGATGCCTGGGACAAGCAGAGCCCAGTGGCAGAGCAATTTCTTGGAGCAGGCGCCCTTCCCTGTGCCCACCCACTGCAAACAGTCCCTCGGGGGATGCAGCCTCAGCACCCAGCACAGGAACTGGCGCCCTCATAAAAAGTGGGGAACTGGTGCTGTCTTAGCCATGAGAACTGCAGAGGTGATGGACCTCCCCAGCCAGACCCAGACCCAGACCCAGAATACTTGGAGGCCCAGGACACACTGATGGAGGGATGTCCCCTGGGAGGACATGCTGGGCTCAGGGAGCTGGTAAGGCTGTGGGTGTGGGATGGGCTCCTCTCTCCAGCAGGGGCTGCCAAGCCCCTCTGAGCCTTCCTTTCCATTGGTGTTTGGTTCTGCAGAGCAGCCGGTCACAGTCCAACAGCTCCAGCCCAGCTCAGCTGAACCGGGTTTTTCCCCCCACAATCAAATGTTGCCTTCATTAATATCATCTGAACGTCTGTCAGACTGTGGATTTTCTGTGAAACCTCTGTACAGGAAGAGACAAAAGGCAGCAGGGATGCTGTTGAAATGAAAGCCCTGCTTTACATTTCAAATGCTTTAACAGATTTTTTCTTTTCTTTTTTTTTCCCTTGGATTTTTAATAAAAGCTTTTAAAAGACCTGGTTTTTAATGGTGATTGTTTGTCAAGGGACATGTCGATGGGCATATGAGGAAGCTGTTGCACTCAGAGGTTGCACAAGTCACTGGCCCAACTAGGCTTGACGTTCCAGGCTGGTGCGTGCCTGTTCCAGTGGAGTGGCTGCTGATATTCTGCAGGGGCAGGATAGATGGATTGCCTGGAGAACCTGGGCATGCGCTGCCAGCATTTGCCTAATAGGCACCTTGGAAATGTGTTCTGGGAGCTGAGCCTGCCTCCTGAGCAGCGGCTGTTTCTCTTCAGTAAGTATGTAAATCCTAGCACATTCCCAAGTGTAGGAGGTTTCTGTTAGGGTCCAGAGGCTGCACGCTGCTGCTGTGGTTGGAAAACCCCAGGGGGAACTCTGGAGCTTCGTGATAGGAGAAGCATCAGGTGAAATAACTGTTCTTGGGCACTTGCTCATGTTACAGGGCAGTACTTTTGAGTTTTTAAGCAGTCTGTGTTGTGCTGTGACTATTATTAAAATGCTGCAGTAGTCAGTAGCAGTGCAACTTGCTGTGGAGAGTGCACAGAGATTTAAGTCCAAGGAATCCTTTCAGTATTCTTGTAGGCTGGGCAGGGGACAGCAGCATTTAACCCATGTGTCACACTGCTCTGCCCTGGGCCACGCTGCCTGCACCTGGCTGGGGGCACAAGTGATGGTGGGACTGGCCAGGCATCGAGCACAGGGCACATGCACCCATGTCCCACTGCCTTCTCCTGCCCCTTGGGTGTGGTGATACCTCACCACTGTGGCTGCTCCACAGCTGCCCTTGGCACACTGCGAGCTGGGAACAGCACTGACTGCCTGAGATGCACCCAGCCCCTCTGCCCATCACCCTGGCTGGCAGCAATGCAAGGCACCTCCTTCACAAGAAGGAGAACAGAATTCCTGATTGCCAGGATGAGTGCTGAGCTGTCAGGAGACGTTTCTCACCTGACACTGGCCCAGCAGCCAGGGGAACCACTGGCTCGCTGTCTGCCAGCTAGCTGTACCCATATATCAGCACTTGGGGAGGGCAGGCTGTTTCCCACGCTGCTTGGTGTGGTTGCAAATTCTACCAGAAGAGCTAAAACAAACAGCCTGTGGAGTGTCACGCTGTGTTAGTGCTGAACAGAGAAGGGTTGTCAAACCCACAAACAAGACATGGGAAAAGCCTGGAATCGACACCCACTGCTGGTGTCTGCTCTGACAGTGCTCTATGCAAGTGGCTGCCGAGACAGGGGCTGGGACACCTTCCTTGCTGCCAAATTCAGTGTTAAAGTCTGGAACTCGAACCAAGGCTGATGGAAGTGGATTTATTTAAATTGCTGGGATAAATTAACTTTTAAAACCAGAGTGAAAAAGTCTGTGTTGTGAATCAGGGCTATGAATATTCAGGCACATGCACTCATTAAATTAGTTTTTTGCAAACATATTTGGAGGCAGCTGTTCATTTAATAATCAGGGATAATCACAGAAATAGGCGACCAGTTACTCCAACCAAATTGCATGGTTAAAATTATGATTTTATAACTCTATCTCAGCAATTAGATTTAATGGATTTGAAACCACCAAAACCTGGTTGAGGGAAAGCTGTTACTCTTTTAGTGCAGAAAAGCCAAGGTCAGACCGGGGCTCCCCTGTTCCCATTTGGCAGTCACTGGGGCAAGGGCTGTTTTCGATGCTGCCCAAACTGCAGAGCTGAGACTTCTGGGTTAAACACTCTGAGGCCAACACCAAACCAGGCAGGGGTTAATTTTCTTGGTTTGTCTTGTCTTCATTACAATATTTGTCCCAAGAACAGATTAATTTCTCTCATTCTTTCTGCCTTTCCTGCCTTTTGTCATGGGAATGCATTTCACAGGACTGTAATGTGTGATACTTGCTCTGAGTTATTGCTCTGCCATACGCTGTAAAAGTTTGACTCTCTCAGTATTGTACATTTTGATTCTACCCCTGCAGGCTATAAACAACCCAAATTACCTCTTTCTTTAGCTACCAAGAGGACTAATCCCCTGTCTAGTGCTTTATCAGTCAGTTGAGAAAGAGAGACCAATGCCAATCCAAACAGAGTATACTGAAAAAACCTTATCACCACAACATGGACTCTTGTCGTAACTCACTAACCAGCTTGGCTGGTGGAAGCTGGAGCCGCGGTTGCCTCCAGTTCTGTAATCTGACCAGCAGCAGATCACCACACACTCACTCATTATCTTTCCTGCCCTGTCAGCCTCTCCTGCAGCCCTGAAGGAGCAGGAAGGGCTGGGATGACGGGGAGTGGCAGGCTGCCAGCTGGGACCTTCTTAACAGCCAAAACCCCATGTCCATGATGGGCTCAGTTCTGCTGGTGGCTCTCGCTGTCCCTCCACCACCAGCCAGGGTCCAGCCTGCCACGGGCTGCAGGAGCTGGAGCTGGGCAGGAGGCTGCACTGGGGACACGCTGTCTGGGGAGTGGGGGATCAACCCAAGCTGCTCCCTTTTGTCACTTCTCCTGCACCCCCTCCCTGATGCCTTCATGCTCTCCTCTCCTCTGGATGTGGGGCTGCGAGGGACCGGCTTTGGAGGCCTCTGCCTGGGGAGGGGGCTCTCTTGGGAAAGGGAAGCCAGAATTCATGAGAGTCACTGTGGGAAGAGATGTCCTGTCCCATAAGGGTGCCCTGCAGCCCCCAGCAAGTGGCTTATTGACTCAGCTGGAACTCCTCTCTCAGACTCCTCTCCTCTCCAGCACTGGGGACAGTGTGGGTTGCTCCAAGGTTTAACACTTTATTAGAAAATGAGAGGGTAGACCATGTTCCAGAGGAGAAGGAAATTTATTGTTGCCCTGGCCCTGCAGCACAGCAAAACTCAAATAACCCAGATGCAGAGAGGACGATAAATCCCTGCTGGCAATCACGCTGCTAAAAGGATGGTGACAGCCACAGCAAAGTTTGGCCAGTTAATATTTCTCATATCTGAGTGAGAAAAATAGCAATATTTAAAATGTGATCTCTGCTGAATTACACAAAGAAAAAACCCAGAGAGCTGCAAGGCCTTCTCCACACCCTGCCTCAGGAGGTGCCAGTCTGAAGAGGGCTCACGGGGGCAGCAGGGGGTCCCAGAGGTCTCCTCCCTGGTATCTGCCACAGGACCCCTGTGGGCAGAGGACTCTCTGCCCAGCCAGCCCTGGTGCCACACCCTGCCCTGAGCCAGGCAAGGATGTCTCATTTTGTGAAGGAGAGAGGGAAATGAGGAGAGAGAAAGGGGCAAGGAGTGAGTGCTCCATCAGGCACCATCAGGCATTTAAAGCACTTGAGGAGTGAGAGAAGGGGTGTCCCACTGGTATGACTGGTCGGGTCAGTGACCGTCAGCAGCGCCCTTGCCACCCAGACCGCTGTCACAGCCAGCTTGTTGTGGGACAGGCATGGAGCAAGGTCCGTGTCTCTGCAGCTCTGGCACTGCAGTGGAACGAGGAGGGTGCTCATCGCCCAAAGACCTCTAACTCCTTTTTCTATTTAAAGACTTAAGTGTGAGAAACTTTCACTTTTTAATTTTTATTTCCAGGGCATCATGTTCACTGAGTAAAGGTTTTTGGCTGGGGGTTCTGAGAACCTCAGGGAGCCTGAAACAAAGGAAGCATTTCAGCTCATGAGATGCTACAAATTTCCAGTGTATTTTTGTTTTATGCTCCAGGTGAAAGCAACAGAAGCCACAATCCTCTTCCTGGCTGACCTTCAGCTGCTGGTGCGTGGGCAGGCTGGGCAGCATCTGTCTGGGACACCCCTGAAGGGGTGAGGGTCAAAGAGTGTCCTGGACTGTTTTGGTTTGCCTTTAAAAATGATTTTCCATGAGCAGAAAATGCAAGCCACCAAGACATTTGGATCTTCCTGGTATGACACCTGAAATCCCTCTCTGCCAGGCTGTGGAGCGCTCCAGTGCCGGAGCCAGTGGGATGTCAGTGTGGGCCCCCAGCACAGCTGCCCTCTCCCCCAGCCCCTATTCATGAGCTTTCACATCTCTGCCATTAGCCCATTAATCCAGCACCTTGCTCCAGCCACACCGTGGTGAGGATTTATAGCTCTTACAGATCAATTTCATTATCCCAGGGGGGAAATCAGCATCTTCTTATGGATAAAATGACAATAAATGAAACTACCATTAATTTATGGTCTTGCCACACAGTGGCACTCAAACAGATTCCCATTAATGGCTTGTTATTATCACCTCTCATACCAAGCTAATAACAGTTCCCAGGAAAAGCTGCACTGAGCCCTGGGAAAGGGCTGCTGCTGGGTGTGTGGGACCCCAGGCGTGTCCTTTGGCTGCAGAGCAGCCCCCAGCTCCAGTGTCCCATCCCACCAGGCCAGGGGGATGCAGCAGGCTCAGCACTGCCACGTGCTGAGCAGCCAGATCTGCTGGGGTGTGTAATGTGCATTTTGCTAAACACATTTTTTGCATGACAAGTAAACATGTGAGGAGCTGATCTTCATAAACACTTTTTTACAGTAATACAACAGTACAAATAAATACTCTGGCATATCTCCCAGTGTCACTTTTATTTACAGTTAAGTGACCTGTTATTACTGACCCCTCTGCCATAAAGGCCTAATTGAGAGGAGGCCATGGAATGAGCAGGGCTGGTGTGAGAGAGCATCATGCTAAATAATTCATAACAAGCACTATGGTTGTTGCAGTGATATATGTAAATAGGAGCTCCTTAGTTTGTAACTTACAGTCTGGGTTGGTTTATGAATTTTAAAAGGAGAAAGTCTTCGTTCTCTGGCGCAGAACTAAGGGGGGTCTCTGTTCCCTGAAGTCCTGTCTCCAGAAGCCAGCTTCGGAGGTCTGGCTGAGGCAGGAACAGTCTGCTCATGGCCTCTTCCTGCATTAGCACTTCTTAAAGCTGTTTACTCCCATGTTTTACCTGTGGCTTTGTCAGTGCAGGCTTTGACAGTCTGTGCAGGACCACCTGCAGATCCAGAGGATGGAAAGCAGCACCCCAGGGTGGGAGCACAGCACCAGCATTTAAGGGCATTGGCAGAGCATCTTTCCCTGCATCCGACTGCAGGGACCTCAGCCCCAAACCCCCAGCTGCAAATTTCTCACCAGCTCAGGGAGATGCCTCTGCTGCAGGAGGGAGCCAGTCTGCAATCTGGACCAAAGCCATATGTGGATTCCAAGCTCTTCTACATCCAGGGCTGAAGCCCATTGGACTTGTGAGGCAGAGTTGAGCACCCTGTTCCCTGGGAAGCACCTGGGCTTGTGCTGTGTTGGACCCCATGCACTAGTTACAAATCACATGAGGAAGGTGTTTCCCTTTTATTCCACCTTTTAATTCAACATCATATTTCCTCTTTGTTATGAGAGTGGGAAAAGAGGAGCTCCCAGACTGTCTCTTCAAGACCATTTATTATTTATTCATTCTGTTTCTACCTTGTTTTTCTGTCTCTCCTTATTTGAAAATTTTCCAGTCCTTGATATTATTCTCGTGCCTCTCTAGTTCTCATCTATTCCTACAATACCCTCCAGAGATAGGGTAATCACTCCAAGAAAATTGACTCACATTCAATGGCAAAAAGCTTCATTAAAACACAGGTAAAGCTCCCAAAGGTACCTTCTGTTCCTCAGAAATATTCAGCTGAGCTCATCCTTCCAACAACACGTGCTGAGGAGTTTTGGAGCCGCCCAGGCAGGGCAGTGTGTGGGATTCTCCATGCTCTTGCACTGGCCCCAACGGGGCACAGCCCCAACTGGGCACTACAGCTGTGGCCACTGCATCTGATGGGTGCAACTGGGGACTGCAAGGGGCTGCTGGGCTCAGATGATAAAAGGGGAGCACCCCCACCCCAGCTGCTCCTGGCCCGTAGTGCTGAGGACCCACTCACCAGGTAGGGTGTGGGGGCCTCAGAAGGAGTAGCATCCTGCAAGGGCCCCTGGCTGCTCCAGGTGTCACAAAACAAAGCCAAAGCTGATGGTGTGGGCTCTGCCACTCCTTGGGCAGAGTCCCAGGAGTGGTCCTGGAGTTCTGGAGTGGTCCTTCAGAAGGAATAAATAATGCTTGTATGGTATTGTCTGGAAAGGGTGAGCCTGGAAAACTTGCCTAAAAATAACTTAGAAAGTCAGTCTCTCTTCTCCTGTAGCAGAAGAGTAATTACCACTTTGTAAAGCTTTTAATTTTTTTAGCATTGCATATAAATACTGCTGCTCCAGAGTTCAGAGGCAGGGATTTTAAATCTAATCCACATTTAACAAGGCTATTAAAGAAAATGTTTAAGCTGCCAGAATTTAACTGATTACAATATTTAATAAATCTTACCCAAAAAAAAAGGAAAAATAAAAAGGAAAAGAATCAGCAAGGAGCCAAGATCATATGGCTTTTATATGTGCACTACTGAGAGTGCTTTAATGGGAAATAGAAACCCAAAAGATTGCAATAATCCTGCCAGAAAGACCCAAATGTATTATAAAAATGTTTAAAGCTCCATTTGAGTTTTTCTAATTAACTTGGTAATGACACCAGCATTGTCTATCAGGCTCCTGGAAGATCAGATGCCTCTCCATTGCTGGAGCAACCCTAGAGTGGCTGGAAAAGCAATGGGCTTGTCCCCTCCCCAGGGGGGGCCAGAGCACTGACCTGGCTCTGCACAGACAGCTGTTGCCTTCCTTCTGTCTGCACAGTCACCTGCATTTCCAGTTGCTTCCTCTGCTTCCCCAGGAGGCAGCAGTAGCTTTGCAACCAAAGTTGTGGTTTTCTGCCTTGGAAGCCCCTGGACCACATCTGGAGTGGGGCCGTGGAGGTGCAGGAATGTGTTTGGGATGCTGGGAGCAGGTGTCCTCCTTGTGGAGGTCACAGCAGCACACTGCTTGGGCACTTGGTGATTTCTGTATGGTGCCTGCAGAAGGTGATGGATGCACCTGTAACATGCAGGGCATGCCTGGTGCGTGGACACAGTTCCCTCTAGGAATCTGCAGTGACAAGTGTTCAGACACATTTGTGTGCTGTACAAATTGTCTAAAACTTGAAGCTGTCAGATGTGAATCCTTTAGCCAGGTGTATTTTGAAGATATAATCTCCAGGACCCAGCAGTGCTGCCTGCAGTCTGACAGCGGTGACAGCGGCTCCCTGGGACTCTGTTGTGCCATCACCCTGTACCTGCTCGCCTGCCCCAGGGCACCCTGTAGCCACAGCCCCCCAGCCTGGTGCTCTGCCTCATATGGGCTTTGATTTCCCTATGTTCTCCTCTAGCCCAGTGAAATTTGATTTTTGTTTGGCACATCTCTTGGCAATGTAAATCTGCATTAGAGCTGAAATTTGCTACTACTTAAAATTTTCATTAGGAAGCTTTTCTCCTGGGGCTGTAGATCTGTTTCCTTGCCATGTTTCACCATTTCAACCCTAGAGTAGGGTAAGCCTGGCTCAGTTATGCTGGGATGAGATTCTGCAGGGCTGTGCCCCTGTGTCTGAGGCAGATTTGGTCCTAATCTGACTCTCCTTGCTTGGCTCTTGTTTTCCCAAAGAGCAGCTGTGTGGTGCTCATGCTGGTTTGTGCACTCAGGGGCTGGTGGCCGGGCAGCAGGTGGGTACTGGGTGTCCAGTTCAGCTCAGGAGGTTCCTTTGCAGTATCTCCCTACCTGTTTGACATGGGCCCTGGGCCCACAGGACGTGTTGCTGTGGGCTCTGGGGGAGATGTGCAGGGCTAGTGATGGAAGCTGGGAAGGATGTGCAGGATAGTGATGAGTATGGGCTGTCCCTGGCCTCAGCTATGGTAGAGCATCTCTGACAGCATGGGGCTGACTTGACAACCATTGAGGTGTTTGCCTAATGCAGCAGTTCCACAGCTTCAGTGGAATTCACAAAATGTGCCTCTGCAGATTCCCTGAATCATCACAGCAGGAAGCTGAACCCCCTCAGAGACCTGGAGCACAGCCCTTCCCCTTGCAATAATAACTGTGTTTGCAGAATGCCTCTCTCATCAGGCTGCACAGGGCCAGGCTGAGGGGCTGGCAAAGGTGAAATATGTTGGGCAGTGTGCTGGACTCCCCTATGCCCCCTGAGCCCAGCAAGTCATGGCAGGAAAGGGGGGCTTTTTGCTGACGGTCAGCATGTGACAGTGTTCCCTTCATGGCGATATATGACAGCTGCTACTGCTGGTTCTGCTGCAGGTTAAACACTCAGTGGAAGCACCACGGGGCTCCCAGACAAGGACTGAAACACAAGAAGAGCCCAAAGGAAGAAAGCTGGGTGGGCAAAGAGCAATGTGGGCAATTGTGCATTTTAAAATACAAATGGTTTGAAGCTGAGTTCTGGAACCTGTCTGTGGAAATGGCTGTGGGAGCTGTTTCCTCAGTCTGAATTTTGCCTTGAATAAAATAATGCAAATAGTGCATGAAGTTTGAAACCAACTTTTTCTAAAAAGCAGCCTTTTTGAGCCGTGCTGTCCCCTCCGGTGCTGCCTCCTGTGCAGAGTGGCCAGGACCTGTGGCTGAGAGGAGCTCTGCTCCCTCTGCAGGGAGCCAGTGGCTGGATGTGGGTCCTGCTCCCTTTGCTCCAGCACACCTGGGGCACAGCTGTGTCTCAGTGGGGCTGGCCCCTTGGCTGAGCTGAGCCCCCTGAGTGCCCTGGGGACAGGGATAGGGACTGCCCTCTGTGTGACCTGCTCTGCAGGCTCTCCAGCCTCCTGGAATGGTCAGTGATCCGCTGCCACCTGCACCTTGTCCATGGCATTCCCTGCCTTGGCATTACCTCCTGGGGGATTTCATACTGTTCTTGCATATGTTAAAGAGCCTTCCCTATCAAACAGGAGTAGATATTTTGAAAAACAAGATATTGATGCAATTGCTGAGCCCCTTTATTGGCTTGTTCACATATTAGCAGCTGTGGCTCCCTTCCTGCTGCTTGTGCTCAGAATGGATTTTTATTGCTTAATTCTCTGTAAGTGAAGTGCTAGCAAATTGTAAAATCCTATTGCTTAACATGTAGCATTAAGTATTGAACTAGCAGAAGAATCAATTACAGGTTTGGTCACTGATTAGCTTGACTTTTTATGGAATGTAACGTCAAATCTCATTATAATTCTGCTCCTTAATTTAGGCAATGTAGCACGTGTGGGGAGCTAATGGCTGTGAGCGGCTCTGCTCCAGCTCTGCTGCTGGGGGGATCCTCAGTGCTGTGCTGTAGGGAGGTGTCCTCTGCAGCCTGCTCTCCACATCCCGGCCAGGGCAGGGCACCCCAGTCCTGCAGGAGATACAAGAGCCTGAGTCCATATCTCTGTTTCTCTGCCTTCTTTCCTTGCCTGTGGAGGGGCCAGCTGCAGGGTTGGGGACAGGGACTGTCCTCTGGCCTTGCTGCACCTTCATGTGTCTTCTTACCACTCCCCTGCCCCTTGTGATTGCCTGCATGCTGGTGGGCAGCTGAGCTGGCACTGTCCTCAGCCAGGTGCCTCCTGACCTGACACGGGTGGCACCTCAGCTCAGGAACCAGCTGCTCTCTGAACTTTACAGACTTGGACTGCTTCCTTACTACCAAACCCTGGTGTAAAGTAAAGGATATTTGGCATCTGAAATCCTGATGAGCCATTTGAGCCTCCTGTTTGGGGGGAGAAGCAGCTGCAGGTGGTTTGCAGGAGCCTTTAGCTGAGAGTGATATGGCAGAGACTCTGACCTCAGTTGGGCCCTTGGGTCCATCCAGGACCTTAAAGAACTCTGTCTTGCTTCGGGTGAAATATCAGTGCAATGACCCAGGGCAAGTGAACTATGAAGACGTATCTGAGCCCAATTTAAATCGTAGCAGAAACTGTTAAATCAATTGTAATTGGTGTCAGGTCTCTCCTGGAAAACCTCCAAGGGAGGAAGTTCAGGGGAAGCCGTGCTGATCCCTGGGGGATGGAGTTCCATCCGGGATGAGCTTGGCTGGCGGTGGGGGAAGCTGACACTTCCCTCCCTACATCTCCCTGGGCAGACAACAAAGATGGAGAGGGCTCATCTGAAGCTGCTTCCCTCCTCCTTCTTTCTAACTGTGTATTGTGCACATGGCTCCCTTGGCAGTGCCAGGCTGTGTAAAAACTCCTGGCAAAGGGTTGTGGCTTGTGGCAGGGCACAGAAGCTTTGCACCATCCTGGGGCTCCTGGTGGCCTTATGGGGCTAAGCCCCCACTGACCTGGTTCTGGGCACTCTGTAACCTCCTGGCTCCCTTTGCCAGTGGCTGTCTTTGCTGATGGACAACTGCAATCGTATTTCCAAATTATAGCAGTTTGGATTAGATTCAATATCCCTTTTCTCAGGCCAGACAATCCTTTAATTCCTTTTCTTTTGATTGCATGGGGACCCTCCATGCAGCTCAGACCCTTCGGCAGAAAATCTTTGCTGTGCCGAGGCTGTCGTAGCTGCTGCTGCAATAAACCGAAGGCACGGAGCTCCAGCACGAGCCGCGCCAGAGCACTGAGTTTTCTTTCCAGCACTGATATTTCTGGAGGCTCCTTCTTGTCTGGCTGAGCTTATCCTGCTTCCAGGAGCAGCTCTGCTGGCATACTAATTTATAGTGTACTTGAGCAGTCCCCCTGCATCCTGAGCGAGGATGGTTTGGGAAATTAAAGTTTGTAGGAAATGCATCAAAAATGTGGTGTCCTCAAGCAAGACATCTGTTTTTCCAGCCATGAAAAGGGAGTCTGTGCCTGACTGCAGTGGCTGGGGGTCAGTGGAGAGAAAGGAGGGATGGATGCTGCTGAGGCAGGGGATGTGGCACTGGTGTCCAGGCAATAGGGAGGCTCGGTAGGTGCCCAGGGTCTGTGGGCACTGGGAGCACGATGCTGCCCAGCAGCTACATTCCACCTGGAATGTGCTGGCCTGGGCACGTTCCTGGTGCTGGCAGATAATAAATAATGATTATGGAAACACTGTGCATGTGCCCCATGGGCTCTGCAAAAAAATTCTGCATCAAAATCCAACTGCAATACTTTCCCCTTTGTCTAATTCACAAAATATATCCATAAAAACAATAATTTATCTGTACAAGGGCAATTCCCAAGTTATTTAGCAAAGATTGGTAGCTGCTGACTGTATCCCATCCTAGCAGAGTGAGATCCAGTGGGATTCCCTGGAACTTTGTGCAAGTGCAGAAGTGTTTTGGGGGTGTATATTAAAAAAATCATTAAATTACATGGTATTTGTTACTTGGGATTAAGCTCTGGGATGGGTCTGGTCCCAGCCATGTTTCCTAACTTGCTCTCAGTGTCCCTGGGCTCTGGGCTTGGTTCAGCTCATGATGTTCAGGGCTGAAGCCAAGAGCAAGTGCTGCTCACTGTCTCCAGGTTTGACTTTCATATCATGGCTCTTCAATGTACTGAAATCTGTGTGGTGTTTAAAATTCAGCTATGTTTGTCGGAATTCAATTACCCCTGAAGATTACACAAAGATTATCAAAGTTGTAAACAGCAGAATATGCTCAGAGATCAATGAAGCGCAGCAAAGACCATATTTAACAGGAGAAATAAAAGTGGGAGCATGCTGGCAAACCCTGACGGTGGAGCATAATGTCGCATCATCACGCTGAAGGTTGGGAAGTAATTGAAATCTATGTTAAAGCACAATATATCCCTGTGCAGATTTGCAGGCACAGAACCCAATTCCAGCTCTAATATTGAAGCAATTCGTTTGATTTAAGCAGACCCAGGCTTAGGGGATTCTCATTAGGTGCCAGTGGGGAGCACTGTGTGGGGTCTGCGCTGCTGCCCATGGCGTTCCTGCTGCAGCCCCGCTGTGCCCTCTCTCCTGACAGCCTGCAGGCAGCAGAAGCCCTTCATCAAGGGAAGGAGTGGGTTTAGAGTACAGAATGATTGCCCTTCATACAAATGACCCATCTTGGCATTTTTGTTTGTGTGAATTTGGTAGAAAGATGTTTTCAGCTCTGCAGCTTTGCCCGTGGGCAGTACTGGGGTGGGTGCTGGGATCAGTGCTGGTTAAGTGCCTTGCTCCAGGTAGTACCCTATCATGGGGTTCATGCCCTGCTCTGGGATGGTGCCCTGCCCCAGCAGAGGATCTGCTGCCTGAAGAGTTTGAGGTGGCTGAGGAGCAGCAGGAGGGACTATGGGTGTTGGATCCTGACTGCTGGCCCCATCCTGGAGTGTGGCTGTCCATGCTGCACAGGAGGTGTCCATTTGTCCCATGGGATGCTGTGCCCTGTGGGACACTGCCCATGGGACTCCTTCCCCTTGAGCACTGTTCCTGGTGCCCCAGCTGTCTGCAGAGCCCTGGCAGATTCCCTCTGGGCAGCTCCAGCATGTTTGTGGTTTCCATTGTCATTCTGGAGGCAGCAGCTGGCTGATTTTTCTTCTCTGTAATATATTGCCACTATAATACCAAGTCTAGCAGAACAATGAACTCTAGAGGATGAAGATGCCTTCCTCCTGTTTTGCAAACTAAACATAATTTTTATTTGTGCTCAGTTTTCTGGCTGGTACAGGAGGAAAGAGGAGAGGGACAATGCTGGGTGGGGAGGATCTCTGTCCCTGGTACTGCCCTGGGGGCTCAATGCTCCCACCATCCCTGCAGTCCCCACAGCATTGGGATGCAAGGGAGGAAACCTCCTGTCAAGTATCGTGGGGTTTCAGAAGAAACTCTTCAACCCAGATTAATTACTGTTATCTGGCCTCACTGGGGCTGGTCCACCTGCTGCAGCCAGAATGGACTGAAATTTTCATTCCCTTTCTGCCTTCCTTTCTCTCTCTCTCTTTCTCTCTTTTTTTCCCCCTATTTACTTCTGCTTTAATCTGCATATTATCATCAGTGCAAAGACCTCTGAAATAACATCTGACAAATGATGCCTATTAAAAAAAACTCTGCACTGTCCTCTTTCACCGCCTTCCAATTTGGACTAGCACTATAACTATGCATCAATAGACAAGCAATATTATGTTAAGAACATGATAAAATACCAGCAGCTTCATAATGGCAGCAGCCAAATGGTAATTTCTGCTTCAGAAATTGGTCATTTATTTTGCTGGTCTGTTCTTACGTTCAAATTAGATGAAGTTTAATATACTGTAAAATTGAATGTATTCTATCCTTTTCAACAAATATGGCATGTATGAAATGATTTATGGGTCTTACAAACCTTAAAATGTTAAATAATCTCCTTTTTTCTTTGCCTTAAGTCAGTGATGCCAAATAGTTTAAGTACAGAAAAGCAAAACTTTATTAGCTCCTATCCCAATCATCACTTTATTTTGCTGCATTTACAGAGATAGAAACAGTATTTAACTATTAGACAGAGCTTAGAAGCTGCCATATTAATTGGTACATTAATTTTACCCTATTAGCTGTAATTGGTAGGAAAGTGATTCTTCTGCAGTAAATGCTGTAATTTGTGTTTTAAACTTTTAATAAGTCATGATACCACTGCAGATGCCTAAATGAGGGAACTCCTCTCATCTCGAACCTCTGGCCCTGCTGGGCTCCCCATGACTGGTGTGTTGTGCGGCTGCCCCACAGCATTCAGGAACACCAGCCTGGGGTGTCACCTCTGCCAGCTCCCTCCCTGCCTCTGGCTCTGCCCATGGTGCACCTGCACATCTCTTATATCAGCTCATCCATGTCTGAATCCAAACACATCCCCTCTGTGCTTCTCCAGGGAGTGCCAGTGTTGGGGCGAGGGGCTGGGTGGGCATGAGGATGCTGCAGGTCTGCATCCCTTGGCCTGCTGCCCATGGGTTGCTCTGAGGGGCACACCAGCGGGGCATTGAGAGTGCTGAGGCCGTGATGACCCCCAGGCAAAGCCAGATGGCAGGTCTGGTGCCTCTGATTCATCTTAGAGGTGGTAGCACATCGTCCCTCTGTCCCCATGGGGCCAAACTACCCTTCCACTGGTGTGTGGGTTGCTCTGCTCAGGAGATGCAGAGCCAGGATCAGCATTTGGGGTGCTTAAGATTACTGAAAACATGCAAACCTCACCTTGATTTGAAACTAGGTATTTTAACATGTTCAAGGTTTTTGAGTGCCTAGCAGCTGTAGCTTGGGCTGTATTCAACTCCCCACAAGGCTGGTGAGAGCAGCTCCTCTAAGCAGGGGAGGTAGGTTTGATGCAGGTTGCCCTGTCCCCCAGGATGTCCCCCTTCCCCAGCCTGATTGCACATTAAATCCCCGCTGAAGGTCTGACCTCAGATCCAGGGAAATCCCTGGGGTGACTGCCCTGGCTGTGGGGTGGGGTGATGGGTGACACAGAATCAGCCAAGGAGCAGAACGTGGGTGACTCCCTCCTGGCATGCAGTTATTTAAAAACAAATAGCCTCCTTGCCCTTCGCCTTTCTCCTGTCTCCTGATCAGCAGCTTGTCCCTGCGGATAAGCCTCAGAGCAGCACAATCTCCTGCATCCCCTGGAGCCACAGCCTTCTGTGCCAGGATAAGTGAGAAGCCTTTTATTCTGTTTATTTGCTCTATATAATTTTTCCTGCTCTTGCTGACCCTTCTGGGAAGCGTTCCACCCTTCAAGCTCTCTGCTGGGTGCCAGAATTACTGAGCTTAGGCTATATTTGCATTTCATATCCTAGTTAAACCAACACCATCAAGGTCAGGACACACTGTTGAGTTGGAGTAGGCTACAAGACAGAGCCTCTGCTCAGCAGAGGGGCAGTGCAGAACTCTGCCCCCCTCCTCTGGAGAGTGCCCATGCTTGTCTCAGCCTCCTCCCAGCCAAGGGAAGGGGCTTTTGCCTCGGGCTCTGCCCTCCAGCCCCCCACAGGAGGGGCAGAGCAGGGACTGCTTCCCTGGGGTGAATATTCTGTGTCTGAATGTTCTCATTGTGAAAAATTTTCCTATTGTGTCCAAATGGACCCATTCTGGGAGAAACTGGTACCCATTTCTCCTCAACTTCTCCACATGACTCCTTGTACAAAGGGGTTCTTATGGTCATGCCCCTCAAGAAGGGCACAACCTCGCTACCCCCCTGCAGGGGTGCTGATGTACATCTTTGTGTGGGGGGGTGTCCTATAAACAGGCTGGAACGGGCAGCAGCTGCAGAGAGCAGAGAGCTGTGCTGTAATGATTTTTACATCTGTGAACACTGTCTGTTTTTCCTTTCATTAAGGAACATGTCTTATGGGAAAGTAGCTGGATTTCTGATGTGAAAAAACAGTTCTGCTCAAGACTGAGAGCTGTTTAGAATAAATGCCAGACACTGTGTGATGGAGACATTGCATGGAGACTTAATGCTGGTCACATCCCTTCTCTGCCAGTAAGTCAAGGATGTGTCTTTGCTATTGTATTTGGTGACTCATCTTTCAAATAATCATCTCTGGAAGAATTCTGTGCCAAGATGAAAAAATGCCTGGATACCAGAAGTGTGTGTGTGCCTTTCTGTGAGCACAGCCCAGGAAGGAGCTGCAGAACAACTGTGCTTGTCTTTGCCAGGGGGGCCTGAGCCAGCATGGTGCCCTTGCTGGAGCAGCACCTGCCCTGGGCACAGGACAGGGAGGGGGCTGAGTGCAAGTTGTGGCAGGAGGTAGCACTGTCTTGTGTAGGTCCCACTGACCATGGTTTGGCTGGAGAACAGGGTCAGGCAGGCACCCCTTGGGCAGCAGCAGATCCGCAGCATGGGGCAGCCACAGCGCTCTGCCCCACCCCTGTCCATGCCTACTTGCCTTGGGGCTGCAGCCTCAGCCATCTGAGCTTTCTACCAGTGCCTGGAGGTTTCCCCCATCCTCAGAGCAAAATATGCAGATTAGCTGAGCAAGTGAAATGCTGTATGCTAATGCATTCAAGAGAGCCACTGTTCCATAACATCCAACCTACATGCCGAGGATGTGCTGGAATTTGCTTCCCTGGAAAACATTTACTCACTGCTTAACAAAAAGTTACCTGAGCTCATTAAACATGTAATAAGTACGCGAATAGCAGCAAAGCTGTAGGTGCTGTGTGGGCTGAGTCCCTGCAGCTGTGCCCATGGAGAGAGCTGGAATCCTTGGTGGCACGGAGAGGGCTGCAGCAGCAGAAGTGTGCCCGGTAATGGTGAAATGTGGCAACAGCATTTTATTTGTAGCTGATGCTGTAAATGGCCCCTAGCCAGGCTTCTAGGCCATGAGTACCATCTCTGACCAGGTTGCACCACACTGGACAGGGGACTTTTGTGGGAACTTATGGAAAAAAAGAGAGTTTACCACCTTTGGAAAAAAGGGCAGGCAACTCACAAAGTATTTAAGAATGTCATCTGATCTTGTAGAAAAAAAGCAAGGGAGGTGAAAGCACAATTTGAACTTAATCTGTCCATTTCTGTTAAGGATAACAAATACATTATCATAAATACATTAATAGCAAAAGGAGGGGCAAAGACAACCTCTATTCCTTGTTGGACATGGCGGGGAACAGTTACCAAAGACAAGGAAAATGCTGAGCTACTCAACACCTTCTTTGCCTCAGTTTTCAACAATAAGACAGGTCCTCCTCAGGACAGCTGGCTTTCTGAGCTGGTAGACAGGGATGGGGAGCTGAACAGCCCCCCTGTAATCCAGGAGAAAGCAGTTAGTGCCCTGCTGAGCCACTTGGATCCTCACAAGTCTCTGGAACCAGATGGGATCCATCCTAGGTTGTTGAGGGAGCTGGCAGAAGAGCTCACCAAGATGTTCTCCAGCATTTATCAACAGTCCTGGCTCACCAGGGAGGTCCCGGATGATTGGAAGTTGGCTGTTGTAACGCACATGCACAAGAAGGGCCAGAAGGAAGATCCAGGAAACTACAGGTCTGTCAGCCTGACCTTGGTACCTGGCAAGGTTATGGAACAGATCATCCTGAGTGCCATCACACCTACAGGACAGACAGGGGGTCAGACCCAGCCAGCATGGATTTAGGAGGGGCAAGTCCTGCCTGACCAACCTGATCTCCTGTTATGACTGGATGACCTGCCTGGTGGATGAAGGAAAAGCTGTGGATGTCTCTGCCTGGACTTCAGCAAAGCCTTTGACACTGCCTGCCATAGTGTACCCCTGGGGAGAAGCTGGCAGCACACAGCTTGGACAGCTGCATTCTCAGCTGGGTTAGGAGCTGGCTGATGGGCAGCCCCTGAGAGTGGTAGTGAACAGGGCTGCATCCAGTTGGCATCCAGGCGTTAGTGATGTCCCCAGGGATCACTGTTGGGCCCTGTTTAATATCTTTATTGATGATCTGAATGAGGGGATCGAGTCCACCAACAGCAAATTTGCAGATGACACCAAGCTAGGGGCAGGGGTTGTCGATCTGCTGGAGGGCAGGATCTGCAGAGGGACCTGGACACCTGGATAGATGGGCCAAATCCAACAGGATGAGGTTTAATAAGACCAAGTGGTGGTTCCTGCACTTTGGCCACAACAATTCCCTGAAGCACCACAGGCTGAGGACAGAGTGGCTGGAGAGGGGCCAGGCAGAAAGGGACCTGGGGGTTCGAATTGACAGGAAACTGAACACGAGCCAGCATGTGCACAGGTGGCCAAGAAGGCAGTGGCATCCTGGCCTGCATCAGGAACTGTGTGGCCAGCAGGACCAGGGAAGTAATTATTCCTCTTTCCTCAGCACTGCATCTTGTGGAGTGTTGCTGTGTGCCCAGCACCCTGGGAAGTGCCCAAGCAAGGTGTGTGTGTGATCATGGATCCAGCTCACGTTGCTGGGAGCTCTTGTTTTCCATGTTTAAAATAATATAGCAAATACTTCAGTTTTGACAGGACCGAGGGCTGACTGGCTGCTCTGAGAGCTCTGCTGCTGCGAACAGAGCAAGACAGGTGGACATGCCATTCCCTTTGAGTTACATGGAAAGACATTTTCCATAATAGAATGGGGTTAAAACTCATAGTTTTCAGGGCATTAGAGGATTTCTAGCTTATGTCTCTGGGAGCGCTGGCTTGGGTTTGTCTGGTTTTTCATTTTCTGAGAGTAATTCTCATACCAGAAATCTTACAAATAAACTTTGCCACACAGGTTTTCATATCTGGAAGGAAAACACCAGACTTACAATTTTATTATTAGTTCTTGTTTAAAGAAAATACTAGTTAAACTGTTTTTCTATCTTACAGAGATGCAGAGATGGCCTCAGAACAAATGAATAAGCCTGAGTTCTTGCTGCTGTGCCTGCTCTCCAGCTCGGGAGCTGCAGCTCTCCAGGACCTGTGAAGCCTCTCTCAGCAGGATCCTCCTCTGTTGTGAACTCCAGCAGACTGTGAGAACTCGGAAAGTGATCAAATCACAGGCTCTTTGCACAGTCGCTAATTGAAGTGTCTGCACAGCCTGGTCTGACTCCAGGCACAGCTATGCTGGTGCCAGTGCTTGGGACTGTGAAACGGTGTAGTTGCCTCAGGGGATGCAGTGGACTTTTAAGGCAAAACAAATTTCTGAGCAGTAAACCTTTGCTAGGCAGTAAATGTCTGCTGGACAAACAGGTCAGCCCACAGGGCAGCCAAAACCGTCAGTGCTTGGGCAAGGCATGGTAAATCATTGGCCCTGCTCCAGGGAGATCATCTGCTGTGGGCACATCATGTCACTGACCAGGTCTGGAGTCTTGTTGCTGCAGCAGCTCCAGCCTCTGAAACTGGGGGACAGGGGGAGCAGACAGTCATAGTGTTGAGAAATTAGATTAAATTATCAGGAAATAACTGTGATGAGACACTTCCCCCAGGTAAATTTGTAACATTGAGGAAATAGAGTTCTTCTCCATCCTCTGCCACAGCACTGGACAGGGAGAGGTTTCTGGTGCAGGCACAGCATCCAGCCCACCAGTTTCACATATTATGTGTATGTTGTGATTCCCTGGAAAACACTGAATTTGTCAGAGGACTTGCTGTCAGCTGCTTACTCTGCTCAGACAAAATCCTTCAAGAAGTGAGTAAGGTCACCCCCATGACTTGATTATTCCTCACTCTTTTAGTGAACTGTAACCTGTCGTGCAGGAGCTTTCTTAGATCTGGGCAAAACCCAGCCATTATCTTTCCCTCTTTGAACTAGGGCTGAATCCCAGCTGAGTTCACCTGCTCAGAGTAGCTGGGTGCTGCACAGGGTCCCTGGGGAGGGGGACAGATGCCAGCCCCTGAGGTGAGAACACTGGAGCACGAGGTATCTGCTGACCTGCCAGGTCTGAGCTGGCAGTGACCACGGTGGCTGGAGGAGTGTGGCTTGGCCAGCACCTGATGGGGTGATACCACTGCCCTGGCAGTGCTGGCAGGTGCTCTTACAGCTTCCCAACCCCTTCTCTCTTCCCAGGGAGTGTCTGCCACTGACACATCTTTGTTTTATCTCTGCTAGTGAGGGCCTGCAAGCATGGTGACTCTGCTGCACCTGGTGGCTCTGCTTTCCCTGAAGCTCTGCTGTACCTGCCACGCAGGTGCCTGGCTGCAGCACCAGCCCTTGCCACATGCTGGCCTCACAGCCCCTCCAGACAAGCTGGGAAGGATGCTTGCACTATTAATGGGGTATATTTATAACTGTTTATCTCTGTCAGTTGGGTGGAAAATTGCCAGATGTGCCGTTTGCCTTCATTACACAGACATCTCCTGCATCATCTGGATCAGTGCACTAAGCGGCGTCACTGCCAGGGAAAACCTCGTTGCTCCTGCATGGTGCAGCTGTTGTTGTGGAATCTGCCTCGGTGAGTACAGACAGCAACACCCTGGAGGCAAGTCACCCCAAAGGATGGATCTCTGGATTTAGCTGTGTGGGAGGTAAAGGGAGCAGCAGAGCCGAGAGCTCCTCAGGAGGGTCAGAGCAGCCAGGGCTGCCAGGGCCAGGCACTGAAGTCACGGACACCAGTGCCCTGCTCCTCCTCTGCCTCACACCCCTGGAGTTGACAGCACTCACCATCACTTTGGAGGCACTAGGAAACCCCCCAGAGAGGGCTGTTTGCCTGCTGTGAGGGGTGCTCAGGAATGGCGAGAGGATCCCCACTGAGCAGGGGGTCCTGAGGAGCACAGATGCCCCAGGAGCAGGAGAGGTGACTCAGAGCCAGTAAAGATGCCTTCTGACAGAGAATGAGGCAGAAAGATAAGAATGGCTTAAATAGAAAGAAGTTGCCTTCAAATAAAATGTTTTTCCTCATTTCCCATGATACAGTGAAATTTCTTCATGGGCAGATAGTCAGAGTAGAGTCCATTAGATTCCATGGTTTTTGCCTTGAAACATAAATAGCTGCATCTCACATAAGTGTTTGTTATGAGGAAATGCGTGTGCCAGGAAAAGTTAGACATTAAACCATTATTTCATGCAGAAAGATATTGCTAAAGGGAGAGGATTACTTACTATATTAATTCTGTCCTTCAGCTACCAGTGCGTCTCTCTACACATAATGACTTTAGTCAGTCACAAATGTGGTGTTGTAACAATCCCAGTTCCCTCAATTCCCATTTCCTCAGAGACTGTGTACACAGTGACCCCTGCTCTGAGCCCTGTGGGGGCAATGGGGCAGCAGGTGTGAGAGCAGAAATTCCTATTAATCTGTAGGTAAATGTGGCAACCTGTCTCCTTGCACAGAGTGCCTCTGGGCAAGTGCTGATATCTGGTATTAGACCTTGCATTACAACGAAAAATTTCAAAATACCCCTCTTGGTAGTATAAAGTAATCGTGCGGTGACCCTCAATTATTTCTTCTGATTTCCAGTCTTGTACCTGAAGTCGGAAAAGCATCTTAAAAGGCATCAAGAATTTTCTAATCAGATTTATTTCCCAGAAAATTACTCATAGAGGAAGAGTTCTGAGGTCAGCAAAACAAAAAAACCCCAAGCACAGCATCCTAGAAAAGCTGGAAGATGAGAGCATCAGTTTGTTTAGATGTTTCTACCTAGAATGAGTAGGCTCATTCAGCCTGTTGGCACAGGAGGTTGGCACAGGATGCCAAAGCCACTGCGCTGCCAGGCACAGGGTCATGGGCACCAGTGCCACAACCAGGAGGGCAGGGTTATTCCTGCTGACAAAGCTGTAACAGGACACTGTGGCATTGCAACCTGACCAGCTGAATAATCCCCACACTGCTCTCTGGGCTCGGGTGTCAGAGACAAACCCCTGGTGCCAGGGTACAAAAGCTGATGACAGAGCTCTTGCCTGCTGCTCTGGGTCCTGTGTTTGCTGACTCAGGTGCAGAATGCTCCCTGCTGCACACAGGAACAGAAACAGCAATGAGCAGCAGGCTCTCGTATTGCCCTCTGGTCAGAGCCCATCTTGGGCACAGCAAACCCAAAGTGGTAGCATTTGGGTTCTCACAGGAGTAAGAGTGGTCACCACAAATGCTTTCTTGGACGGCCAGAGAGCAGACTGACCTGCGGAGGAGTCTGGTTGAGTCACTTGGGAGGCAGTCCTGACGGGCACAGGATGCCTCCAGGGAACTGCAGTCTGTCAGTCTCACCTTGGTGTCAGAGAAGCTTATGGAGCAGATTATCTTGAGTGTCAGAAGGCAGCCCGTACATGACAACAAGGGGATCAGGCCCAGTTTACATTGAATATTAGGAAATAATTTCTCCATGGAAAGAGTTGTCCAGCGTGGCACAGGCTGCTCAGCATAGTGATGAAGTCACCATCCCTGGGGGGATTTAGAAGCCACATAGATGTGGCAGTTGGGGACATGGGTTAGTGGTGGCCTTGGCAGTGCCGAGGAAGCAGCTGGACTCAGTGGTCTTAGAAGGCTATTCCAACCTAAACAATTCAAAGATTCTTTGATACTATACAGTAAGTCATCCTTATTCAAGGGGCTTTGTTTGAAACCTGGCATGGGCATATACAGAACATGTTGCATCTTTGCTGGTACCTGTTCAGTCTGGCTTGCAAGACATCCTGGAGGACATGACCTTGGAGGTGGGCAGAATACTGAACCTGCATAATGTGAGCATTTCTGCAGTGGTGGGAGCCTGCTGGGTACAGGGCAGTTAATAAATAATGAGGATGTCAAAGATGACAGCAGGAAAAGGGGGAGCAGGTAGCAGCTTTGCAGCCAGCTCTCTGACAGCCGCTTGGCAACCTCCAATTAGGAGGTGTGTGCCAGTGTTCATCGCAGTGCAGAGAGCCTGGCACCCGCTCCTGGGAGCCACGATGTGGCACTGGGACAGCCTGAGGCACTGGGACAGCCTGTGGCACTGGGACAGCCTGCGGCACTGGGACAGCCTGTGGCACTGGGACAGCCTGAGGCACTGCACTGGCTGGACACACCTCTGAGGGCACGGGGACTGGTGAACACTTTGAAGAGCAATGTGAGTCTTCAGGGGGCAAATCCCAGGAGGCAACGGAATGCTCCCAGCTCCAGCACTGAGGAGACACAGGGCAGTGGCTGCCACAGGGGCTGCACTCACTGCCCTATGATGGGGTGTGCCATGGCAGGGTGAATTCTGCTTAAGGCAGGGACTGAGGCATGGCAAGAAACAGTTGGATTGGCTGAATATGGGATTTGCTTTCTCAGGGCTTATGGGAGAGGAGTACACTGGCCCTGGTGCCGTGCTGAGGCACAGGGGCTGCCAGGACATCTCCTCAGGACACCAGTCCCTGCTTACTGGTGTTTCCTTCAAGGGTCAAATTACACCACGCCACAACTGGAAGATTAGGAACCTGAGGTGTAATTGATCTTCTGATGGCTTTTTGAACATCTGGTGAGAATGGGATGCTTTCTAAACAGCAAAATCTACACCAAAATGATCTTGATTTGAATAAGTATTCCATCCTTGTTTGGTAAATATAACCAGTGTTAATGGTGCTTAATGGGGCCTGTAATTGGTGTCTAAAGTTATTTAAAAGTAAATTTACTAGAAAATAATTAGCAATTTTATAGTTCACTACTTCCTAATTTTGTTGATAAAAGTTTTTCCATGGTTTCTATCAGATGACACAATAGGGCTGTACTCTGAAATAACCTTTATTCGAACAAGCAGGAAATTGTGCACACAAAATAGGATAAAAAAATTTCTTCCTAATTTCTTTGCCTGGCAGCCAGCCCTCTCTCTCCTTTTGTTATCCACTGATTTATCCTTAATCAGCAGCAACTGAAATTTCCCAGGCACTGCTTGGGGATTTGTTCTTTGTGATCTTGGGAGGTACACCCCAAGCTGTGAGGTCAGTGAGGAAAGCTGTCCTCCACTGCAGGGACAAAGCTATTGTCCCTCCTGGTAGGACACACAGGCTGGCCCAGGTGGTCCTAGTCCTCCTCCTAGTCCTGGCTGCAGTATGGCCCTTGTGGCAGTGGTGGGACTGCGGCCCATGGGACAGGTAGGGGCAGTGAGCTGGGCTGGCAGGTGGTGGGTCATGGCCAGCGCTGTCCTGTATGAGGTGTTGGTGCTGCTGGGAGGGCCAAGAGAAATGGAATCAAGAAATGCAGCTGCTACAACGATTTATTTTTTAGTGCTGTGGGTTCCAGGGTTCAATTCTGGACGGTCACGTCGTTCAGGTACAGACACCAACCGACAGAGACGCATTTGGGAGGAGGTGACAGCACGGCAGGCTGGGTTCAGAACAGACAAACTCTCCATTTTTAGTCTCTGAACCAGAAAGTACCAGCTTTTCCAGAACAATGAATCACACAGTCCGTGTATAAAATTAAATATAATTTATGCTTTGCTAATTGAAACCAAATACAAAATTCAATTTCCTGTGTATTCCAATGATGACATTTGAATAGTTTTTTTAAAAAAAGTGTTACTAACCTGGCTTTCATTTGGCATGCCACTCTCCAGCCAGATAGAAAATAATTCCCCCTCCAGCCCTGGTGACAGCATGGCAGCCATGGGTCACATTTCAGAAGAACAAAACAGAATAACCCTCCCCAGTCTCTGTGCCCCTCGTCTGCTCCACAGTTACTGGTGTGTATGTTGGGAAAGGGTTTGGGGTGGGGGGATAGTGTCCCACCATGCTGAAATGGTCAGTGTCTGTGGGGCAGCCATGCAGGGCAGGGGAGCAGGGGTTCCTCTCCCATTGGGCACCCATCGGCTCGTGCCAAACTGGAGATGGCAACTGGTATAAAAATAAACCTCTGAATATATGGCAATAAAAATGAGAGTGGGTGTGGGGTGACAGGTGGGACAGGCACAGTGCATGCAGCATCTTCCCAGCCCATCCAAGAAGCATCATCCCCTGGAGCTGAGCCCCTCCGATGGACAGCCAGGCTCACCAGTCCCACCACCTTCACTGGCCACCAGGGCCAGCCTGACACTGTGCCAGGACTGCAGCATGCTGGAGATTCCTGGATATCCCTCTGGTGAGGGGGATATTGGGCCTAGAGCCCCTCATCCTCCAAGGAGTATCTTGCACCAAATCCAAATTATGCAATAACAGGTTTCATTCAGGACCTGTTCTGACATTTTAATAATATGTGAAACACTGTAAGATTATTCCTATTACATACTTCCAATTTTCCTGTAATAATTTGGATGTTCATGGGTTTTTGAAAACTGTGCTATGTCAGGAGCTGTTTTGAAATCTGACCAGGCTGATGGGAACTGACATGACATCAGCAGGGACCTTGCGGTGCCCCTCCAGCATGGCCCATTGTCCAAATGGCTTCAGCTTTTCTCATCCAATACAAGGCACCAGCACCACTTCATGGTGTAATGAACCACACGACAGGCCCTGGAACCCCAAGCAGGTTCAGCTTGTCACCCAATGCAACGCTGATTTCATCTGGTTGGCTGGAGCTGTAGGGAGTTCTGCCTTAATCAGAGGTGAGTCCTGGTCCTCCCACAGCAATCCTGTTCTGTATGTCTGCCAGGGACCCCCTGCCCAACAGCATGGGGCGTGCATGGTGTTACATCCCACCCTGGAGGCATCCGTAGCCCTCATCAGAGCAAAAAGAGCAGCTGGCAGTATCCGAGTGTGCTCAGAAATCACCATGGGAGGGACCATTTCAGCCACTCGGTGTTTCTTCCCCTTTGTTCTCTCTCTGCCTGGTTTCCCTCAACGATGGAGGTGGAACAGGTGTGTCGAAGTGCTGCTCCTTCTCCTGCTCTCTGCTGGGCCCAGCAAGCAGCTCTCATGGTGCTGGAGGATCCAGTTGGGATGTAGGTTTAGTCTACAATTTCTACCAGGATTTGCAAATTTGGTTGACTTGGGCATTTCCACTAGAAAGCACAGGTTTTGTGTGCTGAGCAGTGCTTGCCCTGGAAATTAACTGCTCTTTTGTAATTCTCAAGTATGACGAATTCTGAAGTTGCTGCTTCCCTGTGCTGCAACCTCAGCTGTTCCCAGCAAGAAGCATGGATTGCATTTTCAAGGTGCAAATGAGTGGCAATGCCAGGGGTCCCAATGGTCAGCCCCTGTGCTGGGGCTGTCCTTAGACCTCCCCCCTTCAGCCACCTGCTCAGTCCCCACTGGGAACACCTGGCTCCAAACCATGAGCAGGGCATGTCACAGCCTCGCCAGGACGTGCTGCACAGACACATGTGGCTTCACACTCTGCCTTGGCCGTGGCTTGGCTAGGTGCTGGGAGCCTGGCTTGCTCCTGGAGAGCCTGGGAATGTTCCTTCAGCTTCCAGGAGGGTGAAAGTCTGGGTGGGCCCCAGTTCTGATCTCACAAAAGCAGGAACAACTCTTCCAACAGTGGAGGTGCACCTATCAGTCAGAGGAGAATCGGGCCTAGGTGTTCGTGGCACTTGGTAGATTCTAGTTTTAGTGCAACAAGTAATTGAAACATCTGGTGCAAATGAAGTTCCTGTACATAGTTTCATTGCAGCATAACTGGCTTTATTCCTTCCACACAAAAAGACCAGTGTGCATGCGAGCGCACATGGCCTGAATTTACCAGACCTGACACCACTGTTTGGGAGAAACTAAAATCCAGGGCAGGAGAAATCAAATATATGGGTTTGTCTCAGTGCTGGGTTTTGGGAGCCACCCTCCCACCCAGCTCACTGTGGCAGGACGTCTGTTCCTGCCTGGCTGGCTGCAAGGGGGACACCAGCAGTGAAATGTCGACATGAAGCACCCCATCACCGCAAAGAGCCTTCCTCCCTCTGCCTTCTCCTCCTTCCTCCCACCCCTGATCCCCACTGTGCAGCGGGGAGAGCCTGAGAGCAGCCTGAGGCCACGGGACACTAGAGGTTCAGAAATGGACACGTGCAGCAACTTTGGCTGCAGCCTGTACAGCACGAGAGCCTGGTACGCACAGGGCTGAGCTTCTGGCCCCAAGAGAGTTTTGGATCTCAAATGATGACTCATATCTTTAAAAACAATAAAGGTTTTTTCCTGATCTTGGGTTTCTACTTATCACTTTCTTCCTGCTCCCACTGGAAATCTTGGCCTGTCATTTGGTAAAACATGACATTGAAGGGTTTGTAAAATTTCCGCAGTCTGTGGATGACATCTGGGTCTATTTTGGGGTGAGTTCGACCCTTGGACTTGCCCAAGCACCGGGGAGCACTGCTGTCCTCTGGCTTCTTTAGACAGGGAAACCCCTTGGTTTTATTAAAATAAAAATGCTTCTCTGTCACAATCCTCTTGAGGCCTAAGAAGTCCTGGACCTTGGCCATTTCCCCAGCTGGGTCAGTGATGAGCCTCTCACCACTGACAAACAGGATCTGGGAGAGGGGGAAGTACTGGAGCCAATTCTCCAAGTGCAGGGCATAAATCCCGATGCGAATTGCACTCCAAGAGGCATCAATCAGCCCCAGAGTCCGGTTCTTGAAGGCCAGCACCTCGAAGGTGGGGATCTCCGGCTTCTTGGAGAGGGTCTGTGTGTAGTCCGAGATGGCCCTGGTGACCGGGTTCCGCACCACCACGATCAGCTTCGTGTCCTTGGCCATGGAGTGAATGCGCCTGGGGGCCTCATTGGTCACGAAGTAGCTGGGGGTCTTCTCCATGGTGATCTGGCCATCCAGTGTCTTGGGCATCACGTTCCTGTGCAGAAACAGAGGAGGGGGTTAGTGAGGGGCCAGGCAGGAGTGGGCACCCCAGCATCCCTCCTGCCCTGTGCAGGTGTTGGCAGGATGTTCAGGAGGAGGGATGCTGCCACTCCGTGGGTCACACAGACCCAAACACTTCTGGTTTTGTTTCTTCTCAGCCCCTGGCCATGATGGGCACCTGAAATGTAAAGTCAGCCTTGGGACACATTATACAGGCAATTTGCCTTAGGCATATGTAGACCAAAGCTAATTGACACTAAACCTGCACAATACCTGCCTGTTCAGGAGCCATCTGCTCCCATTTGCTCAATTAAGCCTATTCATTCCAGAGCTGTGTATGGAGCGGTGCAGTTTGGATTACACAGGACCTTTTTGTTATGATGACATGCTTTAAATGTCTCAGCTAATAAAACTTAATACAGAATAAGATCCCTTGCTTCTAGTACAATAATTAAATTTATTTACTATCTTGTGTGTGAGAAAGAATGACTCTTCTTTTATCTCTAATTCACATGCTCTGTCAATAATTAATTGCTGCTGGGTTTTGAGCTTCCCATGCAAGCAGTTTTATTAGCCAAAAGGAATTTGCCTACTGGATAAATTAGCATGTAGCAAGATTTTCCTGGATAGCATATTACCATATTCTGAAATGAAACTGCAGTGAAATAGCAGTTATGTCTACGAAAATGAAGAGGTAAATGCTTGTCCCAGTGCCCCCAGTTAAGGATTATCATAGCAAGCCAGAGGGCACTAAGTGATGTCCCTTGCAAGAGCATCACTGCCTTGTTCACACCTGCTGCGCTGCCTGGTGCTGCAGGGCTGGAGCTGTGCCACCAGCCAGGACCCTGCTCTCTGCCCATGCCCACCCACACCCTGGGCACGCTGTGGGCAGCCCCAGCCCTGCCACAGCCCTGAGGAGCCACTGCTTCCAGAGAGCACACACAGCACCAGGCACATCTCCTGTGGCACACGGAGGATGGCCATGCCCAGGGTCTTACAGGGTTATCCCCTCATATTGCAACTATTTTCAAGTACAAGCATGTGGTGAGGAAGCAACGTAAATAGGCTGGAAATGGCTCTGTGAGAGCTCCTTGGGCAGCAGCAAGTGCAGCGATGCTGATGTCAAACTGCTGGGCCCCGGGAAGACCCATGTCAGGAATCACAGGGCTGAAGCCTGGAGCAGAAGCAGCTGACAGGCACAGCCAAGCCAGAAGTGCCTGTCAGTGTCACCTCATATTCATGCTTGCTAAAGGCATCAGATGGCTTCAACCCCCTGTAATTTGTGTATTTGCTGCTGGTCTTGCCAGGCTTGTTCTGCTGAGGTGCTGCTGGAGGAGGTGAGTGGCTGTCACAGGGCTGCCAGTGCCCACAGCATTTTGGGTGAAGAGCTGGCAGTTCCTGTGGCTGCCCCTCTCCTGCTGCAGAACCTTTCCCGTTGGACAGTCTCTGTCCCAGTCCCAGCAGTGGGGTCTGCAGGGACACAGGGCTGCAGGGCTCCAGCTCCCTGTCTCAGGGCCAGCATGCTGGTGGCCAGGCTCTCCAGGGAGCCCATCCCTCCAGCATCAGGCCCCACCAGAGCTGCCTTCCTGATGGCGCGGTGCCTGCAGTCCTGTACACTGCCCGGAACACTCTGATCCTTCGTCCCTGCCTCACACCAGCCACTTGAATAGCAGGGATATGCAGGGAACAAGGATAAGTTGGAACAATACATCTTGAGATATTTTTTCCTTTAAGAAAAGCCTGAACAAATTAAGAGGGATGTAAGCATTTGTGGACTGCAGATGCTGTAGAATTACAGACCAACTTCCATGGAGGAATCCAGCACCTGGATTTAACAACCCTGTGGGAAGAAAGCAGCTTTTATGTCTATGCACATCACAGCCCCACGGTACAATCAGAGATGAGCCCTACAGGTGCCCACTGCTGTACCACAGGGTGCTCTTGGCTGGGCATGAGCTGGTGTGAGGGAGTGGTGCAAGGAAAGTGAACAGAAAATGAGACCAGGAGGCTGAGTATGTGGCAGCAGTGCTTGCCCGGAGGAGGACAGGAGAAGAGGTGCTCCCTGCTGCTCACCAAAAGCCTCTGACAGATGGGAGAGAAATTAGGTCTTGTTCTTGGGACAGAGCTGAGACAGGAGGGAGGAAAGATGGGGGCTGAGCAGGAGGAGGGCTGTTGGCTGCCAGGGGCTGCCACCAGCAACATCGCTCTGTGCCCATCCTTGCAGACTGGGCTATACCGGCCGGCAGTGCAATGTGGGCAGTGACTCCCCTCCAGCAAGGACAAGGGCCATGATCAGAGGGTGTCTGTTCCCCAGAGCAGCACCAGACACCCCAGGGCATTCAGTTTGGTTTGAATAAAATCAACACACTGGGGGCTTATAAAAGAGGAACGAACAAACTATTAATTACAACAGCCCCTTCCGATGATGTCATCACAATAAACAGGAGCCAAGAAATTGCAGAGCTAATAATCTGGAAGTGTTGCCACATTTAAAGACCGTATTTAACTCCATGCACAATAAAGACAAATGGATGGATGGTTTGATGCTGAGGGGAGACAGTGGGGAAGCAAAGATCAAGGAAAAGAGGAATCAAGGAGGCAGGTTCAGCTTTTGTGGTACAGTTTTAAGGATAAAGCTGAGAGCTGCAGTCTGTTCTCAAGACACCTTGGCCCTGCAGACTCTGGAACAACTCTGACTTTGGGACATACACGCAAAAAGGCTTTTCCCCAAATTCTGCTGTTTCAGAGTCCCTCCCCAGGTGCTGCCCTGCTGGGGCAGGAGCCCAGCTACCCCCTGCAGGTGAGGGGGGCTGGAGCAGCAGCCTCAGAGCCAGGGACCCTGCACACAGCCTGCAGCACTCACCTGCTGCTGCCAAACTGAGAGCAGCACACAGCATTGTCAGCTGTGGTTGCTGGGAATAACAAGGGTGTTAAAGCTGGAGCAGCCCAGGCTCTGGCACGGCAGGAAAGCTCCTCAGAGCAGTTAACCTTCAGAGAGCTGCTGCCATGTGCTCTGCCCTAATTGCATGTGTGCTGGTGGAATGCTAACCAGCCCTGTGTGTGCTCTGCATCGCTCTCCTGCAGTGGCTGCTGTGGAGCAGTTTGCAGCCTGGTGCTGGGCCTTTGCTCCTGGAGGGCACACATAGCCTTTGGGGCACACTTTGGCTTTCCCTGCAGCATCTCTGTCCCTTACAAGGCCAGGATGGTTAGTGAAGAAGCACAGTCACACTGTGACCACACCTGACATGTCCCTGCAGAGCAGCCCAGGAGGTGAAATGCTGCTCATGGTTCTGCTGCTGGTGTCTCTCCACCTGCCCCTCCTCTGTCTATATTGCTGCCCACCTGAAAAAGGGGAGCAATGACAATAAGCCACTGGCAGGACCTCCACCACTGGCATGAGCTGGCATATGTATTATTGGGTGCTTGCTTGGGCTTCTGATGTTTTTCTCCTTTCCTGTTCACTCCCCAGTGCTGTGCCCGGAGGCTGAGAAGGGCCAGGCTGTTCTGTGCACCCCCAGACTCCTGAGCTTCTGCCATCACTGCTTCAGGTTTCTGCTCTGTGCATGGAGGGACCTCAGGCACAGAGGCCAGCAGGCAGGACACCTGGCTCCCACGTGCCCTGGCCCGGGGCAGATGCCAGCTCTAAGCTCTCATTGGGAAAATGTGCTGTAGTAAATGTTCTTAACTGAGAGCTTCAGACGAGTGCTTTATTTTCAAGAGATACATTTTATAAATTTGTGAATTAGCATGTTGCCAAATCCCCTTGTGGTTTATTTAAATCCAGATTATCTTGTTTATTCCTTCAGTCACAGCTGTCATTTATCTCTGTGTAGGCAGCTTGCTCACTACGTTGCAGGTTTTCTGCAATCCCACTCAAAAAGAGTCTTTGTTAACTGTATTTTCATGTTCTCAACAAGAGAAAAAAAGTTCATAGCTTGGGGAACCGCAAAAGAGGACATGGATTTGCATGACTGCCGTGGAAGGAGGTGATGACCAGGTGCTGCAAGTGTCACCTTCCTGCAGAGCTCCTCTCTGCTGCTCCTCACAGTGGAGTAAACATCTGCTTTTGTCTTCTGAAAAGACAAACACAGAGTCCTTTTCCTTTTTATTATTAACACATTCTGGTATAATTGCTTGAGCTGTCAGCTGTGACCTGCCAATAATTCAGCAGGCGTGGGACTTTCAAGGGGAGAGTGGCATTGCAACTGAGCCTGCAGTATGCATTAAAAGCAGAACCCATTTGCTGTAAGCCCCCGAGTCAAATCTCTTGTTGAATTTGTTCAAACATAAATTTACAGCTGAATTTACATAGGTTTAATGTTTTATAATCTTTTCAGTCTGTGAATCTATATTCAAGAGTGAGTGCATTAGCTCAGAAATATTGTGCTTAACGCTGAAAATAATTTTAATCTCTCCAAAGTCCAATCCTTTGCACATCACTAAACCTCAGAAGCCAATCCCTTCTAATAAGAGACACAAAACTTGCATCTGTCGCTGCCTAATAGATTCACACTGCTCTAATTCAAACAGCTCACACATGTCTGTTAACAACCATTAAATGCATATGGCAAAGCACTTTCAGAAAAGCGGGTGCCAGTTCAGACTGGGGCCAAATTGTCCACAGGAGACTCACCGGAAGAGTTTAATGGTTAGGAATCTGGTGGCTGGGAGAAAGGGGTGGGCCACACTTCTCTGTGACTTGAGCTCTGCTTTTGCAGGACTTATAACCCCCAAGTAGGAGCTGCCCATACTGTTGGTTTCCCTCTCCAAGACAAGGAGCTTTCCCCCTTCCCAGAATTTCCAAAGGAATTTGGTGTCTGGGCAGAACACACTCATGAGGGGCAGTCTGAGATTACAAGGACACTTCCTTGCTCCATGCCAGCTGCATCTCTGCTGAGCTTCTCCCCAGCATCCCCCAGGCCAGGCAGGATGTGGAAACCCAGGATGCTACAGCCAGAGTGGGGGCAGCTGGGCAGTAAGACATAGTCTAGGCTTGGGAGTGTCTTGGTGCCCTTCAGCAGGACCAGCCATGCCCCCATTGCTGCTGGGGGCTGTCTGGAGTTGTCCATCCATCCATCCACCCATCCACAACACTGGGTGGGATGGAGCACAGTCCTGGGTTGCCATACCAACACAGGTGATAATGCGTGTTGACTAACTGTGAGCTGATCTGATCAGAGAAGGGCAGCATTGAGTTGCCATGGTAACTGAGATGCCAAATTGGAGCCGGTGTCAATAGCAAAGGTGCCTGAGAGATGGCAAGTGTGCACAAGGGACAGCACCTGGCTGGAGGCTGTGAGTACCCCAGTGGGCATCTACCTGCCCAGGCCCCCCACACCTCCTGCTCCTGGGCTTGTGGGACAGTTCTGGGCATCACAGCAGCTCAGCTGTGTCCCATGGGCCAGCCCCAGCACCTCCATTTAATGGGGCACAGTTCCCCTGCTTCCTCCTTCCCTCTCTTCCTCCCCCTCTGCTGTCCTGGCAGACTTGGTCAGGAGTCAGTGCTGCACTTTGTGGCAATCCCCAAAGGATTCAGCTCCCCAGCCCAGGAGTGCAGGGCACGTGCCTGGAGGGAGGACGCCACCCACAGGAACCATTCAAGCCACTCTCCTAGATGCTGAGGAAAATGCCTTTGGAGCACAATCTGTTTCTGATGTGATTTTTCATCATCTCACCCAGTCTAGAGTCCAAAAATCACAATGAAAGGGCTTCTGTGTCTCCACAAAATGCAAAATCTTTAATGGCTCATTGGCATGTGCTTAAGTTGGCCTGGATAAGAAGTTACTCCCGAGAACCTGCTATTGATTCTGTCAGGGATTCAAAGGTTTTATAGGCATCGCTCAGGATCTCTTTAGTACTTGTACCTTCTTAATGGCTCTCATCACCAGCAGAACTGGAAGCATCCCCCAGTGCTCTGGGAAGCAGCTGACTCCATGCCAGGAGGCGCCCAGGTGCAGTTGCCCAGGAGTATGACTGCCCTCCCAGCCAGCCAGGTGAGCCTCCTGGGCAGCCTGGGGGGACGGTCCTTCCATGACTCCTCCAGGGTCTTTTAGGAGGTGGGGCAGATACTGGGGCTAGGGAAAGGGGTGGGCAAACTGCACGTGGGAAGGGCTCCTCTCCTCCCACCACTATGCAACAAAATCAGTGGGCAGGTGGCTGAGTAGCAGAGAAAAATATAAATATGCACTGATTTCACTGGGACCATCTGGCTCAGGCATGATAGGTGGGTAGGAATGCTATAATCATGGAGCAGAAAACTAAGCTGATCCATTAAGGTCTTTTAACAGAAGCAACTGTGGAACCTGTATTTATCCAGCAATGCTTTATGAACAGACATCACAAGGTTAGATCCATTCAGCTGCAATTAAAACCAACCCTCACTGATCAGGCTGACTGGGAGAACTGTTGCAGCATTTTGTTCCCCAAGGCTCTCATGAGTATAGACTGTTGATGCTCGCACAATGCAATCTGAAATTATAATCTTAATGCTAAATCTTGCTTTCTTCTGTTCCTTCCTCAAGTGGATCTCCTCTGGGACACGGCTGTTGCCTTGTGCCAAAATCCCTCACCCATCTGACTGCACATCTCTCACACAAACTGGACAGACTCAGGTTTGTGCTGTGGGGTTCCACTGCCTTCCTGATGGGGAATGCCCTTTCCCACTGCCCTCCTCATCAGCAGCTGTGGGCTGCACAGGGGCATGCTGGCTCCTGCACTTGAGGAGCTCCTCACAGGGCTGGGAGCACTCAGCACATCTGTGCTAGCACACATGGCCTTGGGTATCATAAACAGCCCTCAGCATCACTCAGCTTTGCCTGTGCAAAGCAGGCTTGGCTCCGTGGATGGAGATGTGTGTTCAGTGTGACACTGTTTGACCAGGGATAAATTTGACCCAATCTCCAATTCTAGTTCAAGATTTATTGTTGGTCAGTATGCAGCCATGAAACACATCGTGAAAAAGGCTGAAAATGCCTATTTCTAACCCTGTGCTGTCAAAATTGTTTTGACTAAGCCTCACTACTGTTCTCTACACAAGCACTGCAATCCTATTCACTGGGAATCTCTTAGTGTCATCTACCAGATTTAATTACTATACTTGTCAGAGTCATAGCAAAGCATCCCTAGTCTGAGCTCGCACAGCGCTGGAATGAGGACTCACGGGCAGGCATTGATGAGTCCTGCCTTCTCTCATGAGGATGTCCAAGTCAGGGTAGTCTGCTCCCAGCCTAGCTTTCCCTTCAACACACAGGTGCAAGTCCCTTCAGTGCCAGCTCACTTCCTTTCCACTGTGCTTTGTCTTCCCCATGCCAGTCCCCAGCCCCCTGCAGCTACAACAGGCATGAGTTACATGAAATGCCAATGCATGTGTGATCTCTGCTCACAGGACAGAAATCCTCTCTGAAACATGCAGTCCAGTGCAGCAGTCATTGCAGACCTTCCCTTCCCACTTCCTGGGTGTTCCTGATCTGGAAGCTCTGCCAACACAGAGCAAGATGAGCCCCTCGTTGCCAGCTGTGCCCTCCTGCCTCAAGCACAGCAGCAGGAGCCCGCATGGATACCTGTGCAGGATCGCTCCCACCCAGCAATGCTCCCATTCAGCTTAGCCTTGCCAGTTGCTAAGTGATGCCTGTGGAAATTTCAAGACTGTCAATAACAGATGCTGTTGGTATTGCAGGCTTGTGCTGTTTTAAAGGTAAGCCAGCAGGAGAAATTAACCCAACTCAAGAGAGATTACAAGTCAGAGTTACAATTTACCAAAAAGATTACAATAAATACAACAATACAGAATAAAAAAATGGGTTTAACCCACAAAAACCAGAAGTATAACCCAGCACCCTGGGGCACAAACAGAATGGTGTTCGTTAGCCCCTGTGATGAGTGCCACGTGGTCCCCCAAATACAAAGTAAAAGAAAACCTGTTGGAGAGGATGATGGTCACAGTCTTGTTGAGAGTGGCAGTTGCAGTCCTGTTGAGGTTCTGATCCTCCTCTGGATCCAATGAGTGGTACCTCAAGTCCCAAAACTGGAAGATTATCTATCCTCAGGTTCAGGTGAGAATGCCCAGTACCTCCCCTCACGGTGGGGAGTTTCAGGATGGGTGATTTAACTCTGTGAGTCATGGGATATTTTTGGAATCTTTGATGGTCTAGGTTGTTGCACCCGACCATTGTGCCAGTCCCTAATAATTGCCTATTATCAGACAGGACTCCTCAGGCTGGGGGTGAAGGTGTTAATGGCTCCCTGGAGGGGAGTTATCACAGCTGAGTCACTGGTGTGAAGAAAGAATCATTCCTGTGCCTCTCAGGGTTCTTTAACACCCAGTTTGTAGCCTGATGTGTCAGGTGTGCTGTGGGCAGCTGCTGCAAATGATCCATTATTAACAGTTCATTAGAAATGACATAGAGGGTGTAGAATTTTAGCTACACCCACACAGTGACAAACTGGTTCTGACCACTGTAACTAGGACGAGGCTGGGGTTCCTAGAACAGTTAGTTGGATGTGGGAATGCTACAGGTGAGCAGGAGANTGGAAGATTATCTATCCTCAGGTTCAGGTGAGAATGCCCAGTACCTCCCCTCACGGTGGGGAGTTTCAGGATGGGTGATTTAACTCTGTGAGTCATGGGATATTTTTGGAATCTTTGATGGTCTAGGTTGTTGCACCCGACCATTGTGCCAGTCCCTAATAATTGCCTATTATCAGACAGGACTCCTCAGGCTGGGGGTGAAGGTGTTAATGGCTCCCTGGAGGGGAGTTATCACAGCTGAGTCACTGGTGTGAAGAAAGAATCATTCCTGTGCCTCTCAGGGTTCTTTAACACCCAGTTTGTAGCCTGATGTGTCAGGTGTGCTGTGGGCAGCTGCTGCAAATGATCCATTATTAACAGTTCATTAGAAATGACATAGAGGGTGTAGAATTTTAGCTACACCCACACAGTGACAAACTGGTTCTGACCACTGTAACTAGGACGAGGCTGGGGTTCCTAGAACAGTTAGTTGGATGTGGGAATGCTACAGGTGAGCAGGAGAGCTGTGTGCACACCATGCAGCTGATGTTAAACACTGATCAGCCTCAACTGGATGCTTCAAACCACTCCAGTTTCCCAAAGACAAGTCCTACCTGAGAGGAAAGGCTCTGAAAATAGAATATTAAAATGTAGTGGTTTGGAGCTACACATCATGAGGAGTCCTTTTTCATCTTCTGGAAAATTTACTTCTACCAGGAAAAACACCCTCACAATAATGGCTGCTTAAGTGAAAGCACCGTGGCTGTATCATGCTAAAAGCTTTTCAGGGGAAACAGTAAATAAATTCCACTCTTCAGATGTATCTGGATGTTATTCTAACACAGTGCCAGAGTAATAGGCAAGCCATCAACAGCTAAAAGGCTGGGAATTGTTATGGAGGAGCGATACTGCCGAAGAGGCTGAAAACAGCAGTAATCATGCCCATCCCATGCCGAGCTCCAGTGCTGCTGGCGGGCAGGGATGGGAGAGGGGCTCCCACTCCTCTGGCATGGAAGGGCTGGACACAAAACTACTATCAAGGCTCTCACAGGAGCCCCTGGCTGACCAGAAGTGGTGTTCTGGAGCATGACCTTCTGCACCTTCACATCTGCAGTTAAATGTACCCTTTCTAGTTGCAAACGAGGCAGGTCCATGCAGGCCACCAGTGCTGCAGGCTGAGCAGGTGAAGGGGCAGAGAGGGAGACGACAGGCTCTTCGGACAGGGGATGCTGAAGGTATCAAAGTCAGTCCCAAATCCCTTCACACAGACACTGGGTGGCAAAATCTTCCCAACTGCATTTAACCTCTCAGCTGTCCAAGGCACAATGCCCCACTGTTTAATCTACTGCGGCCCAGAGTTTGCAACCAGCCCCTGGAGCCCAGCAGACATCCCCGAACAGAGCTCTGGCACTGCCCTCACCATTCCAGGCAGCAATGCACACCACTGCCCAGCCCCTTCTCTGCCTCCTCCCCATGCACGTCGCAATCACCTCAGTTCTAGCATCAGACAAGTTCTGGTGACCAAATTCTTGATGACCAAGGTGTGTCCCACAGCAACCACAAGGACCACACAGATCCAAGACTCCTCCATTCCCTTCCTGGAGCTGCTCCTCTGCCCCTGGAGGGAGTGATGCCAGCCAAGCAGCTGCTGAGGGCACAGCTATTTATTATTTGCTTCTGTCAATTATTTTGAGGTTTAAGTTCATTTATTATGTATGCAAAAATGGTAATGCATTGGCATCTGAATGTCTTTTAGGCATACAATATCCTTATTATTCAAAGTGGTTTTCCTCCATAATTGAATAGTTTACCTTATTATTACACTATGTTAATGATCCAGCATTTCCATTTTTCTATAGGATGCTTAATTGTAAGCAAAGTGCAATCAGAATCAGAGATGCCATCTGTAATTGGCAGCATCATATCAACAGCTAGCATTGCAGGAACAAAGTACCAAAATAAATGGCAGCAGGGAGAAAGCTTCTCTGAAAACCCCCAGGAAGCTTCTCCAGGCTGGGACAGAGCCCATCCACATGGGATCATCTCCCCAAGTGCTGACAGTTTGGGCATTAACAGAGATAGAGTGCTAGCGATATCAGTTTGTACATTTAATCAGTTTTTTTGCAGTTTTCAGCGAGATGTGAACTATATCCCTGTCCAAGGCATTTGGTTCAAATCAGCTGACACAGAGAATAATCAAGATTTATGATTCTCATTCTGACTCGGATCACACAGTCAGTGCAAACAGTGCAGCAAAGCTTCCTCCCCAAGCCCCAGTGACACCCTCTGCTCACCCTCACACAGTGATTTAGCATCCATCCCAGGCACTGTCACGACCCTGCTGTGGTTCCAGATAAAGGTGACTCCAGGTTCCCCCTGCTACTCCCGAGCACTGGAGAGGCACCACAACCCAGGTGGGGGTTGGTTGGCAAAAATCAATAAAATGGCACTTTGCAAAATAAAAGGGAATTCATCATGCTGTGCCTCACAGCACAGCTTACAGCAGTCTGAAGCAGAAGCAGCCTGTGGCCTGCCTGACCTCCCTTCCCCAGAGTACCCTTCTGGGGAACCACACCACAGGTTCTCATGGGTGAATCACACTTGCCCCTGCAAGAGCCAGGGGCTCAGAAGCAGAGCAAGCACTGGGATTGCACAGGGGAGGGCCAGGGATGGCTCAAGAGGCAGCTCCCAGCAGCAGCAAGGGCTGTCACCACATCCTGGAGACAGTTCCATTTCCAGAGGTTCATCACGAGTCCGAGGAGTCAGAGCTTTCCAAGACCTCAGCTGGGAAGCAAATGTTTAGATAAAAACTAAATGATCCAAAACCAACTCTAATAAAACCAGGCAGGTGATGGGAAGAGAGCAGTGGCAAGGCTGATTCCAAGCCATTTTGAAGGCAGGCATGCCATGCACTGCTGGCTGGATGGGGTGTGCTATTCCTGGCTCCCAAGATGCTCCCGTGTGCTCCTGCCCAGACATCTGCTCCACCAGTATGAGACAGATGCAAGCCCAGGCCAGGCAGCCCAGCCACAACTGTAGAGGAGAGTTCTGGCACATCTACAGGCTATATCCACGCTGCCCAGCAGACATGGAACGATCTCTCCCTGGGTAGCAGAGCTGCTGCATCTTGGCTCTTAAAACCCAGCTCCTGTGTGTGGTTCATTGAAAGTGTGCTGTGACCCTCGCACCAAGAGTTCAGTGGGTCCATTCAGGAATACAGTGATGGAAGCTCAGTCTCGATTGTCCAAGGCAGAAGGTTGGGACAGGAAGCATGGGCTCCTCTTTCCTTCCTAACTGCTTGGAAAAGGCAGAAACATGCATCAGCAATGGAGGGAAAATAAATGCTTTTATTTACAGTGCTGAAGCGTCACTGCCCATACAGGGGCTTGGTCATGTTCTGTTTCATCAGGGTTTGCAGAGCCACCTTTCCCCACACACACCATGTGTGGCACCACCCAGGGTCAGCCAGGGCTCTCTGTTAATTCACACAGGCAGTATAACATCCAAGTGAGCAAAAAAGCAGCCCAATGCCACTCCAGTCAATAGAGTAAACAATTCATGGTTTGGATAAACAGAATTACTAGTGCTGAGGAGCCCTGGGCAGCACTGCACACTCTGATTAGTGTAAATGCTAAACACAAACCAATTAACACCCTCTAAGTCTGCTTATCTCATGTCACTTAATGCTAAAATAAAGCCTAACACTAAATACATGCATTGATTTAGCCATTAAGACTAACATCACTCAAAACAGTTCATTATATCACCAAGAAACAAATAAAGTTACCTGATTTTTCAGGATCTGCTGTGTTACAAGCAATGAGTCAATTGCTCCATCCAGCACCAGGGAGTCACTGCTGATGGTAAGAACAGACTGATACAGCTTTGCCTAAAAATCAAACCTGGGGCCACAGGCAGAGGTGACAGGTGATAACCCTGCATCACCTCAGGCAGCGCTGCTGTGGAAACACTTGGGGTTGGCCAAGTGCTGTGCCATCAGCTACAGTGCCCATGTACAAACATCAGCATCGCTAAGAACACGATTGCTCAGCTGGTGCCAGCCATGAGCCCCAGGCATCATCTGCCCTGCTAAGGAAGAGGAAAGACTCCCCACACGGTCCCAGCAAACCCTATTGGCTGCCACACCTTTCGAAGTACAAAACCAGCACCACCAAAATACGCTCACCTTAATCCCTGAAGAACCAAAACTACTTTGCATTTGATTTGGGCTTTATATGACTCTTTATCTAGAAATTTTTGGAAGTGGGTCTGTGGGAAGCTGATTATGGAAGGAGCCCATGGGGCTATCCTGCCCTAACAAGCACTGGGAGCAGGTGGGAAGGACAGGCAGATGTTGGTAGGCAGTGTGGGATGTTTACATTCCTAATTACAAGGGCTAATTCTTCGCCTTGGTCAGGTGTCCCTTCTGCAGACAAGGTTAATGGGATGTGAGAGGCCACAGCTGCCACAGCACGAAGTGAGAAGGACAGGCAAGAGACAGCGGCATTAATCAGCCAGGAGCCATGCAAAAATGGTTATCTCAAGCTGTTTGGAGGCACGATGTAAAAATAAATCTCCCCGAGTTTAATATTCTGCCAGTCAGCTCCTTTTTGTAGGTGGAATCTATTAAAAAATTATCTTTCTGCTAAAATGCTAAAGTATTTCTGACATTTAACAGCTTGCTTCGAGCAAAAAGGTGCAATAAATACATGGGAGAGCTAATTGGCACCAGAATACCCAACATCCAGCCTAGCATGAGCAAGCATTGCCGTGCCAGCTCCTGACAGCTCTGGCAGGCCTTGGTGCCTCCCTGGAGCACAGTGCCCAGGCTCCCACCGCTTTGCTCACCTGGAGGAAGGGGGACGTTCCCACTCTCATCCAGCAGCCACAAACAAAGCAGTTGGAGCCGAGGGTCGGGGGGACATGTGCTGCAATCTGGTCCTCCCCAAGTCTCCACTTTGAGGTGCTTGGTTGCTGCAAGATGCAGAAGGAGCTGCTTGGCAATGTGGTCTCAATAAAAATTAATGTTTTAACAATAAGTCAAATAGCTACAGCTAATGTTCTTCTGAATGAGATCTAAATGTTATTCATAAGCATCAGTGTCAGGACTAAAATAACAGTTTTATGGACATTATGAGCATAAACAGCTCCACTGATTCAAAAACAGAAACTGCACTTCTGAATGAATCAAGTCATTCATTTGGAACAAAAGCACCATTCTAAATACATTCCTCAAATAAAAGAGAAAGGCAGATACAGTGCTCTGGTGAGCCTGCTTCCAAGGAATGCACTGTGGAGAGGATGGGAGATGAGGGAACAGTGTCTGGGAATATGCTAGGGAGAAAGAGAAGAGATCACTCAGGGACTGCCTAGGATATGGCTGGAGGTGAGGTGGGATGATGTTCCAAACTCATCTGCATGTGGAAAAGAATCCCAGATGGGAAAGAAGAGTGCTACACTGCTACAGAAATCCCTGCTGAGCTCCAGCATCCAGGACAGGCTGGTTCTGGTGCCTATTGGAATGGTCTTCATTTATTTGGTCAATGCCTTGGAAAAGGGAGTGAGCTGTATGGCTAATAACTAACTGCTAAGCGAATTTTAGAAATATACCTCTTGGAGAGTGTGCTCAGACAGACAGAAGTCAGGTAGCCCATGGTGTGTTATGTGTGTGGGCCTTGGTGAGACCACGCTGGCCAGAAACACTCCAGAGCCTGGCTGAAATGGGGCTGGAAAACACATTGTGTATTCAGTGAGGAGTTTGGTACATTGTCAGGCTGCTAATGGAGCCGTAACAGGCTCCGGACAGTTTGTTCACTTTACAAGGCCAATTAAGGGCTGTGCAAGAGGGAAATGCCAGCTCCAGTACTCCCATTCCCACATTCCTTCTGCAAGTGGGAATGGGACTGAGCAGTTCCAGCTGACAACAAGACAACTCAGGTACAACGTTCCTCATCCAGCCTGACAGTCCAGGACTCCAGTCAGAATGGGCCAGGTGAGCCCCCTGTCCCAGCAGCCCCAGCCTCCCCCAGCCCTGGGAGCTCAGGTGCTGCAGGGCAGGTCTCCCTGGGAGAGCCTGGCTTTGCAGCTGCTGTGCTTCCTGTAACTGGGGCAATATATCTGTGGCCACAAAGAAAAGATCAATATTTATTTAACAGACACACTACCCTTTAGAGGCCTTTAATTGTCAATTAGTCATCATTAACTGACAGTAATTGAACATGCTGAAAGCTGCGATCACAGCTTTCCCCCACAGCAGGGCCCTAGCGCAGCCGCCTGCAGAGGTGAGCAGGAGGGAGGGGGGGAGTGGAAGAGGGACCACAGTGGCACTGCCAGTCCTGCAGCAAAGCTCAGGAACTGCTGTACACTAAGCTTTGCTCAGCCCATAGCAACCTGGCACTGGTGGGACAGAGCTCTGTAGGCTGGGGATCCTCACAAAACAAAGCCTTAGTGGGTGCCTCTCTCAATGCAGCAGTCCCACAGCCCTAGGCAGGACATGCTGGTACTTTAGCCTCTCTCACCTCCTATGGGACAGGCTGAGAATGGAAATAAGAAGAGTGAAGAGCCTGTCAATTAGGAGGACATGGCTCTGCTCTGCCTGCCCAGCAGCTGCAGTGGGTCCTGGTCAGGGGGAGCATCCACCCAGCACCTGTCAGCACCTGTACAGAATCCTGATGCCACACACCTGCTTGCCACATGCTGCCTGCTGGAGGCATCGCTGGTGGCAGACTCTAAGCCCAGGGGATGCCTTTCCCTGGGGAGGGAAAAGCTGCAGTTTGTGTCTTTCCAGATTTTACAGGAATACAGAACAGCAGTCCAAGCACCGGCTCTTCCTCCCCTGGCTCCGGGTCCCTGGGCTGCAAGGCTGCCCACAGGGTGCTGCTGGAGGGATCAAGGGGGACACGGGGACATGCACAGCCACCAGCACAAGGGTTTTGGAGAGTGCTGTTTTTCAGACATCCTTGCACATTGGACAGCTTTAGAGATACTGGTTTGCTCTCTAGTCTGGGGCTTTGGACAGCTCTACTCTGTGTTTCTGATGTCACAGTGATTAAGCAACAAAATCTAATGTCGCCCTTGGTGGGAATGCAAGAGAGTCCTCAGGTCTCAGTGCCAGCAGGCTGTGCAGGGCGAGATGGAAGAAGGAAATGCAAATTCCCTTTCTATAAGGACGACAGTGGCATGAACACTGACTTTATTAAAATGCAGAATTATTTCAGGGCCCTTTGTTTAGCTCAGAGCCTGGAGGTAATTTATGCACAAGGATGGAGCAGGGAGGTCTGTGTTCAGCTGCCTGGTGCTGCCAGCAGTTCTTGGCTCGTGCTCCTGGTGTTAAGGCTTTCCAGCTCTGAAGGGAAAGTCTGGAAACCCACAGTCTCTCTGCTTGTTCTCACTTAAGGTTTCCTGTCCCCACATCTCCTGCATACAGTTGCTGCAATTGGGGCCTTTAAGACAGAGGCTAATTAAGTGTTCACTGATCCAGTCAGCTGGTCTTCTGCTCCTTCATGCCAGAGCCATTCCCTCTCTGCCTGCCCTTCTCCTGCTGGCCAGGAACAGCCTGACCATGTTGGGGCCTGGGGTCTGCTGCACTGAGATGCCATGCCCGAGTTCTGATGATAGTGTCCCCTTGTGCTTCCCCACAGTTTCCTTGACAAAAAGGCAGGAGCACTGACACCTTGCAGCCTGGCCAAGGAACCTTTTGAGCCACAGAGAGTGAGAAGGGGACCTGCTCCCTGCCCCACCATGTCTGTGAGCTGCTTGTGGGAGATGCAGCCACCAGACATGCCACTGCTGCTGATCCGCCCCAAGTACACTCAGGCTGGGCAGTTCATGGACTTTGCAGCCCATGAATTCTCTTTGGATTTGGAGACTTGTAGCTGGCAGTCTGAGCCTCTACAAGTTCTTCTGATCAAAACTTGGGGCTTGGTTGTCACTTCCGCAGCTTTGGCCTCTATGTTGAAGGGAAGCAGGAAGGATTTAGCAGAAGAAATCCCAGAACATAGCACAGAGATGACAGTTGCTTGTGAAGAAACACCAGAACTCAGTGGGATGAGGTTCAGGACTCTAGGACTTAGAGAACCTGGCAGTGGCTGGGGGCTGCTGCAGCAACATGGACACTCTTGGGTGTGGAGAACAATGCCAGGTATTTCACCTCTGCCCAAGTGTCACTGCGAAGGCAAACAGAGGCTCCTGGAGCTTGCTGACCAGGAAGTTTATTGAAATGAAACCTTTGCAGCAGGTTATGTGCTTCTGTTTTGAGAAGTTTAAAGCATGTCCAAGATCAGGCTAGATTAAATCCTTTACTTCCACTGCTGCCCAGGAAACCTCATCTAGGGCAATTTGCATTTTCATCTGCATACTAGTGCTGGTCTTTAATCAGCAAGGAAACCTTCCAGCACATTGCTCCAAAGGCAGATGCCTGCAATGGAAAGCAGGCAGGGAGGGAGCCCCTGTCACTGTGCTTAACTCTCACTACTGCACATACTGGATTTGCCATACCCCACCTGACAGGACACAGGGCCTTTGCTGCCTAATCCCGGGAGCTGCCCAGCTGGCATTAGGCTTACCACTGCTGAGGCTGTGCCGGGAGAATATTATAGTGTTTGACACCAAGTCTGGCTTCACTGAGCCAGGTTTATCACTTGGTAAAGCTGCTGTGCCCAGACATCACAGGGAGAGCAGAGGGTGTTAACAGGAGAAGGAGTTGGGGAATAAATCCGGCTTTTGTGCAGGTGGGGTGCAGATTTAGGTTGCAGAAGTTCTGTGCTCCCTGTGTGACTTTGAAATTCCACCCCAGCCCTGCACACATCGATCCTGGCAGCTGGTCACAGCCTGCAGGTTGGCAGGAGGAGGGATGGGGTGCTGGGAGTGCGTGGAGCTGAGAGCCTGGAGCCAGCCACCCTTCTGGAGGGAGAGACTATTCTTAGGCGGGTATTTGGATGCATTTCAGAGGAACCTGCCTTGTCACACATTTAAATTCCTCTCCCCACGGTGGCACAGTGACAGAAGCCTCCCGTATGGCACCGTGGGAGGGAAAGCTTCCGCCTGCCATTGTCTGTGGCGGATACCAACCGGTGTGCTGGGCGCCTGCCATTGGCACGGGCTGGCACTCCCAAACTGTGCTGGCTGCTCAGAGCAGCAGTAACCCCCAGCCAGGGCAGCATTGGGAGCAGTGCCCCACACTGCATGGGCCCTGGCCATAGAGCATTGACTCATGGTGTCCGAACACCCCTTCTCACCCACCAAGCACACCACTTCCCTACATCTCTTCACCTCTCGCTCCTCACAGGTGATCTCCTCACCGCACATGCTGCCAATTACTATGCAAAATAATCATGTTAATCTCCAACTCTGTTAGCAAACAGACAATGAAATCTCTGGTGCTTGCCAGCAGCAGGGTTCCAGCACTGAGACCATGAGTGTGGTGCTGCCTGTGGAAAGGCTGGGCCAGCAGTGATGGGAGAGCGTGGCCGAGAAGGAGCTGGAGAAGCCTCAAGTCACATGGAAGGAAAATGGCTGTGGCCTCAGCAGTAAACAGTTCTGTAACGTGAATGGCTTCATTTCAGCTGGCAGTGGTGTGATGTGCCACCAACCTGCCAGCCTGTGCCCTGTTCTGCTCCAGGCAGCTGTTCTGGTGCACTGCATCCTACCACAGCACCACATCACCCCTGCCCCAGCCCAGGCTCGGACCTGCAGCTCACAGGGACAGGCCATGCTTGTTAGAGGCAGCAGGACAACTTCCCTGCCTGAGACAGAACTCTAGGCAGGGCAGTATCTGTCAGCTCTGATCACCTCAACAGCCTCAGTCCACATGGATACACTTCAGAGCAAATGCATCTCTGGCTGAGGAGTGCTTGGGGACCAGCAGTGATGGATGGAGGTGGTGGCTGCCCTGGGCAACCTCAGACTCGTATGGAGAGATGTCTCCTTCCTGTCAGAGGAGAAAAAAGCCATAATCTGCTCTAACTGCTGCTGTGATTTTTTTATCCATCACAGTGGCAGCTTGTTTATACCTGCCCAGGACCCAGTACTGCACAGGCAGTGGAGGAAGAGAAATGGGGCAGCTGCAGGAAAGCAGCAGGAGCAACTGATGGGCTGGAGCATCAGGACCAGTGCAATGAGTCCTGCTGACCAAAGCCAAAGGCAGGTGCCCAGTAGGAGGGGGTGCAGCACCACTCCTGTGCACTCCCAGAGCAGCGGGAGACCCAGGTGGATTCTGAGAGCAGGAGATGAGATCTGTGGAGTTGTCACGGCAACAGCATCACTGTCTGTCAGGATATGCCAGGGCAACACATCTCTGAATCTAAAGCTTTCCTCCAGGTTAGCTCCAGAGTATACCATACTTCCTCTGGGAACATGCAACATTTTCCTTGTAAATCTGCAAAGCCTTGTTTGTCAGCTGGCTGGTGGATTTTCCCTGCCTGGATGGCATGCTTCAGTGCAGCCCCTGGGAAGTGCCACACGCCTGCTCCATGCTGAGACCCTCAGTCAGGCAACAGCATCCATCCCTGCGGTGGAAGTGCAACCACTGTGAGGAGCAAACCTTTCACCTGTGGAAGGTCTGCCCTGCATAGTCCCATTACCAGTCACACCTCCTACACGCACCCTCACTATTTACACACATAATCCTTGACATGTCACAAAGAAAGGTTCAGCTTTGCCAGCTAGACTTGTAAACCACTTTGCAGTAGCCGACGACTCTGACACAGACATTTTAATGTGACACCAACACCTGCCACAGCTGCGCCTGAGCCAGCAGGTGCTAAGTGACCCTCTGTTCCATGGCTGAGGCACGGCCACCAGCCCTGGGGGGGACTGTGGCTCCTGTCAGCTGGACTCCCGATGAACTGGGGTCTTTCAGCCACCCAGGTTTGGTGCTCCTGGCTAAACTTTGGCTCAGGCAAAGACAGCAGGAGCAGGTGAGAGAAGTTTCAGGGACTTTTGCCCAGCCTGGGAAGGGGAAACAGCAACTTTTTAACAGTCATTAGCTTTCTGTCGATTAGTTTATGCTGAAGTAAGGTCATTGTGTTATCACTTAGAGAACTTCTGCTCTCCTGGAGAAGGCAAACCTTCCTCCTCCTTGCCTGGCACCAGCAATCCCTGCGCAGATCACCAGCTTCATGGCCTGGTGTCTGAGAGGGTGGTGGCCAGTGCTGCTGATTCTGCTTCCCTGGCTGCTGGCTGCCCTGACACAGCACCAGTGGTGGGACAGGCTGGGCACAGGCTGTGCAGAGCCCTGGCTCCTGCGTCTGGCTCTGCACTGTGCCCATGGTCCCTTCTCACCTGATACTTCTCCAGGCCCTCCCCAAAGGCTGGTGGGTCAGGAGAGGGAGAGATGCACTGGGTGCTCCCAGGTCCCAGCCAGATACAGATCCTTATCCCAGTCAGCAGTGCCTGATGAGCTCTCCTTTGGTGTTTGGTGAATGCCGCTGTTTCCCTGGCTGTTCCCTCGGCCATGGCTAGGCAGAGCCACCACAGTCCCAAATTCAGGAGCAACACCTCCAGAGGCAGATGCTCTCCTCGTGGTGCTGTGTCTTGCCTTGCTGTGCCTTGCCTTACTTTGCCGTGTCTGCAGCCAAGCAGCATCTCGGAGGTGTGTCAGGAGAGGAAAACTCCATAAAAAAATCTCCATAAAAAGTAAAGCAAAATAAAAAGGTTCCATTGTAATCCTATTAATGCATTTCCACACAGGTTGGTATCTCCTGAAGAACACTTCCCATTAAAGAAATCAATTTAGCATTCCGTTTTCTTCCTGTGGTGCATATTGAAGTGGGATTTGACAATGATGGAAAACAGATTTGTGTTAAATACTGCCAATAATGTCTCATAGCTCAAGGTTACAGCTTCTGGTGAGCGACAGACGCTCGTAATCCAATGCGTGGAAAATACTGCACTCCACTATCAATTATCTGCAGTTATTAGGTTTTAAAATAAACTGCACATCCGGACTTCAGGCCACACATTTATTTTACTTTTCTCTTGCAGCTGCTTCAGTCTGTTTAGGGTTTTCTGGTCTGTTTGAGGGCTCTGTGCACAGCTGGCTCTGGCTCCACCTCCAGTTCCAGCCTCAGCTCATTCTGGGACCCCAAATCCCCACAGAGTGCAGAGTCTGCATCCTTGGTGCCCAGGATTTCAGGCCTGGATGGAGCTCCAGGCTCCAGAGGCTTTCTGTAGACAGGGAATTTCTTGAGCCTCTTCTGTTCAGCTAAACACAAAGTGAGGACTTCAAACTCACCAGTTTAGTTGAGAATTTCAAACTGTTTTCCTTCCTCAGGTTCCTCAGGAGCCGACAGCACAGCAGCTTCTTTGTGTCCTGAATCCCCGCTTTGATGCTTGACAAAAGCTTTCTTCTCTTTGATAAACAGAAATGAAGCCAAACATTAATGGATCCTTTCCTTCTAGCTCGAAAAGGCCAGGCAGCCTTGCAGGGGGGTCAGAAGACCTTTTAGAGACTATTTTTACTTTGAGGATGCAGAAGTCTCAGACGAGTGAAGCTGAGCCCCTCAAGCTGCTCCGTGGAGGAAATGCCTGGGCAGCAGCAGGGAGCCACACCAGTCTCAGGTCACAGGTGCCAGCATTGCCCAGCTGGCACTCTGGGCTGTGCAGGGAGCTCGGCTTCAGCAGTGCCACAGGAAAACTGGGATAGACTGGGAAACACATATCAGGCTGAATTTCAGCTCCTGCTTGGGGATGCACAGCATTAGGTGTCTGTGGAGGAGGAACTGCCATGTGCCAGTGAGCAAAAACAGCAGCCAGAGTTGGGGAAACAGAGAGAACTGGTGGATTCAGCAACAGGTGGGAAGTGCCAAATGAACACACACCTGGACCCCTAGGCAATCACTGCTGGGCATCTCCCCTGTGGGTTTTTACCCAAATTTGCCAGTCAGTAAAGCCATATGGAAACCCTCTCCCATTTTTGGATCGCATTTTTGAAGCAGCATTCCCTGGGACAAGGACTTTGTGAAGAGGGATATGAGAGTGAGCATAAAGCTGGAACCAGCCCATGGGATCATCAACTGGGACGCAGCCCAGACTACAGAGACCTTCACTGCTCCTACAGAACCCAGGGGAACAGAGGATATTCTTCATCCCTGTCTATCAACACTTCATTAAGCAATTACAGATCTACAGACATTTCTCTTCTATAAAGTGTCCCTGCATCAATTGCAACAGCCTGCAAATATTCTAGTGGCATAAACAGAGTAATTAATCAGGTGCTGTAATGGCAAGAAATTAACATAAGGAAAACACAGACTGAATATCAGAGGAAGTTTTCTGGAAGCAGACTGTGTGAATCAGAGAATTGCCATCCTGGGGAAAGGGGGAAACTCTATGGCATGAGACAGGTCACAGATCCCTGGCAAATATCCCAGAGGGAATGCACAGATGCTGGCATGTGAGAGGGGCAGGACAACCCAATATGTGACTTGCTTTTCCTGACATCAACCACTGAGTGATTTCTAATGATGATTCACTGCTCTGGGTAAAGGTGCCTTCAGTCACACAGTCTGCTGCCCTGCCACAGGCTGACTTTACACCAGGGGAGTTATATCTTTGCAGGAGGTTATCCCCTTACAGCCATGGTGCCTCTACACCGGAGAGCCAGAGGTCTCCACTCCCAGGTATGCTCTGCCATTGTGACCAGAAGAAAAGCTGTCTCTAGCTGTGGCAAAAAAATTAATCCAAAGGGTTGGGACATGTTTAGCTACTGCTGGCTGCACCCTCCAAGCCTCTGGAAGGCTGTGCCCTGCCTGTCATCACAATGGGTTTCAAAAACAGCAAAGACACTGGCTGGTTTAACAGCACATGCCAGGAACTTGGTGTAGTAACAAGTGTCATGAGTGTGACTTGTGCAGCTGCCCAGCTGGCAAGGATGTCTGTACCTGCCATCAGGAGGAGCAGCCCCTCATAGGACATGTCCCCTGAACACTGACAGATCATTTGCTCCACGCATCTTGGTGCAAACAGATGTCTCTGTGCAGCAGAGCAGCCACCCGAATGCTAAAGCAGTTTGCTCTGGCTCTCCATAAAGATGTTATATTTGTTCCCAGAAGTTAATCTTTAAAGATTTTTAGAGTGTTCAATACCCAGTAGATGTGTGCAAAGCAGGCTGGAGGCAGTGTCTGGGGCCAGCCCCAGCACAACAATTAGCCCTGTGCCCGACCATGGTGACCATCCCCTGCAGCTCCTGACTGGGGGACACCACAGCACTGGAGGGCTCGAGGGACTGGAATTCTGAGCCTGTGCCACTGTGGGGATCTTGGCACTAAGGAGGAACCTGGACAGCATTAAGCCTGGCCAGCAGTGGTGGGGGTTCTCAGGGCACACTGAGTCCTACTGGCACAAACTGTGGGGGGCAGCACACCAAACCCCACTGGCCCCAGGGCTCCTGCACACCTGTGCTGAGCCACGGGCTCTGCCTGCACACGGACAGCTGTGAGGGACAAGGGGAAGTTTAGCTGCAAACTGGCAGGCAGATTAGCAGGGAGAGAAGTGCTCAGTGTCAAGAAACTGGAAAACCTTTCATTTGTGTTGGGCAAGCAGCGTGATGCTGGGCTGTGCTGCTAGCAGGGATGGCCTGTGCTCTGAGTGGAACAAGCCCATTTCTGCAGAGTGCATAGCACATCTCGGTTCCAGTGGCTGCTGGAAAACTGGGGATCTGTGCACAGGCACAGATAACGTCTTGTTACACTCACAGAGTTCCCCCAGGCCCTTCCCTGAGCTCCTGTCCAGCTCCCAGAGCCAGGGCACGTGGGAGCCCTGGGAGCTCTTTGGACCCAAGCTGCCCATCACTCTTGAAGCACATGGTGCTCCAAGAAAGGCAGAATGGGAGCATTTCAGGAAAGTACCCCAGGTCCCAGCAAACCCCCTTCCCCTATCTGAGAAGAATTTCCATATTCATGAGCCTTATCACTCCCCTCAAGCTGCTGCGTGAATGCAGCAGTTCAAAAACCAGTACCACACAAAGACACATTTTGAGGCAGTTTGGGAATCAGCAAGAGAGTTTCTCAGCCTTCCTTGCCCTGCACCTGTCCTGAGGGCTTTGAGCTGTGTTCCAGTACTGCTGGCCCCAGGCAGTGACAGTCCCAGCAAGGCCAGTGCAGGTGGGATGTCCCTCGTGGCACTGTCCATCATGTGGCAGCAGCAGGGTCTGCCCTGGCACTTTCCGCAGAGTGGGGTGCTCGGACATCCCTCAGACACCCCACGTGTGAGTGTTGCTGCCACCAGCGGGAGGGTGGGGATGGGCTCGCATGAGCTGTCGGAGTCAGTGGCTGCTGCTGGTTCAGGTGGAGCTGGGCGAGCCTCCAGGCTGCCTTTCAAAGCTGTGACCAGCTACAAGCTGCTGCCACCAGCCAGCTTGTGACTGGCTCCTGGGCTGGGGTGGCCACATTCAGGGTGGCCACAAAGTCTCTGCTGCCACCCACTTTCAGCCCTGCCAAGTGTTTCATTTGGTATTTTACTAAGGAGAGCCATTATAATTTGAAAAAGCATTCCAGACTTTGTCAGTGCTAATCCTTGTCTGACTCCACAAAGCTGGTTGAGCTTTTATCTCCTGCAGACTAGATTACAGTAATGCCCTGCAGCTCCCGCTTGCCAGGAGGGCTGATTACCAGCCCTCAGCCCCCTGGGCAGCAGAGAGCATGCCCACTGCCCACTGGCAACTCAGCGCCTCCTCCAGGGCTGTTCCCAGCGGGTATCCCTCTTGGAAAGATCTGGAAAGCAGAGTGCTCTGCCCCTGCCTTCCTGTGGCCTCAGAAGGGCAGCTGCTCTAACAGCACCCAGTGCCTGCTCGTCCCTCACTGCAGGTGCCATCACACCTGGCACTGCTGGGAGGAACCACTCTGGCATTTGTGGGACCAAACTCTCACCCTGCACGGGGTAAAGGTGCCCAGACAGTGATTGCCAGAAATGTCCTCCTCCCGGGAAAAGTCAAAAATGCCACTTACACGTTCAGGCAGTGCCTACAGCCTGGAGCAGTGTTCCCAGACCATCCCAGGGGACTGAGCCCTGGGCTGGCCGGGCAGCAGCAGGGGAGCAGGGGAGCTGGGCTGCTGACAAGACTGGCACTGCCAGCAGTTCAGCACACTGTGGCATCAGCTCCCCTTCCCACCACGTGCCAGCTCCTGCTGCTCTCCCTGCACCATTCTGCTGCAGGGTAAATTAATTATTTCTAATAAACTCATGTTTAAATTACCAACTCAGGCAGGGGCCAGCTGATTTGAGGGTTTCTCACTCCATTAGCCTAACTGCAGTCAGCGCTCAGCCAGCAAAGCCCTCGCCTGCACTCCCACAACCAGCTGGAATGGGGCACTGCAGCCCCCCTTGCTCTGCCAGGTGGGACCTTAGCTGTGTCTCTGGACCTAGGGACAGCCAAAGGGACCCTCCATATGCCCAGCCACAGGCCTCAGCGTTGGGAGAGCAAGAGCAAATGCCTTGTCTGGTCTGTGTCAGTGATGGAGAAGATGTCCCAGGCAACAGGGCAGCCCCTGCTGAGGGCTTGCAGCTCCCATTTTGGGGAAAGAGCAGTGATAACCGAGGACAAGAAGTGCTGCTTCATGAGCAGGTGTCTGCAACAGGCAGGTGCAGCAAGCAGGATCTGCAGAGTCAGCTGCAAGGACAGGGAACACGCCACGGGGAAGAGACTGAAGTGCCCAGGTAGAATTTCTCCTGCCTCTCAGTGTGTCCCAGCTTCATCGGCCTGAGCCCAGTGAGGTGAAGCACAAACCCTCACAAGCAGCAGGTTCATTCCAGCACCCTGCAGTCAGTGTTTGAGCTCAGCTGGCTCCCCCCACAACTTATCTCAACTCTTCCCAGATGGCTTTTATCTTTAAACTACTGTAGAGCAATACAAAAAGACAACAATAATTTAAGACCCTCTTTGACTGCAGGCTAATACCAATTCACTCTGCTTTGCGAGGGATGGCACTTTCCCTTTTTTATAGAGCCTCTCTGATTTTTCTAGCGTATGCAGATAATCTCAAACTCCTCATAAAGGCAGCCATAAACTTTCCTCCCTCTGCCCCCTCAGAAGTGCATAAAACCAGTGGGATAACCAGCATCATCCCAGGAGGCCTCTGAGGAGGCAACAGCTAAAGCAGGGCACAACAGCCAGACAGGTCTCAGGAGGAGCTCCCAGAGCTGGCACCATTGCTCATCCCTCACCAGCCTGGGCACAGAGGGCAGGGCAAGTGCAGAGCAAGGGAGCCTGATCTCTGCACATCGAGAGTCTCTCTACATCCACCAGCTCCCTGGGAAGCTCTCCCTGCAAAATGCTGCTGGCCAGGGTGCACTGGGGGGTGAGACCTCTGGGCACGAAGGGCTGCAAGCCTGAAATCAGCTCCTGCTCCTTCTCAGGGCCTGCCTGGCTCACACAGACACCTCTTAGGTGGAAGGCTGGAAGGAATTCCTGCTTAAGACCAGCCAGTAATGGTTCTCTTCTCCTTTTGAAAGAGATTTTGAAATACAAAACACTCTTCCTGTATGGATGACAGACCAACATCTTTGAAAACATTACAGTCTCTCAGTAAGTTATTTGGAGTCTACAGAAAGGCAGCCTTTCCAGATATCAGCCCTATTAGTTTTGGTTTCTCTACATGCTAGGACTGAATTAAGCCTTCACGTTCTGACTCATTTTCCAGCCTGTTCACCAGTGCAGCTGAGAGAAGGTGTTCTGTCAACAATGGAACTTTTCCCCCAAACACTTTAAAATCTGAAGCTTCATCAAAATCAACTTTAGTTTGCAAACTGTTTACATTGTGACTTAGCAGCTTTTCTTGTGGCAAAAAGAATGGTTAAGGAATGCTCCCAGGCATCTCTGCTTGCAGATTCTCAGAGAGCAAAGGGGGCTGGCACACAGCTCTGATTCTCAGCCAATTTTTCCAGCACCGGATTATAAGCATCCTTCCTCCTCTTGCTGGAGCGCAGACAAAAACTTCATGTTCCTGTGAAAGGCTTCAGCCATAAAGACAACAAAATGGTGTGATGTTTAACAGAGCACAGTCTCCTGGCTGTGGCTCTGTGTCCCTGGGGTTACATATTGGCAGCTCAGCCCCTTGCTGGGCCCCATCATACTGGGATACCTGTGGTGTGGGGTACATCTCTGACTGAGAAGGTCCCACCATGGACACTGGGGTGCATCATCCCTAGAGAGGAGTGGACCTTTCTGGGGGGCAAATTACCAAAAGCCCCTTCCCTGGCAGCAGAAACCTCCAGCAGCCGTGGGCTGCTCTTTTTCAGCATTTCACCCAGAGTGAGAACAGGCATTTGCATTTCCCCTTTGCCTCTGATGGTGAAACTACTGGAGGAACGTCTCACACTGCTGGCAAGATGCTGACACTTGGGCCCTGGGCTCAGTGCCCATCTGTCTCCAAGATGCCCAGTCAGGTTTGACAGGGAGGCTTCAGGCTCTGAAGCTTCTTGCAAATGCCACAGCTTCCAGTCCCTGTTCTGGGAATGTCCAGGGCTGTAGGTGCATTACTATGTGTGCAGCTCCTCCAGCAAACTTTTCCCATTCTGCTCCCCACCAAGAAGTGGCATCAGGTTTTTCCAGGAGTCATCTCATTCCAGGTGCCTCCATCCTGCAGATGACAAATCACTGCCTGAATGGATGAGCTGCACAGTGTGTTTCTGGTTGAGCTTTCACCCAGAACCACATCTCCAAGAGTTATTATTGGTTTCATTAGATTAATGATTGTAAAACCACTAGCAGCATCACAGATGAGGCCTTTACGTTTGCATTCCCATACAGTAGCACCAGTTGCATGGTTTTGCTTAAATCAGGACAAGAGACTGACTGGAGACTGACACAGTGAGCCGTGATTTCTTGCTGGCTCCAGAAGCAAGGAGACAGATTTACGATACCTAAAAAACGCCAACTAGACTGGGAAATGGACAGACATCTTCTTGGTCTGTGCATAATGACACATAGGACTTTAACTCCCTGCATGCTGTAAACTTCCCAGTCTATTCTCAGATGAGGTTGATGGTAGAACCCCTGCTAATACAATGGGGTGAGGAAAGCAAACTAAAAAACATCCTCTCACTGCCTGGTCTGTCATCTGTGCTGGTAATAGTCATGAGCAGAGCACACGGTGGGCCTGCTGAGATAAAAGGAAGCTAAGAGATTGTTTGTACCATTAATACATCTCGTGATAAATGATGTGTAAAGTTTTACTGCACGGTCTTAGGAAGGCTGTGAGCATGGAACACCAGCTGAGGGAATGCCAAAATGGGGGAAGGATTGCGAGGCAAATCCAGGGAGGATGGGGAAGGGCTGGGAGCAGCCTGAGCCCAGAGAAGGTGAAGGAAGATTTATTCTGTTTCCTTCAGGTCCATGTGCTATCCCAAAGGCAGAGGCAGGGCACTGAGGTCTGATGGATGCTGGATGAGGGAGGCTGGAGCATCACATCGATACTGGGGAGATGGAATTGCAGATACCTATGACAGCTGAAATACTGAGGCAGCTGCATCTAATCCTGGTGGCTAAAGATGCTCCCAGTGGGCTTTCTTGTTTTACCTTTTTTAAAATTTGTCCTATGCTACGACCCAGTGCTACATGGAATAAAGCAATTTTTCATCCTGAAAATGGTGCTTTGTCCTCAGCCCAAAGCTGCTGAGAAGCAAATGGCAGGTTACTGTGCCCTGGTGCTCAGTAAGATGGAGTGAGCCAAGCTCTGCACTTCTGACCACAGGCCATGTTTGAGCCTCCCAGCACCACTCCTGGAACAAAGCCCCAGGTCCCTGGGAAGCTGCCTCCCACCCACATCTGTTCTCTGTGTTGCATCCAGCAATACCAGCCCATGCCATACAAATCCTGATGCTGGGGGCAGACCTGTGACTGAGGGCACTGTGAGCCCCTCTTCCCTGCTAGGGCTTTAAGATTCCTGAAGAGGAGGATTGATGCCATGACTATCTCAGAAATGCCACATGAACAGGAAAACTGTGCAAATGATAAAACAGAGATGACTTTTCAGAAGCAGAGAGACAGAATTAAAAAAACAAGGCATCAAACTATGCAGTTCATGCACAGGAAAGATGTATCTTGACAAGAACTAATATTTTATGTGGAGCAAATAACTCAGTAGTAACAGATATGCACATTTAAAGATGTGCTATTAGGAAGAAAGTCCTGGTTTTCCCCGCTTCTCATCAGAGTCCCTGACATAAACAACGTCCTCACCCTGCCCTCAGTGCTGCCTTGTATTCCAACACCCTCCTTTTCCCTGACCTTCTCCTTCTTCCCTGCCAATGTGGGGGAAGGAACACATTCTCCCAATGTCCAACAATGCTCTGCACGAACTCTGGGTGCAGAAGTGCCCATCCTGCATGCTTCAAAACCCCTGTTGCACCAAGGGCTGCCCTGAGCCCTACTCCCCATGCCAGGGGCTATTCTTGGCACTGGGGTTGCTCCTCAGCTCCACAGAATTAGTGATCTATGCTTCTGTGGTTATTGTGGATGGAGATGGTCTGAGGCTACTCCAGGGGAAGACAACATGTTGAGGGAGTGTGAAAACAATGGCCATGGTGGTGGGACCAGCCACAGAGGGATGGGGAATTGGGACCTCCAGGTCAACCCAGACTCTGCCACAAGGCCACAAGGATGCCTTTTACCCAGGATGCCTTAGCAGCTCCCAGCACTGCCTGTGCCAGACCATCTGTCTGTACTCCCTGTCTCTCCCTGCCACAGCCGGAGATTTGCACAATCGAGCCCATGTAACTGGTACTGGAATCTTCCTACCTGGCACAAGGCTCTAAGCCTTATCTGCATTTAGGAATTGCGCTAAGCCAGCAGATCTCCTGCGTATTTGCTCTTTGAAAGCCTGCTCTGAGGAGCTCTGGCAGGAGGGCCACATAAAGGGAAAGCCCCACAGCTCCAGCCCACAGATAAAGCTCTGCACCATAGAAGACATTTTGATGTTTTATGCCAGCATTTGGCATCACTCCAGAAGAGCTCCGAGTTATCTTAAGCTTCATAAATGCAGAGCTAAAGCATTAGCATAGGAATTGCTCCTAAGTCAAGGGTTAGAGGCGCGTAGCAAAAAGGGTTCTTAGGGGGTGCCCTCCCGCTGGCTTTGGGGGATAAATGTGTATTTACCCCCCCACCCTGGGCAAACCACAATGCTCCCCAGCACTAAGCCGAAGGGCTTTACTGAAGCACTCCAGCAAACCTCTAAGTAAATAAAAGCATCAGAAAGTAAAAATGTGTTTTAAACTATGGTGATTAATTAGGATGATGGATGGGGACAAAAATCTGGTGCTGTTGACTCCTTTGCAGAGATGCAAGAGCTGTTCTGAGCAGAGGAACTGGAGGGGGTCAGAACACGATGTCACTCTGGGGGGTCACTTTGTGCAGCACAGAGAGCAGCAGGACAGAACTGCCACCACAGAAAAGGTGCCAGAGGCTCCTGCCCACACTGGCACTGCTAGAAAGGGTCAAGGGAAATGGATCCACATTCATGCCCACCCTGGGCTGCCCATTTTGCAGGAGCGGATCGTGGGAGCTGAGGAACTAAAATAGATAGTCTTGAAATAATCTTGAAGGAGAGAAGTGAGGCAGCTGCTCAAAGCCTTGTGCCAGCCTGGAGCCGAATCTCGTTCCAGGAAAGGTGCCGCAGCAAAGGAGACCCTGCTTCTGATCAGGGAGCTCAGTCAAGAGCTGGAGCATTGAAACAGCGACAGCAAAGGAACTGCGAAACAGAAAACAGGAAAGAGCAAATGGCTTCTAAACAGTGGAAATGTTCCGCTATGGAGGAGGAGGAAGGCTGGAGAGGGAGGATTAGCCAGCTATAAATACAAGCAGTGCTGAGTTAAAAGGCTAATTAGAATAGCAAAAAGAAATACAGCAGTACATTTCAGAGACGATTTCGACTAACAAAGAGTTTTTCAAATCTGTTTGCGGGAGTGAATATGAAAGAGAAAATTGGATTCCTATGAAATGATTTCAAGAATTGAAGGAGAAAAAAGGTAATGGCAGATCTCTTCAACAGTCAGCTAGTCAGGCTAGTCAGGCTCCTTGACATCTTCATCTGCTGCAAAGGCAAAGAGAAAGCCGACAGGTCTCAGTTTTCATGTCTTGGGAGGAAAAAAAGGAGCCGGTGATAAGGGATGGTTTGTGCAGAGATGGGGCATAAAGGGAGAGGCCAGATGTTCTTCCCCGGGCAGCCTGGAGAGAAGTGACTAGTCTAATTGCTTCAGGCTGAACTGGAAGGGCTGGAGCTCTACCCTTACCTTGGACTGGGGGCTGCGTGGCCCCATGGCATGACACACGGAGGGGACACTGCCACCCACCACATCCCTGACTGCCTATGCCCAGGGAGGATGGCAGGGCCTGAGGCCAGCCCAGCTCCAGCTCAGGGCATGGTGGAGCCAGCACGGAGCAAATGCCCTCTGTGGCAGTGAACCACTGAGTCCCCAGTGATTTAATACCTACAGCCTCAGCATATGCCAGAAATGGCTTTAGTGTCCCCAAAAACTGGAACAGATGGTCCTGAAGTTCTTAACCCGTTAAATGTATACAGACATACACAGACACATGTACATACATATAGATATATATAAATACATCCCCCAGTTTGACACTCTGTACCCACCTCACATCCTGCAGATATGTGAGGCTGGCCTGAGCCACGCGCTCCCCTCCCATGCTCACCCTATTGTTCTCCTGTGATAGACAGGTTTAATGCTCCAGTTTTCCCAAGTCTTTGGGACACAGAAACATTCCAGCACTAAAATAGCTTGGACCTAGCCTGAGAGAGAACTTGTCCCATGTATCTGCGACACAGAGGCAGCACGAAAAAAGGAGATTGTCACCAGGGCAGAGGCTAGTTTGGATTCACAATCTTCATTTGGGCTTCCAGTAGTTTGGGCTGTAGTGTGGGGGTGTCATCACAGGCCTCTTCAGCTGCAGGAGAGGGATTGGCATCCCCAGAGCTCATGTTGAAGTAAACAGCTGAGGATAAATGGGATGACTCTTATTCTTCATCTGTTCATGATGTCACTGGTGGCTGCTGTGACCAGAGCCACAGGTCACAATGACATCAGGCCATTAATGGAACAAAAGGGTGACAACTGGGATGATTCAAAAAGCAGGAAAGGGGCAGGGGGGAAGAGGTGCTCAAGAGAAGCAGACACAAAGTGCTGCTGTCTCCTCCCTGGCAGACAGCATGAACTGGCTCTCCGTGAACCTGCCCATGACAGTGGGCAGACTGGGACAGTGTGATGGCTGGGAAAAGGCCTGGCTTGCTGGGAACTCTCTGAAACTAAACTAATTGCATTGCCTAGTAAATCATAACAGCAGCTATGATACTTTGCTCTTCTCCAAGGATGCTGAGTGGCTTTATGAGCGTTAATTAACTCTGACTCACACAACACACCTGAGAGGCAGGTACAATTAGGTCCATGGAGAGGGAAGTCCATAGCCCCAGGTCCCATGGCCTGGCAGCTTGGGGGTGGTGCACACAACCTGGAAGATCTTGCAGTCCCCACAGGACCAGCTTCCTCCCCAGGGTGCAATTACAGCCCAGGAGATCCCAGTCTCAGGACTCCACTAATTAACCATCCCATCTCCCCATGAACTCAAATCCATATTCATCATGACTTCCTAGAAAAGACAAAAGGCAAAACCATGAGGAGTTTTGCTAACAAACACCCACCAGCTTCCTTCCTAGCCAGGCCCAGCAGAGTCCATCTGTCCTCATCCCATGACCCGCCATTCCTCTGCTCCCACCTGGCATACCCACTCCATGCAGCCCATGGGGCCCTGCAGCTCCACATCAATCTGTTCCCACACCTGGGTGTGCTGGACACAAGGCAGTCCTGGAGACATGAGATAGGGCATGGGAGTCTCAGATACTCTAAGCACTTGGCTCTGTGTCCCTGTCCCCTCCTCTCTGAGATCCATGGGACCCCATTCAGCATGGTCCCTGTGGTCCAGGCAGTGCTCCCTGTGGTGTGGAACAAGCGGAGGAGAAGCAGAAAAATCCATAGAAATGCACCTAAATAAAATATTTTAAAGTGAATTTCCCATGAGGTGTCAGTAGCTCTTTCATATTGTGCTGCCTTTCCTGGCTGATCATGTTGTCACTCCAGCTGGCGGGAGAGTGGCTGCCAGCTGCCTCCAGGAAAAGGAAGACAGGAACATCTCATCTCACTTGGGAGACCTGCACCTTTTTTGACTCCACAAATAAATGGCTTCTTGCAGCAGGACCAGGAAAGCAGCAAGAGGGTCAGCATCACATGTATACCACCATGGATTGCTGCTCTGTCCCCAGTGGGCAGTAGACTGGCAGGTCTCCACCACCAGGTACACAGGGTTTTGCCTAGGAATGAAGAGCTTTGCTGGTCCAAGAGGGCTGTAACAGGATTGAGCATTTTATGTCCCTTCAGCCCTACCGCACTGGCCTGCTGGGACACTGCCCTGACCCCAGAGATCTCTCCCTCCCTTCACCAGCCAGTGGGATGCAAAGGGTAAAACCACACAGCTTTATCCTTTGGCAGCCCCGGCTGGGTGCCTGGCTGGCCTCTGTCCTAGTCCTGAGATTGAGGGCATTTGAGATTGGAGAAATACCAGAAGCACTGGGAAGCAATACTGTGTACACACAGGGACACCCTGTCCTGCGTCCCTGACCCATGGTCCCTGTGGGGTGGCAGGACCCTGGGCTGGGCGACCTGCCTCACAGTGACCACTCACGAGATTCCATGTCCTCCCCACTGTTCCAGTCACTGCCACAACTGCAGAGGTGAAGGCTGTGATCCAGAGTGGGGACAGTTGCTGTGAATGTCCCTGTTACAGCAGGCATCACCTCCGCTGGACAGAAGAGCTCTGTGCTCCGTGGCAAAGCCAGTGCAGCTGAGCTGCACAACCCACCAGGTCAAAGCTGGCCAGCTGCAATTTGCACTCTCTGTGCAATGGGAAGAAATAGTTATTTCCCCTAATTACAACTTAAATGCCAAATAAATGCCCTGTCCTCTAAGGTAATTGCAATGTCATTGGGTGATTAATGCCCGCTCTGTATGCAAAGAACCTGCACCACATCTACAAACCACAATAACCTGCACCTCAGGTGCCCCAGCTCCACGCAGCTCTTCTGTCTCCAGCTTCTGCTGGGCCACAGCATAGCTGCAGTGGGCACCAGCTGCCAGGGCTGCTGTGCCTATGCCCAGCTCACAGCCCAGCCCCAGAGGCAGTTCTGTGTCCCCAGGGGGGTGCAGCACCCAGACCCATCTGTCCCCGAGGCTCCTTGAAGCTGCTTGTGTCCCATCCAAGAGACCCATCACGGCACTGATCAATACCAGGCTGAGCATCAACATTAGTCCTTCAGCTGATCTCACGTCCCCGTGGCAGCATCACACTCCTCTCAAGGGTTCCTGTGGACTTGCCATTGTCACTTGTACCCACCAACACAGTGCGGGAACAGGGGTGGCCAGGGCTGAGCCACACTCCTCAACTGCTGCTGAGGGGCAGCCACCAGGGAAAGTGAAAGGTTTTCAGGTTTAGCTTTATATGTATATGAGGGTCTCAAATGGTGACATTTGCTAATTACAGTTTAGAAAGCAACAAAAGGAATTTCTAGAGAAAACCTCAGCATTTAGTCTCCCCCCTACCAGTCCGTTTTTTTCCTTATTTAAAAGAAATCATCCTTTAAGCATTAAAAAACTCCCCAGTGCTGCTGATACAAATGCAGTGTAACCTTGAATTATATGGAGCAGGGCTGGCTTTCATTATTTATTAGCAAGATCAATTAGAATATTCTGTTTGCAGAAGAATATAATCCAATATGTACTTCAAGCACTAACAGCTAAATATATGCTTATTTAAAAATCAATCTAAAAGTCAAGGTTTCCTTTGCAAATCCTTACTACAGATTAAAAAAAAAAGCTTTGAGTGTTACCACCTGCTGAATGCTGTAGTCTCAAGGAGACAGTTATACATTTAAAAACATTTCAAAAGGGAATTGATTGTAACAGGCACACAATTGCTGAACCCCCAGCACGGAGAGCTTGTGGCATGTGTGAAGGCTGTGTAGCTCCCACGGGTGGGTATCCCAGGATTGCAGCTGGGCCACCGCACGGAGAGCAGGAACAAGCCCCCCAACCCAGGCAGTGACAGCCACCACTCCCATGCCTGCCAGGGACCTGGAGCATGCCAGCTGTGCCAAGTGACTCACGCAGCCCAGCACAGGCTTCTTTTATACTGACTTGCCTGGGTTGACATGGAGCCAAGGCATCCTTCTGCCAGCCTGGCCCAAGATCTGCAGTGTCCTCACCTTTCTACCCCGAATTGCAGATTTCTAAGATTAATTGTCATGTATAATTTATTGACCTCAGCCACGACCTTGGCCCGGCGCAGTTTCTGTCCTCTGCACTGTGGTGATGACAACAGCAGCCTCTGGCAGAGCAAGGGAACACCAGCGGTGTGGGGTGGGCAGCACTCCCAGCCCCAGTCATGCCATGGGGCTGCCCCACGGCCCTGGTGACACCCTGGCCACTCTATCCCCACCCTTCAGAGCCATTTTCCCAGCTGGGCCAGTGCCTGCTTTAATCTCCTCCCCTGCCACCAGCCAGGCAAAGTCTGCTCAGCGAGCTTCCTGCTTCTCCTTCTTCCTTAAGCCCCTTCTCTTTCGTCTTTCATTTTTAAATCTTATCTCCAGGTAAAGAGGGTATTTGATGGGATCAAAAGGTGACCTTTAACAAGGGTAGCAGAACTTCAAACGATATCCTTGTGAGTTCACACACATTCAAGTGTTAAAGGGAACAGTTCTCTGATCTCCTGTTCCTCGGTGGAAAAGTTGTTTTCACAAAGATTTCTGCCAAAACTCGATGCAGCAAACTGTGGAAACTTCCTTAAAAACCAGCACCTAGAATCTGGCACAGTCTGTCCTCACCTTCTGAGAAACCAATCCTTTAAAATTTTTTAGTCTCAGTCTTCACCAGCAAGTGCTCTAGCCACTCCACCCTGAACCTGGGTGGCAGGAGGGTTGGAACTGCATGATCTTTAAGGTCCCTTCCAATCCAAACCATTCTGTGATTTTGTGAACCTCTGAAGTGTTTCTTTCTCTGCTCAAGTTCCCCAGCCCTTCCCAGTTCCCTGGGTCTAACAGATTCCTGACCATACCCCATCTTTCACTTAGCTGAATAAAATCACTGCAATGCCTCTTAGACAAAGCATTCCAGCTGTGGAGGGAGGTTAGACAGAAGCAATCAGGGGAATCAGAGAGTGATTAGTGGGCTGGAAATGCAGCCAAACAGAGCAGGAAGGATGGATACCCCATGGCTGCAAACTGGACCAGAGGGAGTGAATGCCCCGTAACCCTGGGGCTTCCCAAGGCCTCCCTGGCAGCGCAGTGTCCTGCTCCAGCCTGAGGTCCTCCCAGCTGTGCCTGGAGAAGTGCAGAGAAGGACCAGCAGCATGAGCTGGTAGGTGGCAAATCCCTGAGGAAATGGGTCTATTTGACCTACAAGCTGGGGGTCACTCCAGTCTTGGTTGAGACCAAGACCTGCAGACCCCTCCTAAGCAACTTGCAGGTAAATTCCAGGTGAGAGAAGAACAGCCTGGGCTAAGGGATGACGTGGTCACATGGCAGCGTAGCTCCTGAGCTTCCACTGTGCTGTAGGATCAACGGGTTGCAGCACTGTGTCCCTGCAAAGCCCTGGCAGACAGGAAGGGAGCAGGGAGGGCCAGAGACCGTGCTATGCAAGATCAGGACAGTCCCACACTCTCCAATGGCAACCCAGAGCCAAGACTGGCAATGACATGACCCCTGTGCCAGCAGCAAGGCAAGGGAGCACACAGAGGTTCCCCCATCCACACGTGGCAGGGTGCCTAAAGTGAAGTGGACAGATGGGAGCAGTGGATGGGTGCGAATGATACCAGCCTTAATGGTTTCTGTGGCACAGCACACAAAGGTGGCACTGCACAACCTGCATCACCCACAGGGCATGAGGGCACAGGCAACCCACTCCTGTCTGCTCAACACAGCCAACCTGCCACGGCTCCGTGGACCAAGAGTGGGTCCCCTCTCTGTACCCTCTGTGTCCACATGCCTTTGGGGACAGGAGTGTGGGACACCAACTTGGGATGCTCCTGGATGGGATACAGAGAGCTGTGCTCCCACCTCCAGCTTCTTGCATGCACACAACCCTATAGCACCTCGCACTGGGGATGGAAACCCACCCTTGCAGGTCAGCAGCCAAGGGGTTAAAGTGTCTTGTCATTCCTTCCATACCTGGGCTCCACTTACTTGCAGCCAAAATTCCCCAGGAGCCAGGGCTTTTACTAGTGGCTCTGCTGTAGAATCATGTTGTTATAGATTGCAAGTTCCTTAAAGGTCAGATAACACAACACAATTGAATCATATTAGTGAGCACAGCGAGCTGGTATTTTCCTAGGAAAACCCATAAAGCAGATTGTTTGCTGCAGAGAAACACACATTGTATAGCAAAGCCAGTGTAATTGTCTACACAAACAAACAAGCAGTTTATGAGAAAACCCTCCCATGCTGTGGGTCCTCGGAGTGAGCGCCAGCAAGGCTGGGCACTGAGCACCTCGGGCAGGCTGGATTTCAGCTTGAGTTACAGCACAAAAATACACTGCATCAGATGAGGGAAATAAACAATTTCCAAGTGTATTTTTGAGAGACAAATACTCAATACTTCATTTAATGTCTGGTTTGTAGGTAGCGATTAATCCAAGACGGTGCCCAGCTCCACACTGCTATTAAGGAAACGTAGAATTGATTGTGAGGATGATTGAAGATTTCTGAAGAGCCCAATTCCCCAAGGCCATGATGACCCTTCCTTTTTATTTTTTTCCTAATTTGCCTGTAATCTATTCAGAAAAATCCTTTTTTTCATGTTTATTTCCTTTCCAAGTTCCAGTGCTGTGATTAATTACGGAACTTTGAAGTCCTGCTTACCCTGCTGTATGCTCTAATTTTGCTTCATTTTAAAATGATTTTCCATCCCAAATAGACACCTTTCCTTCTTCAGCACCTTTACTTTGTCCCACTGAAACCTGCTGTCACTAACCTATCCCCCTGCTGAAGGGTATCTCAGCAGCTGCCCAACCCACCCAGTTCTGCAGTTCCATCTGGAGGCAGCTGGCACCGGTGGTCACTTGCTTCCCCCAGCAGAGGGGCTCAGGCCTGTCTGTGGGGAAATAAAAAGCACAAACCTCCTTCTCCAAAAATTCAGACACTTGTCAGACACCAGGGAGCTGCAGCCCCTCTGCCAGTCTGGAAATTTTTGTTTGGTTCAAAATTTAACTTCAGAACGAGAAAGGAATTGGAACCAGCACAACTGTTTTAGCTTTTCCCAATCACGGAAAGAGGAAGAAGAATAATTAAAAAATAATTTTGAATATACAAAGCCGCATCTCCTTTCATCAACCTTCAATGCCAGCACTGTCCGTCTGGTGCAGCAAAACTGCTGGCTCCACTTCCTCCCGTGCTGGCTCCCCTCTGCTCATGGCATCGTGTCCCAGCCAAACAGCGGTGAAACACAGGTGGAAAAGCAATTAGATTTAAATCTTGTTTCCTCTTTCTATCTTGCCTTTCTCTCTTAGATGCTCCTCACTGTTGTAACTAATATGATTTGTGTTTAGCATAGTGTGAAACAAGAATGATTTATGGGTCTGTCTGCACTATAAGCTCCCAATGTCATCACAGCCCCCAAAAGAGCAAGAGCAGCCTGACGAGAGCATTCTGGCACTCCATGTAATCCTTTGTACACCCTGTCCACACGATCACTGCTCCCCGAGCTCTCACAGTGCCCCTGTTCCTTCCTCACACTGCACTGGGCTCTGCTGAGGGAGGAAATGGGACCAGGACCCTTGGCCAGCTCCAGCCTCTGCTGCCACATGCCAGCCATGCCACCTCCACAAACCAATCTGCTTATTTAGTTGATGTTTCAACTCAGAGTGACTTGTGCCTTATTTAAACTAAAGAGGGGTTCAATTCCCGTGTTTCATTACCAACAGCTAATGCAAAGGCTCTGGCCATGTGGGAACTGAGCAGATCTGGTGACTTGAGTGTGGTCAGGAGCCCAGTGCATCAAAGGCTGCAAAGTCCTCCTGAAAGTCTCTGAAATCAGTCAGATTTTCCTGGTGGCTCCGAGTGTGGCTCTGTCAGTGCAGCTCCTGCGGCTCTGCACCAGCAGTGCCCTTCATTAATTCCTAATGCTGCCCCAAGTACATCCTATGTCCTCCCTGGCTTGGCAGCCCCCGCAAGCCAGGGCACAGAGCACAGCTCCCTCCCCTCCTTCCACATAGAACAAGAAGCCAAATGAAATAATGAAAGAAACTCATTTTAATGCCACAGAGGGAATTGTTTTATTGCTAAAGCAGCAAATAGAACTAATTGAATCCGCTGGAAAGAAAAAAAGGCATGAAGGAATGGAAAGGGTAGGTGCAGAGTACAGACAGAAAGGGCGAGCTGGAGCCTGAATATTCATGGACCTGGAAACTGCAAATCCTTGAATGCAAAATATCTTCATAACTGATCATACTGCCAATGGCGATGCATGTGCAGCTCAGAGAGAGGCTCAGAATGTTTGCATTTACAAGATTTTTCTTTTAAAGTAATATTGTGGAAAAAAATTTCTGGTTCATAAAGCTGCTTTGCCCCTCCCTGGTAAAACAACATCCTGGGAGTGAGCACCGGGATCAGTGCAGGTTTCTACTGGCACTGAGCACAGGACAGGCTGAAGCAGACACCCCTGAGACAGTTCTGGTGCCCCCAGGGCAGGCAGGCAGCTGAGCTGGGGCATTTCACCCCAAATCACCTCCCATTTCACACACCACCAGTTACACCTGCCACAAGCTTTTAAACTCACTGTTTTCATTGAACCTTAATTTTGAGTGGCAACACATATATTAATGAGTGGGGGGGTGCATTTTAGTTACGGCAGCACTCATGTTCTTCATTATAATACTAAGTCATCCAGCAAGGAACACCAAGGGTTTAAATCCCATTAATGAAGGAGATGTGCAACCTGCAGTGTACACTCCAGCACAGAGGCACCAATACAAGATGACTCTCACCTGAAGTGCAAGGGGAGAAAACTGGATTAGAAATGCAGTTTATACTCCCAAGGGCCACACAACCTTCACCTGGCACCACCACATGACAGGTCCCAAATCTGCACCCCAGAGACACCCAAACCCCCTGTCCTACCTCAATGTACTTTTCTTCCCCTCAGAGAGAGGCAAAGGCACAAAGCAGCTGCCCGGGTGTGCCAGTGGGGGTACACAGTGCCCAGGGCCCTCCTGGTCCCTGCCACCCACAGATGGGAGGGGAAGGGCTGCAGCTGAGACCCTCCCCAGCATGAGCAGCAATGCAGCAGGATGGAGGGGTCTGCCCAGCCTTGAGGTAACTGGGGGCTCAGAGTCACAGGTGAAAGCCTTGAAATCCACCTCTCTGCAGAGCCCTCTATCCCTCCCTATGCCAGCATCCCAAATCCTCATGCTCTGGGCACAGCAAAGAGCTTCAGGCTTCCCTCTGCCTGCAACATGCTCCAAGCATTAGAAAAAGTTAATAAGGGGTCACGGGGGGAGCTGCACTGGGCAGCACCATACTGGGGCACCCCGGGGAAGGACCCTGAACTGGGCAGAGGAGACACCCCTGCCCTGGTGCTGCAGAGCCCTCGCCAGCCCTCGCCCTGCTCCCGCATCCATCACTCTGCTGCAGCCAGCAGCTCGGAACTTACATACTAATAAACAAGCTCCTTACACACCCTGCTCATGGAAAAGCACTTTTTCACCTACTTTTGTCTACTGCAAAAAATGGCTGAGGAGTTCCTGGTCAGGTTTTCCAAAGGAACCTGTATGCAGCAGAGACATGGATCGTCTCATGCAGACAACCTTATCCTGAGATGAGAGTACTTTGCAACATTATGTGGGAACAGAGTAATAATAAAACAACTTTCTGTAACTTTAGCAGCAGTGGCTCTAGCAGAAAAACCTGTAATGATCTAATAACACATTTCCCCTGCTGCCACTCCAGCCTCACGAAATCCAGGATAGTTTGAGCCATAAATCCATCCCAGATCTTCCTTTGTCATTAATTGTTAGGCTATTTGTATTATACATTTCACATACCAAATCAACTCCAATTTCATGGTGTGCTAGACTGCAGAAATGCTTCTTTTAATCTTTTTTAATTCTAAAGTGGTACCAAACTTTAATGTTTTCTAATGGAGTGTGTATTTTACTCACATCTAACAATATCACTACAATTTAGGAGCAATAAAAGTCAAGCTCTCGTCTGTACAATAAGCTTGCAGCTCTATTTCCAAAGTTCAATCAGTTAACCTAGAAGAGCAATAACTTCCCTACAATGAATAACAATGCAGAATAATATTTAGATAGAGATAAACCCTTTTTGCATAGGAAATTGCATTATGATTTGCTAGGTCTATGAAATTCTCAGTGAGATGCTTTAGTTTACCAATGAAGTTGTTGCCTCAGGCATTTTTCCACAGTGCTTTGATTTTTTGGGGGGTTTCTAGAGGATTTTGAGCTGAGTAAGGAGCTGTCATCATTCGTAATCCAGACGTGTGCAGCAGACCTAGTGGCACAGCTCCTGCACCCTTCTCCCTACAGTGACAGCAGAGGATGAACAGCCTGAGCAGCAGCTGCCCCATCTCAGGGAGGTTGTGCTGCCCAAGTCTGCCCTCCAAAGAGGGCTGGGGTTGGGGGCTGCCACGGTGCCCCAGCCCCACCGGGATTGGCCCTGCAAACCCCAGAAGGTCCCAGAAGGTCATGTGCATGGTTACAACAGTGACTGCAGCAGATACCCAGCTGCCCTGCATTTTGAACATTGGGCTAGACCCAATTTCTCTTGGGGAGCCATTAACAAGGCCAGGAGCAGGAATGCTGCTGAGTGCCATCCCTTTGCTGCCAGGTGCCAGGCAGGTGTAATGCCCTCCTGCCTGTGGCACAGCTCAGCACCAGCATCGCCCACAGTGCTCACATCCTCCCTCACACCATGAAAGCCCCATCCCCCCTGCACTCTCTGGTGCACTGGAGCCTCTACAGTTCACACCTGGCTGTGGATTTGCTTTTCTCTGTGATGTAAACGGCTCACGTAAAGGAGGCAGAGCCTTTCCCTGGGGTACCCAGGGCCCTTTCCTGAGATACCACTGTCTTCCCATGCATCCCCTGGCTCTGCAGGCCCCCAGTGCCACAGACCACAGGCAGTGGTTGGTAATTTAGGATTAACAATGTTCAAATAAAAAGCTCTGAAATGAACTTGGAGGTGCAAGTGCTGACAGTGCAGGGGAGCAGCAGTGCGATCAATGCTGGTGCTCCCCAGGGAACAGACCATGAGGGGGATGAACCAAAGGCCACTTGAAAACCTCCAGCAGCAACGACTTTGTGATCCATGGTCTGCCATTAGCATTTCTTGATTCAGCACTTTGCATGGCAAAGGGTCGGTTTGTTCTTGAACAAGCAGGACCGGAGCTGAGTAATTGACAGTTTGTCACCTGAACAAATGACAGTGCACCTTCCACCCAGGACTGAGCCAGGAGGTGACCCTTTCCCACACATCTGGGGCTCAGGAGTGGGCCCTCGACAGGGGACAGCAGCTGAGCCTCCCATATGCAGGGCACCTAGAGGAGCCCCAAGGACTCAGGGGCTGGTGCATCCCCATGTGGTGTCACACAGGTTGGAGGGGGTGTCGCTCCCTTGCCTGGGGACAGCAGCTCCTGCTCTTGGCTGCTGAGTCCAGCCACAGTTTAACACCTGCCTCTGACACCAACGTCGGCTCCCATGAGCGTGCTCGTGGCTCGACTTAATTTTATGAGTGTCCATCAAGAAAAAATACCGAAAGAGCAGAGCTGAGACTGAAATAAAGTTACTTGCAGATGTGGATGAACACTAACAGAAAGTATAGTACATCACTGTACCCATCTCAATGCAAGATGAAAGGAAATATGCTCTAAAACAAAGGAGAGCTGCAGATTTTGGCTACCACAGCAGCACTGCTCTACTCAGATCCAAAATGAATACTGCTAATAAAGGACAGGGCCAACTCCAGTCCAGCCTGGCTCTGGAGGGAATGGAAATCAGATTTTGGCTTGATATGTGTTTTACAGCAATCTCTATAATACAAAATAAAGTCTGGCAGATGGAGTTATTTTTATCCGAAACCAGTTCTGTTTAGTAGGTCAGTGGCTATAACTGATGTTCCTTTACTATTTCCTCTTCCTCCAGGTCCCCCTGCCTCAGTTTCTCCACGTACTGATGAGACTGGAGCAGACAACTGCCAGTATATTTTGGGAGGATCCTATTTAGCTGTATAAATCAGTTGTGAATTTTGCATCCACCCTCAGCATTTGGCCTGTTTATATTGCCAAATATATTCTTTACAGAAATACTGTACTTCACAGGAGAGCTTGTCAAGGTAAATACCTTCATTTACATAAAATGTGACTAGCAATTGAAATGTTAAAGCCATAAAGACCAAGTTTATGATCCATCCTTGATGCCTGAATGTATAATATGACAAGGGGGGAAATACTGCACATTACAACACTTACTAAATTAGTGTGTTGACTCTGAGGAGGGAAATGGGACATTTGAAAAAAAACAGATTGGAAAGGTTTTTAGAGGGACATTTTTGGGTTTTTTTCTTCTTCTTTTTCATAAGTATGAGTCCTTTCTGCAGCCTTCAACAGTAGGCTTTTAAATACTCTCCTTCAGCTTGGAAATAGCAGCTACCTAGATAACAAACAGTGGGAGAGGTGCCCACAAGCCATCATGTGTGGAACAGGGTCCAGGGTGGGGTGCTGCTCCTGGCAGGGTCAGGGCCCAATCCTGTGTGGCCACTCCCCCCCATGCACCTTTGATATAAACAGGAATTTCTCACTGTGATTGAAAAGACTTTTATAATTTAGGTGTTTCCTTTAAACTTTTTCAAACACAGAAAACCAATTTAAACCACTTCCAACTCTAAATAATACTTATTAAAAAGTGGATCAAAAAGCTCACATGAACTGCTGCCTACATGCACACCACAGGGAAATTACAATATGCACATTGGAAGCTCTGGAAAGTTAGATCATGCAGGTTCCTCACCTGGACTCCATATGAGCATTTCAGCCATTCATTCATGCTCATACCCTCATACCTTCATAGCCTTTGCAATTCATTGAAACCCCTTCAAGGAAAAATCATTTGAAAGAAATTACTTCTGTGTATCACACCCTGAGCAGTGAGAAATGTCCCACACGAGCTGCTCTAGCCCCCAAAGCAATAAAATTTCTGCTGGAGTGCATGAAATTACGACTCAGGGAAAAGGAGTCCCCATGACAACAAGATGTAAGAGAAACCCATGAAAAGCAAAATACTTTGACCTTTGTCGATACAAGGTGTCACCAATTTGTGTTGGGATTTTGACTTTGAAAATCAAAAGCCTTCGCCTGTAACTCTCTTTGAGAACCTGTTGTTCCTTCTTTGCCAGCCTGGGCTCTGCACAGAGCAGAACGACCTTTGCTCAGCCAGGGAGCAGGGGTCAGGCACATCATTCAAACCAGTGAATGCAACCACCCAACTCTTCCCCTTTTGCTTCTCCAAGGGGCTGTTTCTACCCAGGCCTATTTTCAGGTTTTCTGTAACTCTACACGTGTGAGCAGTTCTGCACTCAAACAGAGAGTGAAACTCACAAACTTTGACATCAGAAATAACACTTAAACCATTACCAGCAAAGCACCAGAGTGTTTACTCAGCGGGCTATTGAACATAATCCTAGAGAAAGGGTGTTCTTGCTACTACAGTGCAACAGTTCAAAGACTTCAGGGCTGGTGACATGTGCCAGTTCCCTATCTGCTCCAAGGGATGCTCCAGCAGTCACTGGAAGAGGCATCCCCACCTTGCATGGCTGGTGTGATGAGCCCTGGGTCTGCAACCCTGCCAAGGATGCTATGGACCTGCTCCTGCTCACACTAGGGTCTCTGCACACACTAGGGTCAGAGCACAAGCAAGGCGTGGTGCTGGGACATGGCCCTGGTCACCCCCCTCCATTTGGCTGAGAGAGTGGGCCTAGACACCCCTCTTGCCAGGCCTGAGTGGGGCCGGTGCCCAGGGGCTGCCAAGGGGCACAGCACATGCCCACAGTCATCCAAAAATACATTTCACACGGAGGCAGAAGTGGTGACTGGCCCTACAGGAGCGAGTGCTCCAGAACCCTCCTGCCAGCATGCTGGCCCTGACATGTATATTACTGTCTTTTCAGAAAGAGTCAGTGCAGTGTGAAGGGGCTGCAGGTGCTGAGAGCAGCTGCCATTCCCTTGGCTACAACTGAGCAGCCTGTGGATAACCATCATCAGGTGACAAAACACTGCAAAGAGACCCAATTCATTCCTGCATCCCATCCCTTGAGCTGAAACAGAATGGAAGAACGAAAACCACTGCCCAGGAAAGGTGCAGAGTGGGTTCTCCTGACCCAGCACACAGGACAGGGTCTCTAGTATGCAGAGGATTCATTCCAGTAGTTTGGAGGGCAAAAGGAAATCCATTCCTGATGCTGGAGTGGCCTCTCTCCAGTCCCCAGATGGCTGAAACATGGGGCCAACCAGGGAAGAGCCTGACCCACTGCTCACAGTCCCCTGCCCAGAGCTCATTCAGGCATAGATGAGAGGTCAGTGCTGCAGGCATCTGCTTGCTCTGTGGAGAAGACTTGGGCTAGAAAAAGCAGCACACACGCAGGATGGAACCCAGACTAAAGGCATAAGAAAGGTGAAGGGGACAAAGTGTTAAAATAGGTGTTACATGGAAGTAGTTGTACAGCTTTCAGCCCAGGATAAACCCAATGCACTGGATCCACAGAGGAGAGATGCAGCTGAGTCACTACATTTCAGCAAAAGCCAATTCACAGCAGGGTCCAGAAACAAAATCAATACACTTTCCCTAAGTTACCAGAAGTGTGGCAGGTACAACACTCTGGGAAGGCCTTTTGCTGAGAAACACAGCAGTTTCCAGGCTCTGCAGCAGTGCCCATGGGCAGCAGCAGACCCCAGTCCATCCACGCGCTGTAGGTGTTCCCACGGTGCTGTCAGCACAGGCTCACAGCGCTGATGGAAGGGGTTTAGTTTCCTGAATGCTCTGAGCCGATCAGAGCAGCACAGGCATTACCCAGCAACACAATTACAGCTCTCAGCAAGGTGACGCTGTGTGGGACCAGGCTGAAACAGCCCCAAGCTATTGCTGCCCAAGAGCTGTTAAGGGATGCTGCTGCATGGTCCCAGCACACATTCACAGACACAGGCAGCACCATTACTGTCAGCAGCCATGGCAGCAAGAGCTGGGTCCTCTGAGGAGGGATCAACCCTGTGCATGCAGAAACAGCCCCAGCAGCCCAGCCTCCAGGTCAGCACAGGAGGGGAGGTGAGATGGCCCTGTTGGGAACAGACCTCATGGCAACAATAACCATGCACAACAGCCACTTCTCCATATGGACAAGTCTAATGTCCACAGGGGCACAACTGGGAGCACCATCTCTGCAGCCACAGCCAACGGCTCCTCAGAAGCGAAGAGCTCCCTACCATGGCATTATTCATTATTTGTGTGAGGGCAACAGCTTGCCAAATAACAAGCAGACCTGACTGCTTGGGAGAATGCTCCGAAAAACCCAGACAGCCGGTGCAAATAGCATTAGACATGCAAACCATTCCACTGCCTGTCATGGTGAGTGCTGCTGCAGCGGGGCCACTCCATACACACAGCTACACCCTGTGCAAGTGCTCAGCCCAGGAGACAGGGGGAACATGATCTAATCACAGACAAGGCTGCAGCCTCTCTGTGAGAGTGCCATCGAGGAGAAAGCAGGGAATAAAGCAATGTGCATGTATACACTGAATTTAACTTTTCTAATCAGTGAACTTTAAAACTTTCCAATTTCAGCTCCCCACCATCAGGTGTTCTCTTTGCATCATGGAGGTCATATCTATGTTAAAACTGCAAGTTTGTTTTCAAAATACTGTTATGAATCCCCAGTTTTTCTGCTAAAGACAGGATGTGGAGACAGCCTTGAAAGCATGAAGGGACAGAACTGAATCTCCTCGCTGTGCAGAGCCCACAGGCAGCTGGGGACAGTGGACTAGACGCACTGGCTGTTCTACTCAGCTCAGAAGGTCTCTGGGATGCAGAAGTGCTGAGGTCTCTGCTGATCATTCACACCAGCAGAAGGACCGAACCGAAGGCCCCCCATACCAGCGCTTGGAGCCCCCACTCCCTTCAAACACAACGTCACCCACAGCATTTCTCTCCCAACACCCCCAAACCAGCAGCATCTGAGCATCTCAAGGTGTTGGGATCTGCACAGGTGATCCCATCCCACCACTGACAGCTCTGGTGCAGGGCAGTGTGGCTGCTGAGCAGTGTCAACAGTCACACAAAGCCACTGGGACTGCACTGACACCAGGGCTCCACTGCAGACCCCTGCCCAGCCCTCTGATACTCAGCCTCTCTGACACCAAACCAAAACCTCCAACACCACGAGGGGACAACCTGTCCAGGTGTTGGACACTGCGAGCAGTATGCAGTTCCCATGATCACAACATCCCTTCACATTGTGCACCCTTGATCCACACCCAGGTAGGGAACTTGGGCATGGCCCAGATGCTGCATCTGTCTGTGCTGGTAATGAGTGTTTGTGGATGTAACCTCAATTCCCTGGGCTCAGAGGCCTCCCTGACATTCTATTGTTCTTGTTGTGCTCTCAGAAAGACTGCCTGTGCTTTTCCAAATGCAGGATAGCTCAGGGCAGAGCTCACGGCATGGGACATGCCCGCTGAGGCAGGAGCATCATGATGGAGAGAGCAAACACCTGAAGTCCAGTCTGGCCATGGGAGCCACACAGGGGGTTACACTATCCTTGGGCACATGAGAGAGTAGGGGACACTGGTTAAAAATCAGCAGCATCTCCTGCAGAGAAGGATGGTGTATTGTGCAGATTAGAAAGAAGAATCAAGGGAAGGATTTCCAAGGAAACAGCAAAATTCTGCTCCTTGCCACAGTGGGACTGAGCTTTAGCATATTATAAGGGCTGAAGTCAAAATTTATAATCAAAATTCATATTTACTGCTAGGAATCAGTGTCTGTGCTTAATAAAGAGAGATGAAGATATGCAAGTGGCACACACACCACAGAGAGATGTACCACACTGCTAACAAAAGGAAGGGTTAAAAGTCTCTTCCTACTCCCCTTCGGCACAGTTAGAGGGCACTTTGCATTAGGGGAAACAAGGCAAGTGAAGAAATTTACCAACAAAAGTTAAAATACAAGGGGAGATTGGGTGCTATTAAGGAAAGCTGTACCAGGGAACTTGTTCTTCAGACAGCCCACCATGGATGGACTCACAAATTGCAACCACACAAACAGTTCTGGCAGCATAACATGAACTAACCAAAATGAGTCTCAGTTCACACCCGTGGAACACATGTGTGGAAAGACCTACACTTGCAATTGTCACGAACTTTGGCTGCTGAGCTGCAGCCATTGCAGACAGCACACAAACCTTCAGCTTTCCCTACAAGTTACCAGGAAAACTTACCAGGCAGTGTGGATCTGCCATCCTGACAAGCCACCCTGTCCCAGCAGCACAGAGCTTTTGCAGCAACTCCAGCCTCTGTCCCGGGGGAGACCCTGGACCAAAGACCCACAGCATTTAGGGCTGACTAATCTCAAGGCAGCAAAGGCACAGATAAGATGGCATGGGGCACGCACAAAGAAATGGCAGTGTCCTGGTGCCATCTCCATTTTACAGGTGGAGAAACCAAGGTGGGGAAAGTGCTTCCCTTCCCTTCTGCTCTGCCAGGCTGGGAGATACTTTTGGGACTGAACCACAGAGCAAGGAACCCTGAAGGTCTGCCATTCTGTTATTTCACTACATAAGAAAAAACCTGACAGTATTAAAAGCTCACAGTTTATAATGCATCAAAAGAAGTGCTATATGCAAAATACAAACAAGTGACTGAAGACACTGTAAGGAGGTGCTGGTATAAACACTTCAATAGTTGCTTCTTTTTTTAAAGAATATTGACATATCTGTGGATAGGAAAAAATCTCCAGTTACTCTACCTGGGACACAGCTACAAGCCATCAACCTCCCTGGTGCACTCAGTCAGGTAAATCTCAGAGAAGATCAGGAAGAAACAGCTGCTGGCATGGACGGTGATCTTCCCCTATTCTTTTTTTGGGCACCAAGCTGGTTTGTGACAACAGCCGAGCACCAGCACAGCACCAGGGAAGCTGCAGCTGCTGCTCAGCATGGCCCAGCAGCACTGTCCTGCTCCTGCAAGGCTGAACACTCTTGGAAGGAGTGGGGAGAAGCATGTATTTGCTTTGGGCAGGTGTGAAGATGGCTGTAGGTCAGGCAGCCAGGGCACGTTCTCAGGGCCACAAAGGCAATGGAGCAGCGTGTCATTTCTTTATCCTATGCCCAGAGCACCCATCCCACAGCCTGCTCTGCCCAGCCCCTCACACACCAGCTCTGACACAACCTGCTCTTCTCCCACCTCTTCCCCAGTGCAGCAGAGCTCCAGGGCTAGAAGGAAGCTGCACAAACCACAGAGCTGCTGCAGGGATAGAAAATATCAAACTTCATTCTGCAAGTGAAAACCTGTGTGTGCCTCTTACTCCATGAGAGCAGTTACACCCGCATGCCAGCGCTTTTCTTGTAGCATGACTTTAAAGATGAAAAAGCAGCTGCTCACCATACTCAGTGCTTGATCTTCTTCTGCCTATTTTGAATAAAACCAAACCTTTTTATATGCCACTTTCTATCCTTTTCTAGCAAGTTTCTAAACTTATTTTTCAAGGTAAGCTTTTCCTGCAAGAAAATTCAGTACAATAAAATACTGTGTCTGAAATTACATCTGTAAACACAATAACCACAGCCAGTCCTTTATTCCTTCTCCCCACTGGTGCAGCACACTGAAAACACTCTCAGGGACACTGCCCTTTCGCAGTGCTGATGTTCACTTTCTCAGAATCCCTCCAGAAAATCACAGAGCCAAGTGGATGCCACACCAAGCATTATGAAGACTTTGCTTCCACAATTGCCACAGAAAACTGCCTGGAGCTCCTCACATTTAAATGCCCTGACATGAAGACTGTGCACTCTGTTGCAATAAAGAGTGACCAGATAATCCAGGCAGTAACTAACTTGCTGTCTCTCATTATTTTTTCCTTCATTTCAGAACAGCTAAGCAGCTGCCATACTGAGAACAACAAAAATTTCACCAGCTCAGCCACAAACGGTTTCTTACCAAGAACCAGTATGGGTTGCTTGGAACTGTGAACTACAGAGTGACTGGGAATTTGCAAGTTCTACTGATGTGTTGTATTGTTCTCAGAAATGTTTAAAGAGAGAAACACTGAACCATCACAGTCCCTTGATTTGCTAAACCTGCCGAGGCACTTAACATTTCCTTACTGCAGTCCAGTGTTTTCTAATAATCAGGACTTTCAGCATAAAATTCCCTTAAAATGTTACCCAACATCAGACAAGAATATTTAGAGACTTCTTCACAAACAGAACTAGATCTTGTCAATGGAAAAAATATTCCTAACACGGAACTTGTTGAATAAAGAGTAAACCTTATTTAAGTGAAGCCTGCACTCGCATGAAAACAGCATCTTTCTTCCCTTCTGCCCAGCAGCACCTGGAACAACTTGCGATCTTGTTTATTTCGGTAATTATTAATTACCGACCTATTTAGACGTGTTTTACACCAAGTACAGCTGAACTGCTATAGTCTGCTCAAGCACTCCGAGTAACAGAGTGGGATAGTGGGATGTTTTTACACATTTTCTGCCTTTCCAGCGGAACATCGCCTTTTCAGTCACCACGGCTGCCAGGTGCGGTCCGCGGGGACCTCCCTCCGGCCCCGGGCTCGCTCCCGCCGCGTCCCCGCAGACCCTCGCGGGGTCCCAAGGCCGGCACCGTCGCCCCGGGCCCCGCCGTCCAGCCACGTACAGGGGCCATTCGGGGCGGCAACGAGGGTCCCCCAGCCCGCAGCCCCCGGGGACTCCCGGCACGGCACAGGAGCTCCCCCCGCCCCGCACGGACGCTCATTGCTCCCCCCAGGCGCGGGTCACGCCCGCAGCCCCCCGCCCTCACCTGTACCACTCCAGCCCCTGGTGGTAGTTCCTGTCGAAGAAGTGGGGCTCGGTGCCCAGGGCGCGCACGTCGGGGTGCACACGGAT
>WBMV01007967.1:357974-417735 GCA_013396655.1 Campylorhamphus procurvoides
GGGCAGCACCGCGGACAGCGCCGGGCAGCACCGCGGACAGCGCCGGGAGGCGGCGGCGGGGCCCGACCCCCCTGCCCGGGCTGGCCCCCTCGGTTCGCTGGAACAGCCCCCGGCAGCCCCACACCCCGCCCGCCCCATCCACCCGTGTCAGCACTCACGGCACGGGGAGGGCGGAGGCCACCAGGAGCTGGGGCAGTGCGAGGTGTCCCCTACAAATCCTCCTTCTTTCCCCTTGCTAAAGCACGGTCCCCTTTTCTTGACCTGGTCCCATCCGCCTCCCCCCGGGTCCATTCTGTTCCCAGCCCGCGGCTCCTGCCTAGAGCCTCCAACTCCCCAGAGAGGAGCAGGCAGGTCCTCTGGGACAGCCCCATGCAGCGGGGCCCAGGACCCTTGGATCCAGCCCTGGGGGGATCTGAGACAGAGGGGACAGTTTCTTGGGCAGCCTGGTGACCCCTGGGAGCCTGAGGAGGAGTGGCAGACCATGGACAGGGGCAGGCAAGAAGTTCATGTGGAGCACGGAGGATTCATAGTTTAGATACCAGGACCTGCACTAGTAGATGAGGCCAATTACACCTTGGCACGCTGCTCTTCCAGGAACTCTGTCCCCAGCCTTGGTGGAGCAGGCTGGGGCTGACAGACTCCCTCTTTACAGTTTTTCTGGAGCAACCACTACTGTTCCCAGCTCCACGTTTTGTCACTTCCCACCTCCAGTTCTCAGCTTTGGCTTTAGGAAGGATTTTGTAAAGGGGAAGAAATGTGTTAGCGTCTCTCAGCTTTCTCCTATCCCTCGTTTGGGGTCTCCTGGACTCTCTCCCTTGTGGGTGTTGCCCTGTGATATTGCAGCACATCACAGCCCTTGGCATCCTGCCCCACATGGTGCCACACAGCAGAACAGCACTGGCAGTGCCATGTACAGAGACAAACTGAGGAACATTTGCTGAAGCCCTCACAGGTGAACAAGCAGCAATCTAACCTTGTCCATCTGCACCACCAGCAGCATCTGAGTGCCTCAGATCACTGAAAGAGCCAGCACCTGACCCCAGTGGCAAAACCTGCAGGGCAGCTGATGTTCCCCCATACAAGAGCTGTAGCCACACTTCTGAGCCAGTTCTGGGAAAATGTGCTGGGAAAATGCACTGTGTCTCCAGCGTCATGTGGCTGTGAGTGCTGGGTACCTCATCCTGCCTGTGAGCAGGAGGAGTACTTGGAGGCAGTAACCCTTCTCCACGTGCTTCCACTCCAGGGAACTGTTGGGCTGTGCATTCCATTGCACAGAGGTGTTCTGGACAAGGGCTGGGTGGGAGAAAGCTGGTGGAGCTCCCTCATGCTTCCCCAGCTGATGAGTTGTGGCCTAGGTTTACAAGGGAAACCCAGGGATTGCTCCAAATCCTGCTGTTACATAGAGAACATAGAATAATGGAGTGTTTTGAATTATAAGGGGCCCCTAAAGGTCATATAGTCCAAGTCTCTGCCAAGAGCAGGGACATCTTTCACTAGACCAGGTTGCTCTAAGCCCTGTCTAACATGCCCTGGAACACTTCCAGGGATGGGGCAGTCACAGCTTCTCTGAACAATCTGTGTCTCACCACCCTCACAGGGAAGCATTTCTTCCCAATATCCAACCTAACCCTGCCCTCTGTCAGTGTGAAGCCACTCCCCCTTGTCCTGTCACTGCTTTCTTTGACCTCCTTTTTTCAGCTAACATACCCATATAAGACCTTCTTGTTGTTCTCTCGTGTTCCTTGCCAAGCTCAGCTCCAGCTGCACTTGGGCCTTCCTGCTCCCATCTCTACACAACCAAGCAGTGTCCCTATGCTTTTCTCAGGATACCTGTCCCTGATTCCACTGCCTGTCCATTTCCTTTCTGCCCTTCAGTTTGACAAGCTGGTGCCACCTCAGCCATGCTAGACTCTTGCCTTCCTTGCCTGATTTCTTGTGTCCAGGAATCGTGAGCTCTTGCACTTTATAGAAAACATCCTTAAGGACCTGCAAGGTCTGCCTTGCTCCTTGTCCCTTAGGGACAGTTTCCCAGGGGTCACATCAACTAACTCCTTGAAGAGCTGGAAGTTTGCTTTCCTAAAATTCAGAACCCTGACTCTGAGGACTGCCAGTCCCATCAGAGCAATATGCCTTCAGAGTCTCAGTTACACTTGATCTCATGGCAAAAGCAACATTTGGAAACAAAAATGAAGTACCAATATTAAATAGCTATCCAGAGCTGAGAAATGTATTCATGGAAAAAGAGGAAGAGCACCGACATTTCCAATAATGAACAAAAGCTCAATGCTGCTCTCAGCTGGGCATGTGTTCTCTCTGTGCAGCTTCAGTTCCGAAGGAGATTATTCCTTCATAATATATTTTTTATGGCACACATGAGACCTCTGAAATGCAGCGTCTTGTGTCCTGTAAATCATTTCCTGTAACTCGTGGTTTCCTTTTCAACTACATTACTGTAATGTGAATGTTTGAGGACTGACTAGAAGTGACAGATGCAAAGCCTCACATCCCTGCTTACAGCATCCCCATGCACAGTGTCCCACCCTGGTGCTGGAGGAGCCACACAGCCCACACTTGGGAGGCAGGGCTGGGACAGGGGTGTCCCCCTGAGCAATGCAGAGCCCACCAGGAGGGAAACGGGCCTTGTCCTGGGCAGCCTGAGCCCACAGGAATGCTCTTGAAAATTCAGAAATCAGGCTTGAACCTTAAATGAGAATCCCAGTAGGTGCAGTGTGGGTCACACTGCAGGATGGGAGACAGATGGACACTATCAAGAAGCCCTGGGCAGAGTGGGTTCATTCAGCTGCTCTGCTTAACTCATATGTGGCCTCTCACATAACTGTTCTAGTATGTATGGATCTACCCTGAGAGAGATGAATCCATCTCACACATGAGGATAACATTTATTCCAAATTGGAGAACCCACAGAGAGCCTGCTGGCAGCCACAAGCCTCCTCCTGAGATTCCCAGTATCACACCAAGAAAACCCAAGCCAAGCCAAACCAAACCAAAACAGTATTAAGTTACAAAAATATAACACAAACCTCAAGCTAGCCCCCATTTAATGAAGTCATAGTGCTTTGGTCTTTCTGACACTGAGCACACACCCAAACTGCAGTGTTTAGCAGAATGCCCTGGCTTGACATCCCTGTGGCTCTTCTCCTGTGATGTGCTGCACAGGAGACTAATGGGATTTACAACAAACCACACAGAATGGAGAGACAATTTCTTCTTGGGTGCCAGCTTCCAGCCCAGAGGAAATTTTATAACCAGAATGTAAAGCCGTCTAAAACAAATGGTTCAGCCTTAAATGCCTGCTGCTGGGCTCTGTCTCCTGATTCATCACAGAGTATGTATTTCTCCTGCACGGATGTCAAACGCATCCATGAGCAGATCTGAGTGCTATCCAAGCGGCTGGTGCTGTTCAGCCAGTGGATGCAATAGGAGCTGATGAGGTGTAACACTTTATTTGACAGCTCTGCACTTAAAGGCTTCTGTATTTACCCTGCATACCTGCCCCTCCCAGGCACATCATTTAGCAATGGGAGTGCCTCCCAGGCAAGCAGCAAGTGGCCAGTCTAGCAAGGCTGAGTGGCAGTTGTCAGGGCTGGTTGTTCAGGTGGATCATCTAGTTCATGCCTCACATTTTGGCAGGGACCGAAAGCTACTGATTTTGAGAAAGTCGGAGGAACTCTGTTGTGGGTGCCATGGAGCAGCCTCCCCTTGCATGCAGCTTCTTCTAAGTTCCCATTATTTGGAATGACTTGTGGTTGTCCAAGTCTGGGGCACTTGCCTGTGACGCTCTTGTCTCCACAGGGACAGCAATGCTGAGATTTGTCCCACAAACTGGGTTATGGAAATAGGTGACAGTAAGTCCTAAGAGCAGCTGGCAAGTCTTCCCTGCACCAGATGGCAGGGTCTGACTGCACATCCCGAAGACCAGTCTCCAATTAGAGCTGTGTTTCCAATGTAATAGACTGGGAAACCCTTTTGGAGGTGTCAGCATAAGGCCCTTGCCCTGGCTAATGCCATGCAAAGGCCAGTGGCCTGGCTCAAGAGGGAAAACAGAACTCCACTCCAAGGCAAAGATGATTGAGGGCTGACTCATTCACTGCCTAGACATGGAATTATGCTCTCCAGTGGTCTCAGCACCTTTGCTCCAGGAACAGAAACTGGGAGAGAAGCAGGGGCAGAGTCAGACTCTGAGGACACCTCCAGGCTGAAGAGCCCATCTGAGGGGGCCTGGGCATATTGGCCAAGTGACAAGTGGGCTGGGGAGTGTGTCCCTACTCGCTAAATACACAAGCAGATGAGCACCAAAGAAGGAGGAAAATGGCCTTGGATAACAGGCAGTGCTGGCACAAAAACAAAGAGGTAAGAGTTGGCACAAATACATTTTGGCTGAAAATCAGATGGTTTTTAACAATGGGAAAAATGCTGTCCTGGAACAGATTCCTGAGAGGAGTGTTGGGGGGCAAGGCATGCAATTAGTTTTAAGATTGAGTTTGAAATGGACTTTGTAACATCTTTGCCAGTAGTTGCAGGGAAATGGGATTTGATATCCCAAGATGTCCCTTTCAGTTCCACACTCCTGTTGTCATTCACAAGCAGTGATCAGAGCAGGAGCCCTCTAACAGGAAAGGGCTCTTTAATCTATCAAAGGCATAACAAGACCTGTCTAAGGGAAGCTGGAATTAGACTCATTTGAGTGCAGTGAAAAGGGTGTGTTTTAACAAGGACAGTACCAATTTGTGAGGGAGTATGGTGGAACACCACTCTTGGAAGCTTTACACTGTGGCTGGAAGTTTTTATAAAGAACAGGTCCCACTGGGCCCAGCTGTGAGCTGGGATGTGGTACCTGCCAGAGTCTCTGGCCTCAGAATCTCTACATGCCCATATCCCAATTATTGCTTCTGCTAAGGAGTAAATTAAAGAGATTATTACCTTAATTACATGACTTTTACAAACACCATGAATATATTTTTCAGGAAACTTCAGAGGTTAACCTTCCATAATTCCTGCTCATTATTTACTTGTCAACAGAAGCAATGAAATATCTTGAAAAGAAGTAGATTAATACACACAGTACTTTATCTCCTTCAGGGAATGAATGAAGTTTGTAAATCTATACCAAATAGCAAATAAATAGTAAAACTGCAATTAAATGTAATCTCCAGTCCAAGAAGGCTCTTAAGACATTTTGCAGTGGCATTCCACACTGTCAAAGCATTTTCCCATTCATGGAAACAGCTTCAGGTTTAGAATCACTGGTTATTCTGACAGCTGTTAGCAGCAGCTCCTGTGATCTACATTGCTTAGTCTGGGAACCTGCATTCATCTTCTTGTCCTAAAATTAACCAAAGGTGGAAGAAGACAACTCTGGGCGAACTGCTCAGGCACCAAACCCTCTGTTTCACTCATGTGCTGTTCATAGTTGCTGTAAGTTGATCTTAGAGTTGGAAAAGGGCATGTGCCACAAATATGTTGTGGGACATGAGTTATCCAATGAATAGTCCTGAAAGTGGAGCCAGAGGGAAAGCCAGTCAGCCTGAGAGCTGTGTGCTGGTAGAGGCAAGGGAGGAGGTGGGACAAGGAGCACTCACAGGTGACTCAGAAAATAACTAGATGGTCCCTACCATACCTGCAATCTGAGCAGCTGTGGCAAACAGGGAGGATGAAAGAGCTTCAGGCTCTCTGCTTTCTGCTCTTGCTATTTTGACAAGCCAGTCCTTAGAAAAGCCAAGAAAAGATTGAAACCAGGAATTTTCTTTCCATTGTTGAACACCTGCTCCCTCTAAACCTCACTTTGCGGTGCTGGGGCTCTCTCTCTTCCCCTTGCTTTTCCTACAGTCAACCCACTGCCCACTCAGAACCCTGTGGTGCTGGAGAGAGCCAGCCTTGCCTCTCCCAGGGGAGATGTGGATGGAGAAACACAAAGGCTGTGGCACCCTGCTCACAGTGAGCCCAGCCCAGGGCAGCCAGCACCTCCAGGGACACAACCCCAGCAGCAGGGCTGCCTGGGTCTCAGCCTCACCAGTGTCCCACTGAGGGGAGCTGCACCTCGAGGTCAGACCTCTCCAGCAGCTTCCATCCTCTCTGCAAGCTCAGGTTTGAGCCTCCAGTTCCCTCCCAGACCCTCAGTGTCACTAAGCACGGGACAGGTTGCTCTCCCTGTAGGAGAGCATCTGTATTCTGTCATGTACTCATCGTTGTAAGTGGGTGAGTGGCTCTATCTGCACACGATCAGGAGATAATCTCCCTCTCTAATCTCGGCTCTTGCAGAATGAGGGCCTGGGCTTGTGCAGGCAGCTCCTCACTGATTGCTCAACATAAAGACAGGACAAAGCCATGCTGTCCCCATCCTGTGCTAACCAGTGATGATGGTCAGAAAGGGGAAGGCAGCAGCCACAGAGAAGCTGTTTCATATTTGCAGTTTCTGAGTACCTCATTGTTTGGCTACAGAGAGGGAAACTGAGGCAAGGAGGGAGTCAGAGATCACCTACAGTCATGAGACAGACTTTGAATCTAGTCTCAGAAGTCACGCTGTCTGATCCCAGCCCTGGTGAGGGCTTGGCACCCAGGATGGGAGGGTGCAAGGCTGGCAGAGGTTGCAGAGGGTGGCAGAGGCTGGTGGAGGCTGCAGCTCTGCAGTCAGGACTGCCTCCAGGGCAGCTGTGACTCGAGCACAGCCTTGTCCTGCTGTTGCCATGGCCTGCACAGTGTTAGCTGCAGGGAGCTCATTCCAAGTGTCAGGACACCATTCAGCCAGCCAACCAGCCACGGATGAGTACGTAGCAGGACAGCCAGGAGACCACCTGGCCTCTCCACCTCACCACCTGAGCCCTGGGATTCCTGCTGCTAGTGCCCTGCTCACTTGGGGCTGGAAGTATCTCTACAGCACTGGCAAAAATCCTGAATTAGGAAGAACTGGAATGTACCTACCAAAGAGTGCAGAGCCCAGGGCCTTGAACACGGCTCATCTGCAGCACGGCCTGCTGCCAGCTTGGTATCAGGAGGACAGATCAGAAGTGTTTTGCCAGCATATTGCATGATTTCTGAAATTTCCTTCACCAGCTGCATGGGCCATGCCAGAAGAATGCCCTGGCTAGACAGCTTGGCTGCCCAAGGAGCTGGGCCACATGCTGCAGCCCTTCAGTGTCACCCCTCGATGCAGGACAGCTCCTGTGTTTTCTCACGGGCCAGCAATGACAGTCTATGGCAGGATGCCACTGCAGATGTGCCAGCCTCCCAGTTCCACCTCAGGCAACTGGCTCACACCATGCTTTGAGGTGCTCATAATGCACTGTCAGAGCTATCAGAGGGAACAGCCAGCCTGGTTTCTGTGGCCATGTGTTCAAGGGGATTCAGGTCCCCATGAGCCCCAACCAGAGTCCTACCAGCTGAAGTGCACTCCCTCTCCCTCCCTCCCTCGCTTCCTCTCCCTCTCTCTCTCTCTCTGTCCCTTTCTCTCTCCCTTTCTTCCCTCTCTCTTTCTCCCTCTCCCTCTCAGTTTTCTTCTCCCTCTCCCTTACGTGGCCTCCTTGGGCCATGGAGCAAAGATAGGCACTAAACCCCTTTGCTGGAAGCAGCAATGCCCAGTGTGAGTCCCTGTAAATCATCGTTCCCTCTCATCCCTCCCTTTTCCTGTACAGTGCCTCCTTCCTCCTCACCTGCCACTCAGACAAGCCCTGCCGATTTCAGTAATTTAATCCCTCCTCATTAGATGGATCCTCCACCCCCCTCATCATTTCTGTAGCTCTTCCGTGAGCTGCCTAATTTATTACTCTGCCTGGGAATGAGGTATTCAGTGTGCTCCCGCTAAGATTTATTCTCCAGAAACACCCATGCCACCTCCTCAGCAGGGCTCTGCTCTCTTAACTGCTGAGGGACTCTTTCTTTCAGGCTTTTGAATTATTTTACTTGGGATTGAATCTGCTTCTGAAAGCGTTACCTGGAGAAGATATTTCCCATCCCCTAGGTTCCAGGGATGGAGCAGTCCTGCTCTGGAGGACAGAACACTGGGGGATGAAGAAAAGGACCAGACTGCCCCATGCAGCCCTCTTTGATGAATCCTGCAAGCTAAGCTTGTCCCCCACTGTTAGAACACAACAAGTGTATTCAGCCTGTGATCCAGTCCAGCTGCAGGAGTGAATTTCAGGTAGAACTCTCTCATGTAAAACATTTTTCTTCATTTGGGAGCAGAAAACCCCTGCTGTGTGCCAAGGGACAGACTGGGTGAGCTGGTGTCACCAAGTGTCAAGCCAGGGCTTTACCTGCAGCTCCAGCGCACTGGTCCCAGGAATAGCTCCCACATCCCCAAACCACCTCCTCCCAGGGCTGTCAGGGTCACAGCTGGGCTGCACTCACCCCTCCTGCCTTGCTGTGCTTCACTGTCCCTTCCTCTTCCTTGGTACCCCCTGGCTGGGAGCACCAGGGCTTGGCCTCCCCATCAGCTGACCCTCCTCAGGCTCTCCCAGGGCAGGGCAGCAGGAACAGGCAGCAGCACACATGGCCTATCACCCCCAGCAGGGCTCCTCACCCCTTCCTGCCTCCAGTCCCTCCTCCAACAACACTAGTGGGATGGCCAGCATGGCTCAGGGCTGTCCCTGCTGCACCACTCAGCTCCCAGGTCCTCTCCAATCCCCAGGGTGGATTTTGGGGAGCTCCTGGACTTGGTCCAGACTGAAGCAGTGATCCAAAGGAAAGCCAGCTGCCTCCTACCTGGAGCTCAGGACACGGCAGGGAAAGGACCCTCTGATGGAGGTGGAAGTGGAAATGCCTCTGCAGAGATCATTGGACCCTTTCCCACTTACCGTCCTCATCCCTGTCCTGGAAATGGCCAGCACTGTGCTGAGGACAGCCCCTGTCCCCTTCCCTCTTCCACCCTTTCCAGCTGTGCCACTTTCTGTCACAGCTGAGCAAGGCAACTGCTCTTGGCCAGGTGCAGTTTTTCTTCCATGATGTGAGAAGTGACAGCCCATAAGCTTGAGAGAGTCTTGGAAATGTCTGAGGAAAAGAAAAGCACAAAACCCCTACAGTGCCAAAGCAAGGGGGCTGAGGCTGGCTGGCAGGCACTGTGCGATTCAGAACCCCTGTTCAGGGGACTGGAAGCAGAGTGGATACCTGGTGCTGCTGAAACAAACTTCAGCTTCATCTGAGCAGAGTTTCTAAAGACTCAGCTATAAAGGTCAAATAGTCCTTGCCAGCCCACGAGCCTCTCTTAGAGAAGAATCAACTATAGCTCTCGTTATGGAAAACAGTGAAAATAATACAGCAATGCTTCCTCCGAGGGAAAATAGATAGTGCAAGTTATTCCATCTTCCCGTTCAGTGATATCAGTTTAGAAAAGCGAGGCTATTTACAGAGAGCATTTTGCTTCCAGTACTTCTGAAGTAAGTGAATTTTGAATTAGTTTAAGTGCAGGATAAATCAGTGAAATAGGAACATCTTTACACTCCAATAAGATGCTATTACTCATAAGCATATTGCACTCCAGCTTGTAGGCTAAAACTACCAGTGCATGACAGGACACCGAGGGCATGAAACACAGGGGATCCATGAAAATTAGCACAGTAGCTTTGGTGTGAAGAGGTAATTTAGGATATTGGTAAGTGATGATGGCAGCCCAGTGCTGAGATAACTTGGCCAGATCCTGTCATTCCAGGTGCTCTGGACAGCCATAAAAACCCCCAAACCTCTTCCAAAACCAATCTGTGTTTCTTCAGATTTCAGATCAGAGGTGAAGCAGAAACCCAGAGTTAAATGTTGTGCAACTGCTCAGGACACTGAGGCCACTGTCACTTGTTTGCCCCGTCCATCATGCTGGCAGGGAAGGAGCCCAGGCTGGACCACAGCCCTGGCTGGGCACACCACACCGTGGCAGGTAACAGGGTTTCTGCAGTGAGTGGCCCCCATCAGAGCAGAGTGCACAGTGGGGAGTTCAGGCTGCTGCAGAGGACGATGGAGCATCGCCACAGGATGTTAGAGGAAATAATAATTTTTCTCTTTTACCTCTGTGACCTCTCTGGTTGGGGACACCTGCAGCTGGGCACAAGGAAATGGCATGGGAAGCCCCGTGCCCTATTCCCCACTGCACAGGTCATTCTGACTGTGGAATAACACTGGGCAAGTCCTGAATCTGGCAGCACAGAATGGAGCTCTGGTGTTTCCAGTGTCATTCTGTAGGATACAAATAGGATATGCACTCAGAAAGACAGACCTGTAGGGCTCCAGGGATGGCTGGACATGATGGATTGCGCTACAGGGATGTGATCAGCTATGCAGCCAGGCATTTGGCACAGGCAGTCATTTCTGGCCCTTTGGACATTTCTCCAGGGAAAAAGCCTTCTTGGGCTGCAAGTCCAGGCAGAAGCTGGTTGGAGAGGAATGATGCTGAGTCCTCATCATCCACAGTCCCAGCTGGCTTCAAGCATGACAATGAGAATGAAGAGCAGAAAGGGCTTTGCTATTTCCTGCATTTCTCTCCCTCTTCTCCTTACAATGGGGAAAGAGCCTGAGGCTCTTGAGGCAGTTCCAAGCATCGGGGCAGTGACACAGTGAGGGCATCACAGCACGGTGTGCTGAGATATTTTGTGCTGAGATGTCCTGTGAGCTCCCACCTGCTTTCCCAATGCCAGGTGACCTTCCCATGGGCTGGTGTCTGGATTTTGTAAGATTTCCAGCTCTGAAGCAGAGGTGTCAGAGAACTTTCTGGGAAATGAAATGCAGCTATGCGCTGGATGCAGAAAGGCACAGAGAGTCTCTCCCTGCTCCCTTGACATCTTTCACCCTACTCCTCACAAGCTGCTTGGATTTTGTGTCAAGAGGGTGATTCTGCAAATTAAATTGTTTCTTGTCTCCTCTTCGTTGGCATGGCAACCCAGGAGGATGGATGGCACAGCCTTTCCACAGCTCTCAGTGCTGCAGACATATCCTGGCTCCGCCACGCCTGTGCTCCCGCTGATCAAGGCAGATGGTGCCACAGTCCCGGACAGGGTGGATCTGTGCAGAACACAGCGACCAGTTCCCAGGATGCTTCCACTGGTAGAGGCCCAAGCTCGGCTCAGGGTGAGGTGGGACAGACCTCAGTGCAGGACCTGGGTGCCCAGCTCTAGAGACTCTGGAACAGCCACATCTGGAGCCAAATGCCAGCATGGCCACCTCCTGACTTTTGGACCTCCCAGTCCTTGGCAGGGATCTGCTGTTCTCTGCTGTCTCAATAAATGAATTTAAGCATTTTCCAGCTCAGCAACTAGAGTCTTTGCTGGGCTTGCATTTGTGTCTGATTAATGAGACAGCTAGTCATTTACGCACCTCCTGAGGTCTCTGTCTTTCCTGAGTAATTCTGAAGATATGGCTGTTTACACAGAAGAGAATCACATCACCTTGCCGAGAGCACGACTGGAGCGATCTGTGTGGAAATCCTTGAGGATCCAAGGCTGTGGTACTACCATGGAGTTTCAATGAGTGCTCATAATTTCCTGGAAAACACCTTCTGCATGCTAAGAGTCACCCACAGAAACCCAGGGGAGGCTGAGGCCTTTCCCACCCCAAGGATCCAAAGTGGCTGAAACTGTTCTTCTGCTCCCTTGGGAGAGGCCCCAGTGAGCCAAGGCAGGATAGGACTGGCCATCTCAAAACCTGCATAATGTGGATTCCTCCAGGCTAGGAATAGAACGATTGATTTCCAGGAGCAGACTGGCAGTCAGACCTATTTGTGATAAAACTGTCTGCAAAATTATCATGTTAAAAGGTTTTAATTATTAGGGACATGTTAGGAAGACAGCTGGGATTTGCCTTCTGTTGTTCCCCCCCAAGGCCTGATCAGTCCTGGGTTTTCTTACATCCCAGCATAAATCTGGAATAATCCTCCAGGCCAGAGGAATCAGGCTGCTGTCACAGCAGGGACATCACTGACAGGGATGATTTGGGGGATACTTTTACAAAACAAGGACTTGTTCCTGAGCCTCAGACCCAGGATTAGCACCAACACTAAGCCCTGAAGATTCCTCCGTGAGTGACTTTGGAGCTGCTCTGCCTTTGAGGAGCAAGTGCTGCAGCCCACGGTCGCCAGTAGCACAGGGCTCCAGCTGGGTTTCCACAAGGAACTTGGAGTCAGTTAAGACCCTCAGGTCTGGCTGGTGAGAGCTGCTGTCCCATCTTTCTGCCATCAATTCAGGCCTTTCCTGGGACTGCAGAACTGTGCTGGGCAATCCTGAGAAGGCAATTACCTGCACCTTCTGCTGTCATGCTTGGGCAGCTCACTCTGCTGCTGGAACATGGGGAGCCTGGCACCAGGGTAAGCATGAGTACACAGGGTCTGGTGTCACAACATTCCTGTGTGAAGAGGTGGGCAGGAAGTGCCCCCCAGGTAATTTACTGCAAGGCTTTCCAAATCACCTCATTCCAACACCACTGTTACCCCACACCAGGCCCCAGGAAAGTGGCTGAGCAAGGGTTGGGTAGCTGAAACCCAGCCTGCATCCCTTGCTTGGGTGGACAGACATTGCCAGCAATGCAAGTTTGACAACTCCCTGCTCTCTACCCAAGCTCTCATGTGGCCCTGTATGAAATAATTTCAATTTAATGAGCTCAGTTAACTGCAGATTAATAAAAAACAATTTTGCAAAGGTTCCTTTTTCATTACGAAAACGTTCTGATCCATCTTCTCATTTCTCAAACTGTCTCTCTGTGGCTGTTTTCCTTTCCTCCCTTCTCTCCTCCTGCTACTGGTACAAATCACCCTTCCCTACTCAGGCTCTCTGGGAGATCAAAAGCCTCAAGAACTCCTTAAAGCCTGCATCTTCCCACAGGAGAGGCACAGGGAACTCTTCCCTGTGCACATGCCATGTGGAGTGCCCTCAGGAGAGGCACCTAAAATTCCTGCCAAGGCAGGAAGTCGTGTTTGCTGCAAAGCAGCAGAATCTCCCTGGTATGAAGAGTCCTGTGTGGGGCCACAGCTGGCAGAGCCCTGAGCTAAGGTTGTGCCTCAAATCACATGTCCATGGTACTCCTGACACCGGCTCCTGACTGCCAGGGATGTCCCCTTGGCCTGTTGGGTCCTGAGCTGCGCTCCCTCCCAGGCAGAAGGCAATCCATCTTGCTGCTTATCACCATGCTGCTCAGGCCTGATTTACTGTTATTGGCAGTCAGCAACCTTTGCCATTTATATTCGGTGCCAGGCCTCAATTTACAGTATACTTTCTGCTTCAGCTCACCCTGGCCTCTATCTCCACCTTCCATATTAATGCAGGATATGCGTTGAATTCATCTTGGAATTTATTTAAAAAACATCAACCATTCTGGCTTTAATACATTCCCTCATCAAGGCAGCACAAAGCTCAATTTAAATGAAAATTAGTGAATTATGGATTGTCACCCAAGCCAGCATAGCATTTGGTGCCGCTGCACTGGCAGTGGCCCCAGTGGCACAGCCACAGCCGGGCACGCAGGCAGGCACAGCCACTCACTGGGATAAAAGTAATGTGCCTGGAAAAAAACAACTTCTGTAACAGGAGCTCCTTGGAGGGGCTGCCCCAAGTTTCATCAGCGTTTCAGAAAGAGTCTCAGCTGCCACATTTGGCACAGTCAGCACCTCCTGATGGCAGGGTCCCTGCACGGTCCTGCCCAGGCCCTGCAGAGGAAGGCACCCTGCCCGGCAGCAGCAATCAGTGTTTGCTGCTGCTTTCCTTGAAAGAGTGTGGAAAATGGGTTTATAGCTAAAAAGGGAATTAAAATACTGAAGCCATAGGCTGGCAGTGAGTACCACATAATCCCTGCAGAATAAGCAGAGCTAAGGAGCTGAAAGCAAAAAGGAGCATAAACAGAAAATCTGCAATTGTTGTGCAGCTTTGCTGGCTGGGAGCTGCTCTGGCACCTGCAGAGAGACCCCATCTGGGGGTCAGATCCTGCACCCAGAACCCTGGGCACAGGGGTTGGCAGAGCAGGGCTGGGGGCTCTGCCTATGCCTATCAGGGACACTTTGGGTGATGGGGGAGCCCAGGTTGGCCCCAGAAGACGCCAGAGGGGACGTTGTGTGTGCAGAGAAATTGTCTGTATGGACAGGCTGACAGAAGGGGTGTCCTGCAGAGCCTCCAGGAGAGCAAGGGGACCTTTGTGCAATAACCTGGGTGGAGGCAGGGCTGAGCGGGGGGAGTGTGGTGGGTGGCAGAGAGGCTCTTTCCCCAGTTGCACAAATCCATCAGCTTTCCTGGAGTTGAGCAAGCAGGCTTGACAGTGCAATGTGTGCTTGGTGTTGGAGTCAGTGGGACCCCAGGTGGCTGCAGGCACTGAAGGTCAGTGGCACTGCTGCTCTGACAGGGTCTGGGCATGAGAGCCCCGAGGGGCCAGGCTGACGGGTGCTGAGCCCTGGGCCTGGAGGCAGTTCAACGAGGGGCTCTGGCTAGAAACTCAACTTGTCAGGGATGTGAAGGTTCCAGAAGGCAGTTCCAGTTGCTGCCCATTGGCCAGGGAAGAGCTGGGGCCAGATGTGCTCACGGATGTGGGGAGAGGATCTTCTGCACAAAGTCAGAAGCAAATGACAAATATCATTGCAGAAAACCCCTGTTTCCCACATTTTGCACCTATTAATATTCTTTGGGAGAGCCAGCCATTGCTCCTTTGAGGAAGAGACAAAAGGAATATCATTGACAAGTTTTTCAGCCTCATTACAATATTCTGTACAACAAACATGCCAATGTACCAGAAAATACAGATGTTGCAGCTGCCATTTGGGATAACCTGATTATCCTTTTATTTCTAGCTTTGTTCAAAATACATTAGCTGTGGTAGTCTGTTCAGTGAGATAATGAGAGTCAGGCTAAACACTGGAATGTAGGAAACATTCTCCAGTTCAGAGACTCAACAGAGGCCATGCCAGGCTCCAGACCCAGCCTTGTGCATGAGCCCGTTCGATCCACCAAGCCTGGGACCTTCTGCTCCCCTCCTACAGCTAATGAGGATGATGATAAAATGCCAATAGGAAATGAAGCTGGCTCAGGCTACTGCATGCTGCTGTCCCCACACTGCAGGAATGCTGCCAGGAACAGGCTCCTTCTGCCTCCAGAAAATGGGAATCCTGTCTGCAGTCAAGGGTGCGGGCAGGGGTGCGGGCAGGGGTGCAGGCAGGGGTGTGGGCAGGGGCTGTGCAGGCACTAAGCCTTTGTGGGATGTTACCTGCCCAGCCCTTCATGTCTGCACTGGAGGTCTCTGTGGGAAGGTTTTCCCAGTGCTGGGCTGGTTTGGGAGCGAGATGAGGGCACTGTGTTGGAGGTGCTGCCCTGTGGGTGAGCCAGGTGTGGCTGGGGGTTCTCGTGGGGCTCTGACCTGAACCCGCACTCAGGCTGAACATTCAGGCTGAGAACTGCTTTGCTTCTGGGGCCTGATCTCAGTCTAATTGACAACTGGATCCAGCACACTCTATGCACCAGTTCAATGCCTTCATTCCCATTATTAACTCCACTCACTTTTCAACAATAAAAAGTGAAGACATTTTCTTTGCAAGGCTGATGTTATTTTGGCAGCTGTTGAACATGTCAGTCTTTGCAGAAGCTAATTCTTCTGAATCAGGCTATAATCAAACCCCTGTTTTCTAACTCTAGATATTTAAAGCCCAAATGATTAGATAATCCTGAATACAAATTAATAAAGCCCGAGGAAAAGGAAAATGGAAAACAAGTCACTTTAGTGAAGTCCCATCCCATATGTTCTTACAAAAAATATGTAAAGTGTAGATGTGTGTCAGGACCACAGTGTGACCTTGCACACTTGGTTCACATCTTTGATTTATCTGTGTTCTGGGCAATGTTTGCGGAGGGGTCCCCTTGTCCCTTCAAAGGAGCCCCCAGGCTGTGGCACCTGCTCTGGGCTCATTCCAGTAGCAGCTGTGAGTGGTGGATGGAGGGATGTTGCACGGAGCCACTGTTGGGAATCCCCCTCCCACCTCTGCTCTGAGCCCCACTGCAGGTCATTAAGGGGTCGGTGGCTGCTGGCACTGCCACAGCTACCCCCTGGCTGACAGGGGCTGCTCCCAGCCACCCTGGCACTTGTGGTGGAAGACACCCCTGCTCCTGCCTCATGTAATTACAGTTCACCAAGTTTCCTACCTTACAAATCAGCAGTAAATGCACATGAGCCTTCCCAAGGAATGTGGCTGAGGGGCCTGGGGAGTGGAATGGGAGCTCTGGCGCCAGGGAAGAGGAGCAGGGGCTCTGTCACCAGCACAGCTGAGACACACTGTGCTCAGCCCTGCAGCACCTGAGGATGCCAAGCTGCCCCTGGACCTTTCCCCTCTCCTGCTGTGCTCTGCAGGGAGGCTCTCAGCCAGGCAAGGTGAAACACTGGCTGTGGACCAGCACGTGAAAGAAGCTCAGGTCTCCCAGAGGTTTATTGGTGTCCTGGGGAATTAGAGGGGGCACCACAGAGTATGGTGTAGGAGCACCACAGAGTGGGTTCTGGGCAGTGCTGGGGCTGGGCACTCCCAGCAGGGATGGCTGCCCACACACTCATAAATATTCTCAATGCAGGCAAGACTGGCTGGGTTTTGATGGTGGTTTTGCTAGAGAGCTTTTGCAGGGATCTTTATCATTCAGTGTCTGTGTAAAACACTTTCCAGAGTCTAAATTCTGCTATAGAAAAACTATTTATCAAGTGCCCCCCTCTGCTGATACACTGGGCAGGAGTTGCCAGCCTGTGCTGACAGCCGGCTTCAGGCAATATGATAGATATGTGGCTAATAATCAATCGATACTTTTGTTTAGGCCTCTGTCTATCAGTCTGGCATTGTGTGAACTAATTAGATGATAAAATGTGATGAATGTGTATTAAAGTCAGCTTCCTCCTGTTAGCACTCCAGGGACCCCTTCCATTTTCTAGCTGACCTTTTATATCTCAGCTTTATTGTACGTGAATGCAATTAAATCAATTTGTCAGATATTTGCATTGCTCCTGCTAGTTCAGAATTCAATTAGTCAGTGTCACTTTACCGTCCTTGTCAGCCTCTGCACCAGCTCAGGAGGAAAAAAAAACCAACAAAAAACCCCTAAAAAAGCTTGTTCAAACGAAACCAAACCAAACTGTGCCAAAGCTTGGCTTCTCTCTCTGTGGCTTCTTTCTCCATGGCTCTTGCAGTTTCCTCCTGCTGCCCCATGATGGGTTGCATCCCCATGGTGCATGTGGCCTGGACACCCCAGGTTTCCCCTGCTGGAGTAGGCAGATCTCTTGGGGCTGCTGGGGCAATTAGCAGGCACCCCTTGTTACTGCTGCTCTGTGCCAAGTGAAATCTTGTCTGGTAAAATTATTCCCAGAAGCAGAATGAACCTGCAGCAGCCATCGCCACGCTACAAGGGTTTTAACAATATTCAAATGAGAGCCAACCTTGGCAATTATTTTTCTTCCTGCTGCTCTGAAGTTATGGCTCCTTTATCCATATTTTAGCAGCCAGCAAGGAGCTCTGATAGTTAAGATTCTGTTGCTTGCTTAGATCCATGAGAGCACATCCTACAAGTCTGTTTGAAATTACCACACAGGAATGGGGCTGTGAGCCAGGGCTCAGTCCTCACCCTTCACACTGCAATGTGGAGTTACTCTTAATGGCAGAGCTGGCAGTGGTGGGAGATGGACCGATGCCCCCAAACATTCCTTAAGCTTGACTCCTTGGCACTCTCCCCAGACCCTTCCCTGGTGCTGAGTGCTGCCTCCACCCTCGCCCTCGGCTGGTGCATAGTGAGAGGGTCACATCCATACTCCACCTTCTTGGAGGTAAAAACTCAAATGGACAGGTGTCAGCTTCAAGTGCTGCCAGAGTGCTGTGTAACACCCCTGCTCAGTCTGGGCTCAGTTCAGCCTCATCACTCCACAGTCCCAGCCCACGGTCTGACCTGGACCTCCTGCCCCAGCATAGCTCTGTTCAAACACACCCTGGAAGATCTTCAAGGGAAGTTGTCTCTGGAAGCCACCTGTGAAGGGCTCTGCAGGTGTTTCCAGTGAGCAGCTATTGCTGAGACCTCCCAAAGTGAGGAAATGCCACTAGAGAGAGCCCCAGTGAGGGGTTAGAGCAGGGGATGGGAGCTACTGCCTTACTTGGTGAACTTGGGGTGCCTTTGAGCAACACCCAAGAGAGGGGAGAGGAAGCTCATGAGATCTAATGTTTGGATGAGGGGAGATTTGCTTGCACAAGCTCACCTTTCCTCTCTTAAGTTCTGGCTGGGATATGAATATCTGAGCCACGGCAGGTATAATTAACAGATGGAACTGGCTAATTATGTCCTTTGCGTGTGCGCAGAAGACACAACTGTTAATTGCTGTTTGCACATTTATTATTCTGAGCACTGGGGCCATTGGCATTTACTGTGACATGTGCCCCATTCAAAAACAAACACGCTGTGCTCCTGTCTGTGCTCTGGTACTATGTAAGGACTAATGAATCTCAGCTGCTTGGCTGCCTTGTTCTTTGAGAGGGTGCACAGAAGGAGGGTGCCAGTTGAGCCCCCAGGCACCACAGCCAGTGGTGATGGAGCTGGGGCCCAGCTGCCCAGTGGGGACAGCACCCCCATCTGTGTGGGGAAACAGGGGGCCATTCAGAGGGTACCAGCCATTGCCCCACTGCTGGCATTGGAGGGTTGTAAGTGCTCACAATGAGCCACGCTGAGCTACAGAAGCCAAACTTCATGTCATTCTTCTGGAGATGGCTCAGAAGCCCCAGGAAACTCTGGACATCTATAGGACTATCCTCAGGCGCCACTCAGTGTCTGCCAGCTGAGTGGAGGAAATACAACAGTTTCTGCTAATTGTTTTGTGTTTCCTATTAAGACTGGTGCTCTTTGAGCCAAAGTTGCCTCCTGTGGTTACTCAATGAGCATGTTCTGTGCTGAACACTGGTGAGTGCCCCTGAATGGCTGTTTGAGAGCACCAGGCATTGGTGTGCCACACGCTTTAGGAAATGTATTAAAATTTCCTGCATGAAGCACGCAGACCTCAGGTATCAAAACCAATCTCTTCAACCTGACCCTACCAGCAAAATTATGGATTGAAAATTTCAAAAAGCTGAGAAACGTAGAAGTCTAGTTTCTAATGCTGATGTTAGCTCAGGCCCAATTGAATTTAACTTGTCCATTTTGCATAATATGTCTTGATACATACTTTGTCATGGAACTCCAAATAGGAGATATTTACTGTGCTAAGATGATGAATTTGTGTTCCTGTTACAAATACATATTTTACACGTCTTTGACTGATGACTTTCAGAGCCCAGTGTAGTGTTGTGATGCTGGTTTATATTTGCAGAGCACAGAAAGGGACATGGGCAAGAAGGAATAAAACCCCACAAATGACCTTGGCATTAAACTGCCTCAAAGCCTGTATTCCTGTCCATTTGGGGCACGTCCCTGTGCATGGGTTGGCAGCTCAGGATAGCTTCTGGCCCCGACCATGGGAGCTACGAGGACTGGTTGGGCCCTGCTGCTATTTTTGGGGGACTAGAGGGGGATTCCTGGTTTGAGGATGCCCAGAACATCGGCAGGGTGGGGGCAGCTAACCTGCGAGCCTCGGAGGCTCCAAGTGCCCTCGGGGGGCTGTCCCCATCTGAGCAGGCTGGTACAGTGGGGGCTGCCATGAAGCTGGTCCTCTCATGCTGCGACTGGGGCAAGACAGGGTACCTGAACCCACCCAGACCCTCACCATTTCCCACAGGCACTTGGCTGGCCCTTGCTGGTGCAGGATGTGGTGATGGACTGCTGGCACCCAGCCCGTACTGGTACTCTGTGTCTGTAAATGACAGATTAGAAGGTATTTCCCTCTCTGCCTGCTCCTGCAGCAGCTGGGCTGGCTGCTCCCCCATCTCCTGCCCTCCAGGACCCATCACACTACCCAACCCTGCCAGCAGCGACCCCAGCTCTTCATGCAGCTGGTTATTGCTGTGCAGTGGGAGTAGAGCATCAGTCATGCCATCAGTCATGCTGGCAAGGAATATGTTCATAACTTTCCCTCCAGCACAGCCCCTTCATCCCACACACCAGCAGCAGTTGTGTAATTGCCTTGAATGGCTGGAATGAGGAAAGCAGACCACTGGCCACAGACCATCAGATATGGGTCGGCTGCAGCAGACACTTGGCTGCCTTGGGGCTCAGGGAGCACTGATGGCACCAGGCAGGTCCCACACAAGGATCCAGTGTCAAGGAGCTGTCGGTGCCATCAGGACAGGACACAGCAAGCCTCTGCTACTGCATGGAGCAAGGAACTAAACACCAGTGGCAGGGACATGGCTCAGCACATTGCAGAGGCATTTCAGGACAGGTCAGTGGGGTTGGCTCTAGGGTGTCTGGTGAGTACCCAGTTAGTCTCTGTGCCCTGTCTCCTGTCTCATGGTCCCCTGTTCCAAAACTTCATTCCCACACAACCACGTGAGGATGTCTGCCAGGCAAGTCAATACAAATCAGTCAATGTTTGCGCCCTCTCAATAACTTTATTACACCCTCAAGGACAGATTTAAACCACCCAAATGGGCCCGAAGCAGCTGCTGTGTTGCCAGCAGAGCAAGCGTGCTGGAGACTGTAAATCACGCAACATTAATATTGTCACTGACAATGAAAATCTCTGTATCACCATGTCTGCCCGCCAGCAGTGGCCTTCAGATGTGCTTCATAAACACCTGTGCCTGCAGCGGAGGGTGGAGGAGGGACGTGGAGCAGGTTGGGCACAGTACCTTTGCCAGGCAGCTGAGCCTAGGAAGAGTGCCTGGCCCACGTGGGGTGCACCAGAGCCAGCCCTGGCCTTGGGGCTGGGCAGACTTTATGGAGGGCACCCAGCACTGCTTGTCCTGCTTAGAAGGGGAGCAGTGACCCCTGGGGTTATGCAAGCAAAACCTTATCTGGCAGACCTGGACGAGCAGGAGCCTTTAACCCCATCATATGTCCTCAAGCCCCAGCTCTGCTGCATGCTCCCAGCCCTGCCACAGCACAGGGAGGATTTTGCCCTGCCAAAGTGCAGAGCAGTGTAGTGCATCCTTCAGCATCTGCAGAGCAGCAGAGGCAGAAAGAGGAAGAGGAGAGGGCATAATGGCTGCAGAAAGCTGATGGGAACTTGCATACATCTCCTGGCTCCACCAAGGAGCTGATGACCACAGCACTGAGGCATCACTGGCTGGAGGTGCAGCAGAGAGTGCAGGAGAGTCCACACAGTAGCAGGGCCTCTGCTCTCCCTTAGGTATTATGCAAAGTGCTAGGGTGGGAGATTGATGGGACATGCAGGAACCTGCAGATGGTGGCAGCTGAGCCTGGGCTCGGGTGATGCAGAGAGGAGAAAAACGCATTTCAGAGGATGGCAGAGAGAAGAAGCTGATCATCAGTGAGGAACAGAGAGCAAGCAGCCCAAGTTCACCACTGCAGCACTGCTGGATTCAACCTCTCATCTCAGCTGGAGCAAACACAGCCTCCCATGGCCACACCAGCCTTGAAGCACTGGGATTCAGGCCAGGACAGCATTGCTTTTGGCATTCTTTAGATGTACAAGACGCTATTAGAGCCACAGTTTCAGAGTCAGCCTGGCGGGATAGAAAGGTCAGAAGACATTCTGTCGCTTGTAAATAAATAATAATAAATTACCATGTTTGAGCACTCTCAGGAATGCCTCTGTGAGCAGAAACATCAGGCTGGATTAGTGCACAGCAGTGACATGGGGAGAGAAGGGTGCTGCCATCACTGCCTCCCTACCTGCTGCAAAGGACACGTCCTGCCACTCCGACAGCTGTGCTGGGGCTGAGGTGTCACTGTTACACCATGAACGCTCCCAGCCCAGGAGTCAGGCCCTGAGGAGCAGAGATGGGGGCAGCCAGATCTGCTGCCGGGGGCAAGGCTGGAGGCAGCACTGCAGCAGTTCCAGAGAGACCCCAGAAGACATAAGGGATTCCTATGGCTGCGTGCTTCAGGAGAGGGGACCTGCAGAGAGGGGACCTGCAGAGACAAGCCCTCCACTCATGCAAGTTTCAGAGCAAGCTAGAGCTCATTCTCCTCTCAGTTCACAGCTCCTCAGCTTCAGCAGCTGCTCCATCCATCGAGTGCCTGCTTGAGGTCTATACGAGCATTCATATGGAAAAGATCTGCTCCTTTGAGTCATTTTTCATTAGATGCCATACTACTGAGCAAAGCAGGGCTGGTTTTGTAAATTAAAATGGGTTGCAGTTCAATACAGAATACTTCATTTGCAGCCAAGTTAAATAAGAGAATCGACATAAATATAATGCAATTACTTCTGCTACTTTCATAATGCCTTTATGAGTCAGATAACCATCCCCATGAATACATTATCCCTCAGTATCTCTGCATCATTTCTGGACCTAACTCTTTTCAGTAGTATCAGAAGAATGGATACATTTAATTATCTTCTTTAGAAGTCAATTTTACAATGATCAGGAAGCAGTATCTTTAATTTTCAGTCATAAAAGTGTCTTTCTTTCTGCCTCCAGACTGTAGTAACTTTAAGAATGTGAACTTGAACAGAACCCCTACATGTGTGTCTTGAAGGAGAAGCTGTACAGCCTGGGTGTCCCACTGGCAGCCCCAGGCAGGGGAGGGCTCCTGGGGACTGCCACGGGCTGCCAGCCTGGCTGCAGTGCTGGGTGGGCAGAGGCTGCTCTGCCTGCTCTGTGAGGTCACCCCATCCCACAGCCAGGGATCGAGCAACATGTCCCAGCAGGCAGGGGACAGTGCTGAAACTGGAGTGTTATTCCTGGAGCCACTGGCAAGCAGAGTCCTTTGCTGGGCTGAGCATCATGTCCTCCCTTGTCTGGGGTGCTGAGCACCCAGTGGTGGGTCCCAGTGAGCTGGGGAGGCTGGGATGCACAAGACTCGACGGCAGCAAAGGAGCTGGCACTGCTTTGCTGACACATTATGCTTACTGCAGTGTTTTTACCTTTCTGCTACCTTTATAATTAATTCTCAGTGCTTCAGCATGGCTGTTACCTCCATCCCCAGTCCACCTCCACCAGCTTCCTTCATTCACAGGGACTAATTGCAGGTATGTTGGAAGAAACGTGAGCTTAATAAAGCACATTTCTAAGGGAATCACTATATTTGTGTTCCTCTCAGCAAACATTTTGTGAGGGGACCAGGAGAGATGTGATGGGGCAGGGAGGTAGGATAGCAACATGGAAAGATGAGGGTCAGGGAGCAGAGGAACCCCTCAAGCTGTGCCTAGGGTGCAGGCAGGGAGGAGGAGAGGGAGGGGCTGGCCCCATCCCCTGCCCCAGCTGCTCTGGGCCTCCCTAGCTTCTCCATGTCCCCATTTGTGTAGAGTCAGCACAGAGGGGCAACAGCCTGGCACTGTCTTGGGAGCCTGACTCCACTGTGAGAGAAACCACAGAGCTGTTCTGGCTGGAAACAGCATTCCAGGGGCAGGTGTTCAGTGGTGAGAATAAGTCTTTTATTAAAAAAATCCTTGAAAAACATAAATTTTCATTAAATTAAGAACATGTAGGTCTTACTTAAGGTCTTGTTTACCTGTCTACCCAGATGGACCTGCTGTGGGGCTGCTTCAGGCTGCTCTGTAACAGGCTCTGCTGGCAAGAGGGGGGATACTGCATGCATGCTAAAACCCACTCACGTCACCCTGTCTCACTTCAGTCTTAAAATACAGAGTGCAGAGAGAGAACCAAATCCCCCAAACTGGGCTAAAACCTGTTTGAAATGTGCTTGCTGCTGGAGCAGATGGAATCTGTCTCCTCCAGGAGGGGCCTCTGCAAGCACATTCCCTATATTTGCTTTTACATCAGTAGCTATTTTGAACCTGCAATACCATCTCTCCGCAAGTGGCCATTAAAAATATTCCTGGGAAGCACTGGGATTCCTATCTCTGCACTTGGAGCAAAGCTGCTCCTCTGGAGTGCAATGTGCCAGTAGCTCTTCAGGGAAAGCACCACCTCCTGTGGCCACAGGACAAATCCCTGGTACTGGGGACACCCAGGGCACTCCCATACAGGCTTCCCAGTCTCACTGCATGCTGACCCTGTTTCTCTGTGGCCCTGCTCCCCCCAGTCCTCATGGGAACACCCCTCAGCCCCACGGTGCAGGAGTATAGCCCAGCTGAGATGCCCAGCAGCCCCAAAGCCCCTGAAGGGAGGAATGCGCTGCACAGGGGCAGCTCTGTGTCATGCTGCAGCATGGGGACAGCGAGTGCCATCAGCTCTGGCTGTGGGAGCACCAGGAGACACAGAGCCACATGGCTGGGATGGGCAGCAGCGTCGGTGAGTCAGGATGCAAGGGGGCTGGGGCTTGGCTAGCCCAGCAGCACCAGATGGCCACGTGCCCATCTCCGAGGGTGGGAATCAGCAGGCAGGAGTTCACTGCCTGCCTCTGCCCTCCATGGCATTTGAATGACACAGCTTTTCATCTCCAGGCTGAGCAGTTACATTTTTAAATATAGAATATTAGGGGTTTATGACAAAATCAAAAAACACTTGCTGAAGAATTGATTCTGCCCCTTGTTTCCCTCCTATCTGCTGCCACAGGATTGCTCCTTGGCGAGAGATATATCAGTCCTGCAGCGGCACAGGGACTGGTTTTCAGGAGACTCTTATGACTGGCTTTTCAGCATGAGGAATAGCAGCCCAGCTGCAGATCGGAGGATAAAAAGTCCCTCTAAAATTCCTTCACCAGATCCATACTCCATTTCTGGTGCTGCGAAAACAACTGCACAATTGATTGGCTCTTAAGTCCAAATTTGTGACTTGCAGAAAGTTGCTGGCTCCAAAGTCACTTAAATTCCTGGTGTGTCCCAGAGGAGCTGTTACTTCTGAAGGAGTTGAAATCACCAAGCTGAGCCCCTCTCCTGCACCTCCACTGGCCTGGAAATTGCCTGAGCCTTGCAGAGCTCATGCAATCCGGCTGCCAGGAATGGGCCCTGCCCCGCACGTGGCAGTTCCTGCGTTTGGTTATGCAGGAGCAGACAAAGAATCCCAATCTTTTCCTTAGTTATTCCTTCCCTACTTTCTCCCTGATTGCTCAGTACAAAAGCTTCGAGCCATCTTTAAACCAAATTGCTTCACAAATGACAAATAACAAGAAAATAGGCTTCATAACCAGGAATAATGAAAGAAATCATTCACTTTGATATCAGAAGCTGGTCGGTGCTAAAGGAGCCCTTCAGCTTGAATAGCAGAAAAGCACATTGCAATTTTCATGTACTTACTGGGCTAAAACATGTGACTCCATGGATGCTGCAGCTGTCATCTCGCACTGGTCTTTGCACTTTGATGCTGAATTGCACAGGTTATCTTGACACTTGCTGATAAATTTTAAATCACCTCTTTTGCTGTACGCGAGAAGGGGCACGGAGAGCACATCTGAATACAAATGTTAATGATACTTTTTAGTCCCTGTCAGAGAGGGAGAACAGCCCTGGGGATGGTGCTCGTTGCTGTGTTCCCAGCTCTGGACCTGCCTGCAGCAGGGGCTCAGTGTCCTGGGCTGACTGCAGAGAACACCTGCCTGTCCTGGCTCTGCCTGGGTCAACCCAGGAGGGGATGGTGTCCCCCTTCCCACTCCCCCAGCTCCTCACCAGCACACCGTTGACCAATACAACAATCTTGATGCAATTAAGCAAATAGCTACTAATTTTCCAAAGCTTCTATCTTGGAAGCTATGAAGATAATGGCTACAAATATGTGTGCCCACACTGACTGACCATCACCATCATTTTTATTTCATCCTATTTTAGTGCACAGAGGGCTGTGCTGGGAGTTAGATTACATTGATGTGGCAAATGTACTCTTCAAAATATATATAAAAAGCAAGGAAACACAGTAAAGCAGGAGAAGCCACTGCAGAGCTCCCTGGTCAGATGTGCTGCACTGGAGGGAGGCCTGCACTGCTGGTGCCCAGCATTGTGCATTGGTAGTGTGGGGTTTGGACATGCAGGACAGGGGGCTGGTGCCCAGTTGCAGGGGTCACAGCATCCCTGGGCAGCACCCTGCTTTCCAAAACCCCTTCCCCACCCTGGTCTGACTGGAGCAGCTGCAGCACCAGGGCCTTTTCTCCACCTCAGCTATGCCTTTGCCCTTATCCCTTTTCTCCCCCCACTCAGACAGAACACTTGGGGTCCAGAGAGGAATTTGCACCAAAGAAGTTCAAGTTAGGCAAATCTCCAGTGCAAACAGATTAATTAATCTAATCAGACACATCTCTCTAGAGGAATTGAATTAGTGCTTTTTGGACAAGGACTGCATTAAGTTGGTAAGTTACATGTGCAATGAAATGTTGATTTATTGCAAAGGGAGGACTTGACAATTCTCACAGGTTCCTGATCTCATCCTGGGGCTGCAGATTGCTGCCGAGAAAATAAAACAGCCACAAAATGCCAAAGTTTCCTTTGACATTGCAGAAGCCACCAAGCCCTGCATGGCCAGGGAGGCACCTCTGCAATGGCACCTGCTGGCAACAAGTGGCACACAGCCACCAACCCAGCCACCTCCACCTCAATGCTGTTGGAAAATAGCCCTTTGGGATGCACACCCAGAGCCTGCCCAGGCCCAGGGAAAGGTAAGGCTGTGTGAGTTTTGGACACTGTTACCCTGGAAGCTCTGCCAGGGTGGGGATGCCCTTGGGGAGGCCATGGGAGTGCTTGGAGGAGGCTGCAGCAACATCAATGCTCCTTCTTGCCAGTTTCAGCTCACTTCCATGAGGGCAAGTGCTGATACACCAATAAGGACAGGCAAGGCTTCAGTTTTTAAAATTTATTGCCAGAACACGAGCATATTGGAGGGAAGATTTTATCTGAAGATAGAGAACTTTCCTAGCTCACACTTGAAGTGTCAGAAGAGACTTCTCTGCTCTCATCTTTTGTGAATGTGAAGCACCATCTGTTTCCTCTTGTCCCACAAGTCTTGGCATGCAAAGAGTTACCAGGTGCTGCTCTGTCTATATTTACTGAGATAGAAAAGTCCCCAAGACACTCAGTTGGGGCAGCACATCCATTACAGTCTGTCCATTAAGAGGCTGTCCATGGGACACCAGAGATACATAGCCATTTAATCAGGTGTCAGTGGTAGTTCTACCCACATTCAGCATGTTTAAATGCACAAGTGCAGCCCACTGCCCCAGGGATCCAATGCCATTCCAACACCTCCACTCTGTGCCAGCTGCTGGCACTGGGACCTGCTCTGGTAATTCGGGGATGGATGGCAACATTTCCAAAATCCTTGTCTCCCAGGCAGGGGACAGTATGGATGCACTAGGGGAGAAGAAGCTGGCTTCACAGGTACCTGGGACAAGGCACAACCCTGGCTGTCACGGGAAGGAACAGTGCATTTCTGGAAAGGCCAGGTCACCTCATGTTTCAGCACCTGGTGACTGGTGTAGGGAAGGGGACAGACCAGGAGGTCAGCTTGACAGGTATGGCATGAAGTGGGAGCCCCTTTGTGATGGTGAAGGAGCCCATCAGCAGGGCCAGGTGCCCAAGCCTGGTGCCAGATTTCATTAGGTGTTTGGAAAGCTGTGCCCTGACAGCTTTGTTGCAGCTGTTGCTCCAGATTTCCCTGCAAAGCTGTTGCTTTCCTTGCTGCAATTCCCTCAGCATCACCTCAGAAGCTTGAGTGAGTGTCTCTACACAATTACACTCGTCCTTTGCTTGGCTCTGTGCTGCCAGCACAGCAAAAATCTGATGGAACTGCAGAGAGCAGCAGCCGCCCAGGGCCAGGCTGTCAGTCACAGTTACAGGGGCTTAACAGAGTGGAGTGAAGCAGCAGGTGCTGCTTTTGCAGTCCCACCTCTACCACGGAGGGCAGATGACTGCTGATTCTCCACCCTGCTCCCCACCATGCCATGAGCTGTGGCTTTCTGGGTCAGAGCACAGGCCTGGCTCCCCACGGGCTCAGGGCAAGCACTCTGATCTGCCGAGGAAGTGCCATGGCACCAACTCTCCTCCTGCCTTAAACTCCTGCAGCCACCTGAGCTAAACCAGGCAATGGGGAGGGCTAGCTGGACACATCTTCTCCTGAGTCTGTTCCAGGCTGGTTTATGCCCTCACATGGGTTTTCCACACAGAGGCAGCCTGGCTACCCTGCAGGGAATGCAGCTAATCCTCCTCCTTTCCAAGTCCCCCAGGTCTCCTCCATTGACATTCCCAGAGTGACCATGCAGACTTCAGTCAGAGGAGCCTCCAGCACTATGAGAAACAGAGCGAATCCCCAAAATCACTGCTCTACAGGCCTGTGTGTGACAGGGACACTGGCTGCCTGCACGCTGCTGGAGTTTGCAGGTTAATTCAGCTGGGAAAGCTCTTCATGAACAGGCTGCAAATACAGCTGCCCAACACCAGCCACCTCACATGCCGTGTTCTCTCCTGCCCCAGAAAATCAGGATGAAAAGATCATCGCAGGCAACAAGCGATGGGACAAGAGGGAAGAGCCTCTTGTTGCGCCAGGGGAGGTTTGCACGGGCTGTTTGGGAAAAGTCCTTCATGGAAGGGGCGGGCCCGGCTGGGCCTTGTGCGGGCAGAGAGCGCCCTCTGCCGGGACACCGGGGGCGGCACCGGACCGGGAGCTCGGGCAGCACCACCGCAGCCGGCCCTGTGGTTATCCCTCGTGTCATCCCCGTTGTTATCCCCGTGGTTATCCCCCTTGTTGTCCCCCTTGTTATCCCCTTTGTAATCCCCGTTGTTATCCCCGTTGTTACCCCCGTTATCCAGCTTATTTATCCCCGTTGTTATCCCCGTTATCCTGGTTGTTTACCCCCGTTGTTATCCCCGTTTTCACCCCCGTTGTTATCCTGGTTGTTTACCCCCCTCGGTCCCCCCGTCGTTCCCCCCGTCCCCGCCAGAGGCCGCTGTGTCCCGCGGAGAGCCGCGGCTGAAGGAGCTGGAGGGTTTGTCCCCGATGTTTAGCGGAGCAATGGGATGGTTGGACACGGCACAATGGGATGGTTGGACACGACACAATGGGATGGTTGGACATGACACAATGGGATGGTTGGACACGACACAATGGGATGGTTGGACACGACACAATGGGATGGTTGGACACAACACAGTGGGATGGTTGGACACGATGCCGACAGCAGCTGATCCAGAGGAGCGATGGCAGCACTGCCAGGCTCCAGCCAACCCTGGCCTCGGCTTTTCCAGAGCTGCAATGTGCTTAGAGAGAGTTTTAAAACATGCCCCTGAAGGTTCAGACACAGATGCCCCAGTGAGATCTGAATCACAGAATCCCCAGAATCATTTAATTTGGAAAAGACCTCCAAGACCATTGAGGTCAACCTTTGGCCAGTCACCACCTTGTCAACATGACCAGAGCACTGAGTGCCACATCCAGTCATTCCTCGGACACCTCCAGGGATGGGGATTCCACTACCTCCCTTGACAGCCTTTTTCAGTACCTGACCACCCTTTCCTTTCTGTGAAGAAGTTCCTCCTGATGTCCAACCTGAACCTTCCCTGGCACAGCTTGAGGCTGTTTCCACTCATCCTGCCTGGGAGCAGAGGCCATCCCTGACCATGCCACAGCGTCCTGTCGGGGAGCTGAAGAAAGCTCCCATCTCCTCGCTGTCCCAGGTGCCAGTGCTCCTGTCCTGCTGAGGCATCATCCCCAAGCCCTGGCACATGTTTGGCAGCGGGCTGGGCTCTCTGGGTGGCCCTGGCCTTGCTGGCCATGCTCTCCCACTGGCCACCCCAAGATACCCCTGGGGAGAGAGGGTGGAACCACAAAAACATATGGTTTTCTTCTTTCTCTCTTTTGGTAAAAGCCCCAGCACAGTGATCTGAATGGCATTGTTTAAGTAATTACTAATTTACAAGAAATTTAGTTTAATGCATTAATAAATGTCATTTTCCTGACAAATTATCATAATAACACATTTTAATGGAGTGCAAGGATCAGGAGAATAGTGGGAAATAAATATATTTTAGTATTACTTATTCACTACATCTGTAGCTAATTATATTTGCAGAATAATTACAGTGGCACTGCTTCCCTGCAGTGTGTTTGTGTCAGCAGCACAGGGGTGAAAATCCCTGGCAGCAGCAGCAGCCCCCCGTGGTGGTGATTACAGCCCTCCATCATGGTGGGGCAGCCCCCGGCTGACAATGTCTGGTGGGACCACTGCAAGTCAGCCTGATTTGCCTCCTCTGCCCTGAGGAACTTGTTCAGGAGATGGATTTCTGGAAGGACCCTCTGTGCAGGACATGAATCACTCTTTAATCAGAGCCTACCCTGGGCTAAAGAGCGTGGGGCCAAGGTACTGCCAGGAAAGGAGCCTCGGTGATTTCAGTGCTGCAGGGATGAGCTGGGTGACCCCCCTGCATCCTGCCACAGCCCCTCCACAGCCTCCAAGCATCACCCTGGTCAGGATGCTGCAGCCCCTGAGCTGCAGGTTTCCCACATGGAAGAGAGAATGGTGGGACAGGGTGACAGGGAGCCAGGTGTGCAGGCTGCTTCAGCAGCACCTGGCACATGGCTCTTCTCATGGTCAAGGCATCTGCCACATGAAGGCCATAGAGCAGAGCCATCAAACACTGGGTCTGGTCAGCCCAAGGGCTGCTGCTGCTGCTGCTGCTGCTGCTGCTGCTGCACATGGGTGGTGTGTCACCCCATGTGGCAGGGACAGAGCAGGGCAGACCAGCAGGGCTGTGGGCAGGGCACTAGCATGGAGAGCCCAGGCCCCTGGTGCAGTGACAGAGCTTTCAGAGATGCAGGAGGACAGCAGGATGGGTAGACAGGAGAACAGACATCAGGACATGAGGACAGCCCTGCACATACTCTCACAAAGGTCAGTGCTCACGCTGGCCATGGCACTGCTCCATCCTGCCACTTTGTGTGGGCTCTGAAGGGTCCTGGACAGCAGCAATGAGCCACAATTATGCGAGACCTTTCGATCATAACAGATTTATTCAAAACTCATGCATAAATATTAATGTCTCTGAAGATTTTTGAACAACTGTTTGGCATAAGCAGAGCAAATATTTAAATCAAACCTGACTGCTGTGCATTGCAAACAGACGGGACAACTCTGCACGCAGCAGCACCTCTGGCAAAGCCTGGCTGTGCACTGGCATTTCTGGGAGCCCCACAGGGTGCTGTGGCATGTACAGCATGTGAGCCTGTCCCCACAGCCACCCTCTGCTGCCCTACTGGATAGGGTGCTGGTTCAGCAATGCAGGAGGCACCTGGGTGGAGAGGAGCCCCTCTGCTCCCACAGCTGGCACAGTCTGTCAGTCCCCAGTGTCCAGGTGGGTCAGGAACAACTGGCCCTGCGTTCCAGCCCCTTTGCTTCATTCTGCCCCCATGCCTGGTGTTCCTGCAGTAACAAACACAGATGTATGTGCTGTCATCAGGCAGTGTGAAAGGTTATGAAATTATACTCAGCTCCTCTTAGCGCTGATGAAGCATGTCCACTTTGGGCAAATTGCCATTTTCCAGTTTAACAGGATTTCAGCTGCTCTTCAGGGAGCTGCCCAGGGGCCTATGAGGGGCTGTTCCCCTGCTGCTGCCATCTGAAGCTCCTGCCCCATGAGGATTGGCATAAAGGGCACAAGCTGGAGCCTGATCTAAACCCTTCGTGCTCCTGCTCCTCCTCCTCCTGCCGCTGCTTGCAGAGCAGCTCTACAGACTGCAATGCAAGGACAATGTTCATCCCCTGTGCGACCATGTGGGCTCTGCCCTCATGAAGAAGAGAAGCTCTTGGCTGTGGGAAATGCAGGACCGTGGTGGGTGCTGCACAGTCCCTGATCAGACTGTTCCCTAATGACCTGATTGATGCTCACTGACTGTTCAAGGCCATAATATCAGGGTGCTCTCAGCCAAGGGCCAGCCTGGGGTCTCTGGCAGCCACAGCGTGAAGCAGAGATAACAGAATTCACCTGTTCAGTGCTGGGGATGGGACTGTTTGGGCTGTGCTGTGCAGTGCTGCAGCTAGTGGCCTCTGGGCAAGTGGCTCCATGCTCCCTCCTGGCCAGGGGTGTGCAGAGGAGCAGGAGTAATTTGAGAGGTCACTGAAAGGAGCATTTTCTGCCTGGATACCTCAGGCACTGAGGAACTTCTCAGCTTTTGTGTCTAACCCTCAGGTACACAAGGCTGGCAAGGCTCTAGTGCAGACCTCAGGGATGAGTTTGGGCAGCTGGCATCCCCAGGGCCTGCCTTCTACCAGAGGCTTGAGGGGCAGCTGAGCCCAGCACTGCCCATACGTGGAGCAGGACCCAACACTGCTTCTGCCCCCTCCCTGGGCACCAGTGCTGTTGCCTCCTGCCCTCCTATTTCTCCACTGGCATCAGCAAACATGGGAGCAGCAAATACCCTGGGCGTGGCTGGAGCTTAGGCAGAACTGGAGCAAGATAAAAATGCCCCTAGAGGTTCTTGTGGTGTGTGATTTCAGAGAATCATAGACTGCCATGTGAAGTTTAGATAACAGCCCCTGTTCTGTCCCTTTTAACAACACAAATATTCTCTCATAGGGGAGAAGCTGGCAAATTGCAGCAATTTCCTGTGAAATGGGCTGGTTTGAGGCTACAGATGTTGGCACCAGTTTGTCTAAAATAAAAATAATTGCAGACCATTACAACAAAGCAATCTCTTCAGATGAGAAACAATTATGGTTTTCAAAGCAAGTGCACATCTTTACACCTCATAATTATCAATTACAGAGATACCTGCTCTGTTATCTCAACAGCATCTCCAGTTGGCTTCTTGGGGCTAATTGCAGGGGATTTAATTCAGAACTCAAACACTAATGATTTTGACCTTTATGCCTATTCCTGAGGTGTGATAACACTTTAAAGTCTGTGCAAGACTGATCTGCCTGTGGTTTGCATTGCAAGTGCAACCTCCGTTCACCCCATCAGGCCTTCCTGGCATCCCTGGCCACTGTGGTACCGAGAGAGGAGGTGATGGGCAGACCCCAGCCCCAGCCCTAGCCACACTCACAGCTCCAGACCCAGACTCAGACCACTGGAAATGCTCCTGTCAGGGCTCTGGAGCAGTGTTAGGCAGGCAGAGCCCAGTTAGGAGCAAATTCAGGCACAGAGGAACTGCAAAGTAGAAAAACCTCAGAAGTGTGTCAAAAGCCCCAGTGGTGGGTGGGCTTCCATCACACTCCTAACACTGTCATGAGCATCTAATGTTTTCAGTAGAAATGGGCTTGGAAAATCTTTAGTCTGCAATATGAATTGCTCTTTTGCTTACAGAAGGCGAGAACCTGCTCCCACAGGGCCTTTGGAGCTGACAGGGGCCCCCTCCCCTCTCCTGTTCTGTGTTACATTTGTGAGTTTTAATATTTAATTGGTGGTTTTTGCTATTTTGGTCTCCTGGCACTTTGCCGTGGCTGAGAGCTGGAGGTCAGCAGTGGAGGGGAAGCTGTGTATTAGTTCATTAGGTTTTTATTATTTATTTGTTATGGATGCATCACCAGGCCTTTCCCAGAACCCTTGGCTGCCTCTCTTGCCTGGTATTTATAGGCTTCTCTTTCCCTCCCCTTACAGCCTGGGCTCTGGCAGCCTCGCTGATGGAACCCACCTTGCAGGGTTAGAACCCCACAAATCTGAACCCCACAAATCTAAACCCCACATGTTCAAGCCAGGAGGAGATCTGGGGGGAGACCCAGAGGGAGATGTAGGAGAGTGATGCAGGGGAAGACCTGGGAGCAAGGGTGGTGCAGCACTTCAGTAACCCCCAGGTGACAGCTTGGTGCCCAAGGGGATGGGTGCCTATGGTTGGGGGCACCCGGGTTCCTTGCTTAGCCCCCAGCCATGGCATGGCCCCACCNGGAGCAAGGGTGGTGCAGCACTTCAGTAAACCCCAGGTGACAGCTTGGTGCCCAAGGGGATGGGTGCCTATGGCTGGGGGCTGAGCAAGGTACCAAGGGCAGTGACATGGCCAGGGGCTCAGTGGGGCTCATGCCATGGCTGGGGGCTGAGCAGGGCTCGTGCCATGACCAGAGGCTGGATGAGGTGCTGAGGGGAACGCGGGGGCCGCAGGCAGTGACTCATTGTACTCTCCCCCCAGCTCAAGCCCGCCCTGTAACTGAGCTCCTTGTGCTGGCTGGCATTGTGCCTCTGTTGTCTAGGCAAAGGTTTCCATGACACTAAATAAAGTGAAATATGATTTTGCACAGCTGGATTCTGTCTTAGATGCAGGTTAGGGACAAGAAATGCACATCCAGCGGAGAGCTGTGGGTAGCAAATTATAAGGGCTGTGATCCATGATGGCGACAAGCAGAAAAATACCAATTTTTATGAGTTATTCAGCTGGTTCCCAACAAGATGTTTACTTCCAAAGCCGTGTCTTGTTTGTTGGTCTTGCTTAATTAGCTCATGGCACAAGGACAGAAAGCATTCGAGCCATGTCATAGAATAAATGAGGAGCTGGAGTGGCTGTGCATCCGTGCATGGTCTCCCACACAAGGAGCTCACATCATGCCCAGGATCAGCCACCAATGCCAGCCATGTGCTGAGCCACTGGCCCAGTTTGGTGTCAGTGGCACCTGCACATCCCTCCGCCAGGCAGGTGTGTCTCACTGCAGTGGGCTCCAACACTCTTTCTACACAATGCTCCTACACTGCAAGTGTTTATTTAATTACCTTTGAGGTGCAGCAACTGACAGGATCATCTCTGTGAAGCTTGGAGAAGAGCTTTACACGTCTTATTTTAAGATATTTAATGGAATGTTATGTGATGTCAAGTATACTATGTTAATTGATGTTGATTGGAAAGTTGCTGAGTTCTGGAGCATCAATTAGAAGAAACTAAAATCCATTCTCATTTATTCCTGCATGCAAAATACATACTGCTTTTCCACTTGTCACTTCCCATCAGAAGCCAAGGGCATGTCCAGGCCCAGGGTGCACCCAGCTGTCCAGGAGAAATTAGTAAGCAAGGCCAGACTGGAATGGAAAAACAGAATAAAGCTGCATTATGGCCTTAGGAAGGCAGCAGGAAAAGAGCCTTCTGTGGTCACAGCTCAGCCAATTTGCAGCTGATTGGGAATTAGCAGCAGCTCCAGGTGCCTGCCAGGCAGGGATGGACCTGGCCAAAGGTGGGGGGTGGTGGGAAGGCAGAGGGGGCTGTGGGAGACACCTGACAGTGGACAGACAGGACTGTGACCATGGGGTGGGAGGGACAGGGGGCTTGGCAGTCTGGGAGCAGCTGGAACAAGGATGAGCAGGGCCCTCAAACCCCTCTTCCCACACAGCATGTGGACAAACACCCAGAGCGTGCAGAATGATGAGGCAAAAGTGGGAGGATATGAGAGGTAGGAATGCCCAGAGGAGGGGCTGGTGGGCCTTTCCTGCTCAGTGCCCACAGCAGCTCTACAAATTAGCCATGAAATTAGGACTTGATGGGAGCTTTAAAATTGGGAGTTTAGGGAGAGCCTATAAAATGGTTAAAAGGCAGAAGCAGCACAAAGCCTTAATTTTAATTATTGTGGTTTTAATCAGTGGAAGAGTTTTGTCCACCCTGAATGGTAAAGTAACTGGAAATGAGAACAGAGTGGTTGAGGTGCAAATTACAAACTGGGAAGAGGAGCAGACCAGTCCATAGTGGCTCTGGACTCTGGGGAGGAAAGGGGTGTGGGAGCAAGGAGAGAGCTGGGAGTACACTGTGGGCAGTGCCCTGGTGCTGGCTGGGTACCAGGGTGACAGGAGGGCACTGAGCCCCCACCGCCTTTTTGGGGAGGTCTGCCAGCTCTGCTGCCTGGCATGAGCAGCATTGCCTGCTGCTGTCCTCCAAGACTGGTGACACACACACCTCTTCCACGGGTGGCCACGGGCACTGAGTACAATGGGCACATTGCACTGCAGGCCCTGGTTATCCCTGAGCTGCTGGCATGGGTGCAGGCACCTTGGATGGAGTCTAGGTGGACAAGGATGAACTGCATCCCCCAAAGACAGATGGATCCCATTCCCCCAGGGTAGGAAAATCCCCCCTTGGACAGGTAGAATGTGTCCCTCTGGAACAGGTGGAGTGCATTCTTCCAGGGATAGGTGGATCTCATTCTTCTGGAGCAGAACCACTGCCCAGCCCAGGCAATGCTGAGCCATCCTGCAGGGTCCCAGCCAGAGCAGGGGAGCCTGGGCTGGGGTTGCTGTGCCCAGCACTTGGGTGCAGACAGGAGGCTGATGGGGGTGAGCTCAGGCTGCAGCAGTGGGAGCAGCCTGTTGAGATGAGTAATACAGAAGTCATTTGATAGCGTGGAAGGGATATTCCTGCTCTCAGTCATGTTTAGGTAATTGGAAGTAAATAACTCCTTTCATCCTGAAGTCAGGTGACTTCATACATGAGGTAAATGGAAGAAACAAAATCCTGATTTTTGTTCACGTTCCACGCACGTAGTAAAAATGAACCTTCGTCTGCAGCAATTCTGAGCTAATGAAAAACGAATGAGGTTTTAAATCAAGCCCAAACGCAGAGCTCTGCTGCCAGAGCTGTGTGGGGCTGCTGTAGGACAGCCGTCATTTCCAAGGCTCCTTGCATAATCCTGAAAAATTTTATTAGATTTTGAACAGGGTTGTTGCCAAAACATTCATTACCACACCCAGCAAATGTCGGGAGCCACAGGGGTGTCTGTAGGCCTGATGCCACAGGGGCAGTCCTGGCTTTCTCTTCTCTTCCTGAAGCTCCAAAGGCTGAGGTTTGTTTAGTGGTGTCTGTACATCACTCATCTGGTGCAGAGTGACCAACCCTGCCTGATCGCTTCTCCTGGAAGGGTCCCTCCTGCACAGCCTTAAATCACGTCTGAACATGACATAATTCTCCCATGTGCCTACAGACTTCTGTGTATTTGATCAGTTCAGATTCCATAAAAATGTAAATAATCAAAGCCCTTCTGCCGTTATTTATAATGCCTCACTCTAGGCTGTAATTTATGAATTAATTTCAGCTGCAAGTTTCTGGAAGGAGGGAAAAAAAGATGAATAATTGGAATATGTGACCGCCACTAAATGCTGTGGCTGCCCATGTCTCCTCCACTACCCACCCCCTACACTCTGCAGACCTGACTACGGCTCTCAGGGGAACAGGGGCCAGTCCCTGCTCTGGCACCCACCATTGGGGTGGCCCCAGAGTGTCCCTCAAGCCCTGAGAGGGGCCAGGACAAACTGCTGCCAGCAGGAATGTTCTGCTCAGCCCCAGCTTCTTCAGGGCACTGCCTCTGGTAGTGGATCCTCCTGGGCTGGGAGCCTTGAGGTGGCAGGCAGGTCCCACCGCGTGTTCTTGGGGCATCAACACAGCATGGATTTATGGCAGAGAATTCACTCCACAGCGCTGATCTCTGGTGTGTAGTACAGCCTGCCTGCTTGTAGGCCAACACCATGATGGTCTTTAGAGCCAAAGTACCTGGCAGAGAAGTGGCAGAGGAGGCCACTGCAGGACCTTGGCCCCACTGTGCCCAAGGCTGGCCCATGACCCGCAGGAGTGGGATCAGCACTGGCTCTGCCCAGCTGCAGCAGACAGAGAGCACCGTCAGTGCCTTGGCCCCCATTATTAGCTCTCTGTTAAGCATTGTATCTGATCCAGACACAGCATTATATGCATTTCTCTGGGAATAAGCTCAGCTTGACACAGTCTGTGATTGCTTTTTTAAAACCATGTGGGGAGGATCAGTTCCTTCATCCACTGATAAGGTATCAGGTGACAGAGGGATCAGCATCCACCACATAAATCTGCAACTAATCCTTCAGAATCAATATTTTTCATTAAGAACCTGTGAGAGTTGGGCCATTATAGGGAAAAATCTGTTTAGGTTGACACCTTGATGAAGTTATTCGGTTCAGGGGCTTAAGTCATTGAAAGGTAATAAAGAGCAAAGAGCACAGAAAGATCGAGGTGCCGGTTATGAGAGCTTGCAATGGGAATAGGGGCTTTATTGAAGAGAGAAATTACCATACTGATTTATTATGGAATTATGGGAAATTTAAAAGACTGGCAGCACTGCCCCAATGTCACTGCTAGCTGGGGACGCTGCCTGGGTGTTCCTTCTCATGCTGGACACTTTCCCCTCCCATGCTGTGCTGTGCAGCAGGTTCACTTTGCCCTTCCACAGGATTATATGCCAGCCAAGAGACCATCTGTTGGATCAAACCACAGCCACCAGCACGGGCACTGCTGGAGCTGGAGGTGGAGGAGCTGGCACTCCATGGCCAGGGCACAGGGAACCCTGGGCTCTCAGGATCTCCAAGTGGTGCCCAGGGCTGCCAGTGCCACAGCAAAGCCGGAGGCCAGGACAGAGCTCTCCTCCCACCACCCCAGATATCTTCCTCAGTTGTGCCTTGTGTTCTTGATGCTCCTCAGCTGTCCATACCCTGCATCCCTCATGTTCCTGAGCTGTCTGTGTCCTGTGTCCCTGATGTTCCTCAGCTGTCCCTGTTGCTGGTGTCCTTCAGGAGAGGAGGTCTCACTGCCTTCCCATACTGCTGGCAGCCCATGTCATTGCTGCTACCTCCAGAGAGCACTTCCAACCACAGTAGCAATGTCTTCTAGGTATCCCAGATGGATTTACTCACAGTCAGCTCCCTTCCCAGCCACACTGTGAGCAGCAGGCCCATGGTTGAAGGGGGTGTGTGAGGGCACAGGGAGCTGAAGGGGAACAGGGAGCCATGGAGCTGGGGCTGTGTGAGGAGAAGCGAGGGGCTTGGTGGGAGAACAAAGGCTTAATCCCTGGATAAACTCTTGGAGAAGGAATGGACACAAGCACATACACACTGGCGTTGCTCCAGATGCACAGGATGCTGCTGGCTCCTCTGTGCAGAGTGAGCAGGGCACCATGGCTCCTGCCACTCTGCAAAGCCAGCTTTAAGAACTGGAGAAGTCAAACTTATCTGAAGCTTCCTTTATAGGTTAACTGAGGTTAATTGTGCAAGCTGCAAATGAAAGTGTTGTCCATAAAACCCCAAACCTCATTAAAAAGGATTAAATGATATGACTACTTTGTAAATCCTAAAATTTCAGGCAAACCTGTCATAAACAAACACACAAAACCCCTGACATGCCCAGTCTCTGCTAATCGGGGTGCTTGTTCCAGGACCAAGGAGGAATCAGGCATCCCCCTCCCTGCAGGTGTGAGGGTGGGCACTGCTGGCAGCGGTGGCACAAGGGGACTCGTGGTTGCACACCCAGTACTGGATGGCTGGTGTCCATGTCCTGCCCTCCCCAGCTGGCACCCGAAGCACAGCACCTGTGGCACAGTGCCTGGCACACGTGGGCAGGGCTGCTGTGAGAGCACGGCCGGAGGGCTCTGCCAGGCACAGAGCAGTGCCAGCTCCCAGCACTGGACATCCTGCTCCACCTTAGCCAGCAAACAGAGGCAAATCATCATCTCTTGGATCTGGGTAATGCCAGGGAAATTCTGCAATAACTACCTTGGCTCCGAGCCACCACTGATGTGTTTTCTTTCAGAAAGACTTTGTTGTGCAGCTCCATCAGCAATAGTTTGATTCCATCCTTGCTGACTATCCCTAACCAACACTGAAGTACAGTGGGGAGGGGGAGGTATGAAGACCACTACCCAAATGGGAGAGCAGCACCCAGGGCAGGCTCAGCAGGCAGATGCTGCCATCAGTGGGACTGCTGCTCCTGGGTGGAGTGGGGTTTTGGCCAGCCATCACTATGGTCCTGCAGGGATGCTGCTCCTCTGCCATGCAGAAAAGGCATAAACTACCCAAATCTTAATGAGCAATTAAAAGCTAATCAAAGGGAAATCTGTCAGATAAGGATTGTTGTGTGGTTTTTTACTTGGCTTTACATCTCTTTGTGGAACAAAACATAGTGTCAGCGAGATTTGCAGCACAGAGATTGGCATTGTGGTTCCTGGATCTAATTCAGCTTTGCATTGATGGGTCAGGAAGGATGGGATTCTTCTGTTAACAGCAGCCTTTAGCTTAGATTTAAGCTAACTGCTACGTGCCCTGTAAATACTTGCATGTGCCAGACACTTCCCTTAATTTATAATCATGCTGTGGACTGCTGTTTCCTCTTCTACTCTGTCTCAAAATTCCCTTCCAACCAGGCACTGGAGCAGGGATGTCAGTGTCCCTGAACAGGACTCAGACCTGTGGGACTGCATGGGGCACTGTCCCCCCCAGTCTGCCACCACCATGGCCTGCAGGGGCCAGCACTGCCCCTTATGGTGCCCCTTAATATCTCTTAGAGTTTTAACTTTGACTAACTAAAAAAAAAATTCCCAAAAATTTTTAAAGAAGAAGACCAGAATCTCTGCATAAAGTGAGATCCAGTGGTGACCACTTGCCAGGCCCACTCTGTTATGCACAGCGAAAGGTTTGGTGGTTCTGCCCACTCCCCTGCAGCCACCTCCCCTTCAGTCACTGCCAGGAACAGAACCGACATTCTCAGTTCAGAAGACACAAGAGTATCTGCAGAGATTTGCTGAGCAAATGCTGCTCTCTGAAATCTGCATAGGAACTGATTGTTCTGAGTGTCTTACACATTCCTGATCTATTGATTAACCCAGGAGTGGGAATCCATCTAGAAATACTCTCCCAACTCAACTCAGTCCACATCGCTTCAGCTTCTTAGCTAAATCCCTTCCAAATCCTTGCAAAAAACGAAGGCAGAGCTGGTGCTGCTGGGCCCAGGAGCCGCAGCCTGACTCAGCCAGTAAATGGCGTGTGAGGATGAGGGAGCCTATTGTTGCCTAACCCGGTCCCATCAATAATAGATTCACAAACCTCGGAGGGAGCTAAAAATTTCTCCTTTAGGTATGAATTATGGATGCAGTTTAGTGTAATGTAGACATATCTCAGAGGTTTTTCCCAGTTTATACGCTAGTAAAAGGCAGCAATTTGCTTGTGTTTCATCTATAGGTTTTGTAAAATAAAGAAATTCTCTCTTCTGCAATAAATTCCGACATTAATGAAGGTGAAGACAAATCTTTAACATGCATTCCAGGCACAGAATGGGCAGGGGGTGTATTGGGCTGCCAGCCATGCTCTGGTGCCCGCAGTGCTCTAGCACCCAGCTCTGTGCTGCTGGCAGTGGAACTGGGGTGTGTCGAGGGCCAGAGCAGCCCCAGCCCCAGCCCCAGCCCCATGGTGCCACTCAGCTCTCCAGGGCAGGTGGGCTGAGAGCGTCCTCAGGCTTGGCAGTCTCTGCCCCCAAGATTTTGGCTGTGGTGGGGCAGGAGAATGGGGTGAGCACAAAGGGTGCTGAGCACAGCCTGCTCCAAGGGGCCAGCAGGAGCAGGGGGGTCCTGCTGCTCCACACAGAACAAGGGACTGCCAGGGGGATGGCCCTCATCACAGAGGCTCTGCAGGCAGGTGGTGCCAGTGCCCACTGCCAGCAGTGCCCATGGACACCAGCACCTGCCCCTGCCCTGATGAACAGCCTCTGGCATCTGCCCCTGCCCTGATGAACCCTCTGGCCCTGATAGATCTGCAGGAGATACTTGACAAGCCCGTAACATCCCCAGGGGTCAGAGGGTTAATGCTTTTTTGAAGTCCTCTAATAATTAATACTCTACATCTACAATGAAAGATCATTATAAAAAGATTTGCTATAACTAGAGCATCTCCTTCTCAAGCATGGAATGAGCAGCAATCCTGAGGGCTTGGCTTCTGTCAAAAAAAATCCATAGCTGCAGATTCATGTTGGCGTTTCCTCCAGCTCCGACAACCACGGAGCAGCCAGGGGGAATGAACTGTCGCTGACAGCCGTGGGCAGGACTGGGGGTCTGGGGGAGCTGTGGTGCCGCTGGGGGTGTGCAAGCCAAGCAGCAGCACTCCCCATCTCAGCTCTCACTCCCACCCCTGGTGGGAATCCCAGCTGGCCCCGTGGAAGGGAATTCCTTGTGGATCCAGGGCATCACAGTGCAAACTGCAGAGCCAGACCCAGCTCTGCCTCTGGCTGGCTGTCCCCACTGTGCCAGCATTTCTAGAAAACAGGGGACACCAGTAGTTTTGCAGCCTCTCCAGTCCTGCTGGAATGAGCTTGTCTGATCCTGCTGCCTAGCTGGGACCCCAACAGAGCCTGGCACCAGCCAGGGCAGGGCATGGCTGTTCTCCTCTGTGAGGGGAAGCTCGCAGCAGCTGCAGTGTTTCCACAATCCAGGACCAGAACTATCAAGGCAATTCCCAGTTTTCCAGACACTGGCCTGAAACACAGTTTATACACAAAATCCTTGTCATTTTCTATCAACCATAAGAAGCCTCTTTAAGCACATCTCTTTGCAGACATAATGTTTCAATTTGCAAGTTTAATTTTTTCATTTTTTTTCCCGAGAGACATTGTCAAATCTGTATTTATTTTTTAAAGAAAGAACAAACTTTCATAGACCTTCTGCAAAACCTTGTAAAAATATAATCTCTCCTTGTGCCAGACAACTGGTGCTTGCTGACTCAATTGCTTTTATATATGACAAGACTTGAAAAAAAATGATTGCCATTGCCGAATTCTGAACAGATTGGAGCGAAGTGCGGGACTCATCCATCAGAGGTGCCATGTTGGGCGTGTGGAATGCAGAGCCCTGGGGCCGGGAGCATCGTGATGGTTTTCTCCTAAATCTTCCCTTCAGCCACTGCCTCTGAGTGCTCCCGATGCTGCTGAGCGGCTGGAGCAGCATTGTTGCAGAGTAATACCCAAAATGTGAGTGCTGTGAGTCAGACGTCGCTTCCAGCCACCAGCAGCAGCTTGTCAGGCAGAGTAATTGCAGGGAGAAACTGTCTTCAATTTAATAAATATGTAAAACAGTGTTTAACAGCCCTGAAATAAACTGTTGAGCGATGTGGTCCGTGGAGCTAATCTCATCCACACTCCGGTGCCGCAGTGTTTGTCTGTGTTTAAGGTTGTCACACGCTGAGCACCCTCTGACCCCTCCCTGTGCCCCAGTCCTGTTCCCCTCCACGACCCTGGGGTCTCTGTCAGTGGTCACTGGGCTCCTGTCCCCTGGGTCGGGACAAGGCCATGCTCAGGGGCAGCGTCCTGCTCAGCCAGGGGACAGAGGGTCTCTGTCGGGGCGGGAAGGGCCAGGCTGGAAGCGGGGGTGATGGAAGAGTCTTGTTGGTTAATAAATTGAGGAGGTGACAGCTCAGTGCTGTGCTAAAGTGCAGGAGTGGTATTTCTTGGAAGTTTTGTGGTCCGTGTACTTAGGCAGGACGATCGATGCAAGCCCAGCTGGGGCGGCACAGGAGCCAATCAATAGGTGCGTTATTAACGGGCTGTGCTTATACCTGGTGATGGCTCATGAATAAGTGGCCTTGGCTGGAGCCAGAGGTCAGACTGCTCTGCTGTGATGGATGCCTTTTGAAATTGCTGGATTTGAGTCATCCGTGTTTCATTCCAATTGGTCCTGGGAGTTACCCATCCTTTGTTTCCCACTTTTCTGCTAGCTTGGCTTGGTAAATTTAGTGGGCAGAGCCACACCACTGCAGCTACTTTCAAAGCTGGCATCAGGGACCACCCTGCAATATGGGGTCTGGGCAGAGGGCGTCCATCCCATCAGCTCCCTGAGCCCTCAGCTCAGCCCTGCCACAAGCCTGGCACGTCCCCTGTGCCAAGGTGTCAGTGGGGACCTGCAGCATGACAGGGCTTAAGTTACAACAGCTGGGCTGAACTGGAGAGTGTTTAACTGACTAAATAAGGACAGACCTCGCAAGTGGGGACTTCCTGAACAGGGAGATGCCAGGGGGATATTCTTGAATGCTGCTCTAAAGCTGGAAATTAATTCTTTGAGATGTTGTTTGGATTAAAAGGCAGAGCCAGGCGGGAGCTGGTAATTAGCAGCTCTGGGATCTGACAGTCCCAGCCAAAGAAGCAGCTAGTCAGAGGTGGAGACCTGCCTGGAAAGGGGATCTGCTGTGGGCAGAGGGCAGAGAGGATGCTGGGGACACTGGGGTCAGGTACCCACCGTGGGTTTCAGTGCTTATGGTAACCAACACTCAAGATCAGAGCTGGGCAGCCGAAGCACAGCCCCATCCCTGAGGCCCTGCCCAGGGGGCTCAGGTGCCTGAAACCAGGGGCAGGAGCTGCTAAAATCTGTAGTAGGAGTGGGCAAGAGGTGGCCCATTCCCCTCAGGGTGCAGCTCCCCTGGAGATGCTGAGACCTTCTTGACCAAACACCTCCCATCACCCCTGCAAACACTGAGGTGTTCTAAGGAAAGTGTCAGCAACTCTGAGTGGAAAAACTTGCAATGATCTGAGGTATAAATGCCAACTTTCATTATAGCTCTCCTGACTGTTTTGTTCCAGCTTTCCTGGAGTATTTTCTCTTCTATGAGACAACATCACATTCATGTTATCCCACTGAAACATTCCTTCCGTGGCCTTGGAATTCACTTTCACTCCATCTGTCCATCCACAAAATACCTGAGAATTTGACTTTGTCCTAGTTTGTGATGACCAACAATCACAGAAGGTCTTTACCCAGGAGGGGAAGTGAATGAACCTGCGAGCCCAGAGAGCAGGAATCTGTGAAGTTCTGGTAGGGAAAGAGCCCCAAGCCTGCAAAGTTGAAGGACAGAGCAGGAGGAGAAGGTGTTGTGCAGGAGAGAGAGGGGTATCCTCTGACCCCCTCAGGGAGTGTAGAGGCTGCTGAACTGCTGCATGATGAATGAGAAACCCAGAGATTACAATAATTTTGTTAAAGAGTTCTTAGCTCTGCTCTTCTGTTCTGATTAATGGGATTTTGTTGAGAGTGCAGGGAAAGGTCATCTGACACGTGTTCAACAGCTGATGACATTATTCAGTTCTGCCAGGGAATTGCTGCTCCCAAACACCAGCCAGTGTGTTTTACTGGCAGCTGCAAGAGCCCTGCAGCTTCCCTCCAGCTGTGCCAGGCATCCCCAGCACCTCCCCAGGGATGGCCCCACAGCATCCCTCCAGCTGTGCCAGGCATCCCCAGCACCTCCACAGGGATGGCCCCACAACATCCCTCCAGCTGTGCCAGGCATCCTGAGCACCCCCACAGGGATGGCCCCACAGTGTTCCTCCAGCTAGACTGGGCATTTCAACATCTCCATAGGGATGACAGCTTCAGACAATTCTTGCACGCTGATCTGCAGGACAAGGTGGCACAATCACCCTCACCACCTTCATTCTGCTTCTTGGCAAGGGCTGTTAAATAACCATCTCTGTGTGACACATCATATATGTTATATACCTTATATACATTGCACAGGGCCAGTAACTGTCTGTCACTCCATACCTGCCTGGTCCCAGGCTGCAGCTGCCCGTGGGGCTTGGCAGTTCAGTTTCCAATGCTGACTGGTTTGGGACCTCAGCCCTTCACAGCCCAGCACTGGTGGGGTCCCCTGAAGCCAGTCAGACCCTCATCCCAGTGGTGCTCCTCCCAGCCTAAGCTGATCTGCTCCCAGCTCCTGGCCCATCCCTTCTGATCCATGGGACATCCTCTGAAGCACATCCCAAAGCACTGTCTGGAACACATCTGTGAGGAGAAGAGGCAGTTATGACCAGCCCTGTGTGTAAATCTCAGCCACAATAGCCCTCACTGACTGCTCCCAACAGGGCTGGCCAGGGTGCCTGCCATCCCTCCACACGCTCCATTAATCACTGTTCTCTGCCACCTCTCCAGCCCCTGCTCAGCCACAGATTTACGAGCCGTGCTGCCAGGACACACAGTGCCACTGGGTAGCATGGTGCCACTGGGGCCTCAGTGCCACTCCTGAGCCCAGGCTTGCACCACAGAGTCTGCTGTTCTGGAGCGCCCCTAGACTCTCCACCATGTGGGGATGGGGACACAGCCATGCTGTGGGGACAGGCATGTTCCAGCCCTGCCCTTGTGGAGGTCCTTGGGCAGCTCTGGTGCTCCTCAGGGGGCAGCTGGGCAGAGGCTGACACGCTGCCATGCCCTCACTGAGCCCCCCTGCACTGGCAGCTGCTGCTGATGCCAGAGCAGTCATATTAATTGTGGGTTGTTTCCCCAGGGGTACTGAGTTCTCTGCAGGACTTGAAGTTTAGCCTGAAGCCAATTAAATATCACAATAGTTCTTAAAAACAGCACATGTTCAGTGTCTGGGAGTCCCTCTTCTTCCAGGTAATGGTGTTCCCACTGGCCTGGGGCCACAGGTCAGTCAGCAGCAGGATCTGCACACAGCTGGGTCAGAGATGTTATTCTTCCTTTCCTACACTGTGTGCCTGAAAGGTCCTGTCTCCATCCCAGGGGCTCCACGCTACCTGTGCTGCAGCTTCCACTGGTTTTCCAGTAACAGAAGTTCTGTATTGTGGTATGATAATCTTCTGGGTGTAAATGGCTTGTCCAGCTAGCTCTGAAAATCACGTCTTATCATCACACTCAATGGGCTGTGTCAACCCAATTTCACAGACAAACGCTTCTCCCGCTGACCACGGGCACTGACATGGATAACTGATTTACAAAGCCAATAAAAATAAAATCACTGAATTACTAAGAACCACTGACTTAATATAGGAGATTAAAATCTCCAAATTTAGGGTGACTGGAAACCATTTGATACATGAACAGTGGGAAATGGGTTATAGAAATGTCGGCCATGCCAGGGTCAGGTGCCACAGTATGGTGATTTATCAGGGAGAGAAGGGCTAATTGGTAAGTTACCTTTGATGCTTTCCCCAGGGGCCAGGTTATTTATATTATGGTTTGTTTGTCATCTTTTACTTTTGGGGTCAACTAAAATTTTTTATGGTAAGAAAAGACTCAGTGTCCTGTTCATTAAAGTAGCAAGGTCAGGCTGAAGGGTGGGATTGAGCAGGAAATAATCAGGCTGCTTAGAGCAAGCCCCCAGTCCAGCCAGCCTTCAGGGGACAAAGCATTGGCCACCGGCTGTGGGCAGACATGGTTCAAAAAATCTCCCATCCAAAAGCAGAAGAGGCAATGGGCAGTGAGGAGAGGGAGTGGCTGCATTTCCTGCCCTGTCTCTGGCCCTTGCTGGGTGCTGATCCTGCCTGGGAAGGGTTCCCCATGTACTCTGCACGGGTCAGAGGGTACCCAGCAGGCTGCAGGACCCCCTCTGGAGCTTCCTCCAGGCTCCCTCTGCCTGGGGCACTCAGCTTATCCCCACCTCACTGCAGGATGTTTTTGTCCCTAAAGATCTTCCCACTCTGTCCCTTGCCCACGTACACTGTATGCAGATGTTTGCAGGTGTTTGCAAATGTTGTCTGCTGTCACAGCAGGGTCTCCAGGCCAGAGCCTGTCCTGGGTGTGTGGCAGGTACCAAGGCTGGAGGGCTGCACCCTCCCCAGGCACAGGCACAGCCAACAAAGGAGAGCTGGGAGCCAGACAGCAGCACAGCTTCCAGGTGCCTGTTAGGAGGGACGGGAGATTGCAAATGAAAGGCTTGTATAGACTTTAAACTTCACTCTGCCTTCATAAAGGTGTCAGCTGGAATTATTTTGGGCATTTACTTGCGTGGTCTAGTGCATCACTAGCTAAAACAGTTTTTTTAAATAATGGAATTTGCTGCTCGGCTCATGCATAAAAAATAGCAGGAACGCGACCCAGTTGCATAATTTTTTAGTAATAAATAGAGTCAAAAGTGTTGAGCTCAGCTGCTGGCTCAGTGAGACACTCTGCGCAGGGGCAGAGGGTGGGGACCCACAGGGGGCAGCACCTCATGGCATATTGAGCCCACATCCTTGGGCAGCACTGAGGGGACAGCACAGAGACTCACCAAGATGTGGCATCTCGGTGGCCAGAGTGTCCTGTGCCACAGGAGAAACACTGCCCCAGCCTCGTGTCACTCCCACTGCATCTGCACATCCCACAGCAAGGCAGTGCTCCTCTTCCCACTCCACCTATTCCTTCTCCAGGAAAGCTGCTCTCCTCCTGGAGAAATGCAGAGCATGAACCAATTCTCCTCTGCACTGTTAAACCATTGGTGCATGAAACAAATTTCTAGAGGAACACCCACAGATGTTCACCGGGCACAGCCAAGCATGGATGGGGGAGTCACCAGAGCCTGCCACTGGAGTGTGAGGTGCAGCAGGAAGGACAGGACTAAGGCCAGTCCTTGGTCCCCACTAACATCAGGGCCCTTCTCCTGTGCCTTGGTGCTGCCACTGGGCTCTGACCATCAGACTGGGCTCAGGTGGGCCCTGCTTCTCCCACCCTGCAGCTCCTCTCCTGGGGGCCCAGACAGGGCTGCTGGGTGCCCATGTGGGTGACCAAGGGTCTCTGCAGCTTCAGGTGGACACAGGACCAAAGGAACCCCCATACCCCCTCCTACTGACCAGACACACGCTCCCACCCGGCACACCAGGGCACATGGTCCTGTTTTACTGCTGATCATTGCAAAGGATTATCTGTGTTATCTGAAGAGAGGCACAGAGGTTGGTTCTGGCCCCCAAGAAGTCACCCCTTTCCCGATGCCTGGAGCAGGGCTGGGGGCTCAGGGAGGGCACCCCCAGATCTCCACCACAACAGCCACCACCCCAGGGCAGGAGCCCAAGGCACAGGACAAAAGGGGGGGATGCCCTGCCTGAGGCACAGCACTGCCCCGAGAGCAGGGGCACAGCAGCCCCTCCCTCTGCACAGGGGCCGTTGTATAAGAAGTGGCATTTTGATTGATGCCATTTGACATATGGAGAATTCCCCACAGCGGGCAGTCATTCACTCGGCTGATTACAGGCTCTGACTTCTTTCTCTAATTAAAACTCTCCCTCCCATTTTAATTCCTTTGCCCCTGAACTCCCTGTTCTGGACCATCTCCTATGTGATGACACTAACTGCCTGTGGCAGGCACCAGGGATGCCCCACGCCCCACTGGGCAGCCCCCGTGCCAGCAGCACAGCTCCTGGCAGCCCAGAGCAGAGCCACAGGGTCAGAGCTCACAGGAACACCCCTGACGCCCCTGCTCCCACACAGGCTGCCCACACTCCAGGCACTGGGGTCCCTGCCTTGGCCAGCTGTGCCCCAGCCTAGCCAGATGTGCCCCTGCTCCAGCAGAGGGTACATCCCTCTGTGCCCCTGACCATTGTGCAGCCACGTTCATGGGAACACTCAACCTGCAGCCTGGTCCTTGTGAGTCCAGGGTCTGGATTTAAGGCAGGCATCCCTTTGTAGCAGCCTCACCAGGGATGTCCTCCCTATGCAGCTTCTCCTGCACAAGAGAGTCACTTGTTTCCATGACTAGATTGCAACAATTTCCTTCCACTTCCAAATCCCACACTGGATAGGAGCCATTCCAAATCAATCCCTTCCCTTGAACCATCCCACCTCCCCACAGGCAGGGCAGACAGGGCAGGCAGACAGACTCAGCTGCAGATCACACTACAGCTTGTCTGTCACTAGAGCTCACCAAAGCACGATGAGAAAAACAGGGTAAAACAGGCTTTCTGAGGGAAGGCAATAGCCTTCCTAGAGGCTGACAAGCACAACAGGTCCCACTCAAGTTCTCTTGGCCTACTGGGACTCAGTTTTAACATAACTAAAAGGAAAATACATTTAAACACAGGGTGGTTTAACCCTCTGACATGAGCTTTATTCTGTCTGAGAGTAAATTCCCCGGGAGCAGAGCCAGCACAGAGGGCGTGAAGCTGGAGGGAGCTGAGAGAAGCCAGCAGGGCATGGTGCTGCCAGGCCAAAGCCCACCTGCACATCCCTCCCCAGGGACCACGGCCACCTTTGCCCTGCCCTGGTCAGCCCTACGTGGACTCCCTGGTACCTCCCCGGTGTGTCCCCTCTGCAAGGGGGTCGCTGTTGCTGCACATCTGTATTCAGCCCCAACACCCACCAAATTAAGGCCGTTTGCCACAAAAACACGTGCAGTTATTTTATATAAACAAGTATCCAATCTGGAGCTGGACTGCAGTGTTAAATATTGGGTCAGATCCTGTCTCAGCAAAGTCTGTCCCACCATAATTAATATTGATTTTGTGGAGCTGAAATATAGCTACACAATTTAATTTTGCTGCTAAGATTTTTGACATCACTGTTCTTAGAGATTAATGTGGGATTTAATGAAGGATTTGGTCTCTCATCTGTGATATTCCCTCATCCCGTCATGTGCAGTGGTCCCACTGCTGACTGTTCTGCTGGGTGGCTCAGGATTGGTGTCCCTGTGAGCAGCACAAAGTCCCATCCCATGCCCACCATGGGACCAGTTGGGCTGGAGAGGACCAGACCAGGCACATAGGTCCTGTGTCACTGTACTGAGTCAGGGGAGAGCCAGGGACCAGGACATGGGGCATGCTGGAGGGTGGTACCCACAGCCTCTGGGATAGCACAGGCAGGGGTGATTCACTGCCACTGCCACCAAAGCAGTGACTCTGCCTATTGCCAGTGGGACAGTGGAACCATGGACATTGGAACAGGGGACAGGGAAGACTTCTGTCCTGGCACCCTGAGGTGTGTAATGTCTCCTGAGCTCAGCCTTCAACAGACATGGCAATTGTCCTGCCTTGGCTCCAGGTCCGAAAGAACATGGTGGAGCACATGGTCCCTCAGCCCCTTCGCTCAGGACTGGGATGGGGGTCTGACCCTGTTAGTCCTGTGCCTGCACCCATCAGAATAGGCCAGTGCAGTCCCCGGCACCCGGTCCAGCAACTGTGCATGGAATGGCACGGCAGAGCTGGGCAGGACCCAGAGTGCTCTGCCCCAGGGAAGGGCAGTGCAGGGCTGGCCCCCGGGCTCAGGGTGGCACCGTCCTTGCCAGTGTCTCTGAGGGGACACAGCGCATAGAACAGCGACCATGTGGCCAGAGCAGATTTTTCGCTTATCAAATCAAGGAGCAGCTGGATTAGAGGATTAGAAACCAAATTAATTACTAATGACATCCTGGGGCCCGGGTGGTTCTAACAGGAGTCTCCAGGCAGCAGCAGTGCTGGTGGTGCCCAGCAGGCGCAGGAGGGACCTTTCACCAGCAGGCAGCAGACGAGTGTGCAGAGCCAGAGGACAGTGCAGCCCCCACCTCCAGCTGCTGCTTAGCACAGGCTGGACTGTTTCCAGAGGTGTTTTGAGATGTGGCCTTCCAGCCCAGGGGCAGTTTGAGTTGCAGAGGCTCACCATGGCTGGGCTCTCCAGTCCTGGGATGAGCAAGTGCTGCTCCCTTTTCCCTGAGAGATTTTGTTTCTGGGGCAGCATAAGGCCCAGGATGTTAGTGTTGTCAGTGTCTGTCCCTGTGGCATGGCCAGCCGGGAGTCTGAACCCACTGGGTGCTGCTGGAGGGCAGAGCAGGCATGGGAGAGGGCAAATGACTGGTGCTGCCAGCCACAGTAAAGGGAGTGGGTGAAGAGGAGCTGGGAAACAGCCACTCCTGTCCCTGGTGGCCAGGACAGCCAGGCTGGTCGCCATCTGCTTCCTGACCTGGATATTAGACTGCAGCAGATGATGAAACATGTCAATGGGAAGAAGGTTTTCTTCTGCCTGCCAGAGCCTTTTACTAGAGGGATGGAAGGACAGAAAGTTGAAAGGATGGAAGGATGGAAGGACATCGTGGGGAAGGGTGAGCTGGGCAACAAGCTGACCTCTGGATGGAGGCTGGGTAGTGCTTTCAACCAGGTGCCTCACAGCCTGTGAAAGAGCTTCCCAGGGACATGGAACCTGCTGAGGTCCCTGGGGAGAGCACAAGGACAATCTCAGTCAGTGCAGGTGGCTGTGGCCCACCCACCCCTGCAGTCCCTGCCATCGCTGCACCCCAGGGCCAGCCCACCATAACCGACTGCCATGTCCCATGGATGTGGGACACGCAGCATGTGGACAGGTCTGCACAGCTGGCTCTGGCTGGCAGGGCACTGTGAGAGGTCACTGGAGCACCCCTGCCTGCTGGGCAGCCCCTGGCTTCTTCTACTTGTTGCATTGGGCTAATTGGTTTAACAGTTATTGCTGGGTCACTAATTACAGAGCCTATTGAACAGCACATCTCAGCTTAGGGATACAATTAACAGTTCACCCTAATTAATCAGGGGTAATTAACAGACCTTGCATTTCTCTGACATTAATTAATCAAGGAATCCAGAGCGAATCGATGCGGGCATGGGAGAATCAGTGGAGGGAGTGAGTGGGTGTTGTAGGGGTGATGTGCTTCCTGACCCACTTTGTGGACTGGGAGCAGCCAGAGCAGCCCTGACAGCCCCTGAGTCATCCCCTGCCCATGCCAGGGCTGGATCCTGCTCTGCTCCCTTCTCAGCACAGGGCTCTGTGTGGCCACAGTGACATAGGACCTGGGTCCAGCCAGCAACAGCACTGCAGTGTTGCCACCAGCATGGTGGGGATCTGATCCCACAGGGTGCTGTGTCCAGCCCACCAGGTTCAGCCAGCCAGAGCCTTCCTGTCCTGCTCCACTCATCCTCGCTCTGCTCACAAGGGCAGCAGGGCCCATGCAGGGCTGCAGGACTTGGGGCCAGTGGCCAGAGCCCTGCCCTGCCCTCAGCCGAGGGCTCCTGCAGCCGTGCCAATCATTAGCAGTGGTTTGGCTGCAACTGCCTCATCCCCAACTCCCCAAGGAGATGCATATGGAGATAATCCAGACAAAATGATAGATGGATGTCGGAGTCTTGTGTATGGATCTGGCTGGGGGTTTGCAATATTTTGCTGCTAAGGAAGCCCTTGTTTGTGGCGTGATCGAGGACCCCATGCCAAAGCACGGAAATTGATGTGCTCATAGAGGGAAACTTAATCACCACAGGGGAAATGCCCACCTCGTTTTTCTCATGAAAGAGGAATGCAGCACTTTGATTTTTGGCTTCAATATAAACAGGGTGTGATTAAATATTGTTTCCCCTCTCTTTCTTGTCATTAATCAGGATATAGCTGCGAGCGCTGGGTGTGACATGGGGACACTTGCTTTGATTCCTCAAGTTCTTAAACGGTTTTGTTCTCTTTTCAATCCCATTAGAAATAGCAGGCGGGGTGTTCAAAGTGCTCCTGCTGGAGAGTGCTTCTGATCTGAAGGATGTGCGCTCACAGGGAATGTGCCTTTGGCAGTGAGAGCACCCACCCGAGGCCAGGCGGCCCCTCCGGTGCCAGCCACGATGGGCCGGGGCAGCCTCAACACCTCGCTGGTGAACGAGCATCTGTGAGCAGCTGGGGCACCACCAGCCCTGCCAGGGCAGTGGAGCTTCGACTGCCTGCCACTGCCCTGCCTGGGGCAGTCAGTGCCCACTCTAGCTGACACAGGCACCTGACGCAGGGAAGGGCAGGACAGCCTGTGCCCTCAGGACCTTCAACAGGAGCCACATAATCAACTGATATGGGTGCATCCAGAGCCTCTCTCATAGGAGTGCTTATCCCCAGAGCCCCATGGGCTGTGAGCAGGGGAAAGTGGCTGGAGGAAGTTCTTGCCCACACTGCCTGGCAAAGCTGCAGGAGGGTGCCAGAACAGGGACAAGGGTGAGCACCCCAGACTGGGAGCCCTCTCACAGCAGGGGCTCCCCTCCCACCACCCCTCCACTGACCACCACGTCTGCACCTCCCACACAGTCAGAGGTTACTGCAATATCAAGAGTGGCCGGTTTATGCTGTTCCCAAGACATGGAGCCGTGTCAATGCCTGCAGGTTGCAGGGAGCAGACCGCAGGCAGGGCAACCTGCAGGGAAACCCTGATACTGGGCAGGTTGGTCCAGCCTTACAGCCCCTCTGTCCGCCTGGGTTGGCAGCAACCCAAAGCTCTGTGCTGGCATCATTCTTGCCCAGCAGCTGCCTGCACTTACCACATGGTCCTGACTGCAGCTCACTGAGCTGGGGAGCACGTCACTTCTTCACTCCCACCCATGCGCTTCACTTGCTCACAGCTCGGGCGCCCATGGAAATGCACCAGAAACTGCTTTCAAATGAGTTAATTTTAGTGCAAAGCTGACACCGAAGCTTCTGCTGTTCTGCCTGTCACAACCTCTTGTGTCTGGTAAAGCCGTGTACCTGTCCCTCCCTGGGCTGCCCCATGAGCCTGTGCCCAGTACCCCCATGGCGAGCCCTTGTGGGTGCAGGACCCCTCTGAGCCAACCCAGCCCCAGAGGAGGTTCATCAGGACACTTCAACTGGCAGTGGGTGAGGCTTCAAAAGCCTCCAGCAGTTCAGGGCTATCAGGAGAGGGGTTGGTGTTGCCTGGACTTTCTGCATGGACTGGTTCTGTGGGGCTCAGGGGGGTCCCGTGTTGTGCTCAGGGTGCTCCCAGGGCCCGCACAGCACCAGAGCCACAGGGCTGCTCATCCAGAGGAGACAAGAGGAGGGAACCCCTCCCAAAAGCCCAGCAGCTCCTGGGCATGGTGCAGGTGTGTTGATGCAGGTTTTGGGGTGCTGCAGGGATACCCCTGGGTAAGGGGCTGCTCCCCTGGAGCCATGGCTTTTCTGCAGCCCGAGACCTCTGACAGCACTCCCTGGTCTCCTGGTCTTTTGTGGCTTTTTAACCAGCCCGTGGCTTCCAAAGGGGACAGTGACACCTCCCAGGACGTGGCTGGGGGACCCCCAGTGCAATGAGGAAGAAGAGGGCAGGCTTTCTTTCATCTAGTGATGATGTCAGAGGAGGCAGCAGTGTTGGAATTGAGTGTGAATTACCTAATCCTGTCCCTTCAGCAGGAACGGGACAGAGCACTTCTGATTTTCTGCCTTCAAGTTTATGTAAGGCAAGGATGGGGTTACAGAGCTGTGGAAGAGCTGGGCTGGCTGAACATGAGGTGACACTGAAAACAAGCTTCAAAAAAAAATTACCAGCTTGTGTTTGAGTACAGATTCCTCATTTGCAGTTAAATATAATTGTGAAGGTCTGTGAGCCAGAGAGATATTTCTAGTTATTGGAGAACTAGCTCCTGCCCCTGTGATCCCCGAGGAATGATAATGAGATTTACCCTAAGCAGGCGCTGCGGAGAGCCTGGGAGAGCTCCGTGCGTGATGGTGTATGATGAGAGCAGAGATGGTTACAGGGTCCCCGCCTGCCGCAGCACGCAGATGAACCCTGCGACTGCATCATTTTCTGTGTTATTCACACAGTGCCTGATGCTGACAGACCTGGCATGGCCACCTGGAGCCCTCTGACACCAGGGAGGTGGCCCTCGCTCCCTTTAGGGCAAAAAGGGTGCTCGTGAGGGAGACAGGGAGGATCCAGCCACCCTGGGGGGCCAGAACATGGAGACTTGTGGGTCATCCTCACTCTGCCTGCATTGCCTGCTCCCAGGACCCCTCCTCGTCTTCCTCAGATCCTGTATATCTCCAGTCCCAGCACAGCCAGAAGGTGCCCAGTTCCACAGGCAGGATTCAGCCACAGTCCCACAGCAGGTGGTCATGGCTGGCACAGAGGGTCAGCCCCACCTAGCATCCTCATTCTTCTCTGCTGGATGCAGCACTGGGGTCGGTCCCCCTGGACCTCATCCCAGCGGGAACAGCCGTGGCCCCTGGTGTGGTGGGTGGCAGAGCTGCAGCACAGCCCCCGCTACGAGGGCAGGAGCTCGGAGGGCACCGGCGCACCCCTGCCCACCTCGGTTATGGTCTTTGCAGCGTCAGTGACAGATATGTAAGGATTAAATTGCAGTAATCTCTGTAATCTACTCAGCGAGATTAAATCCTCCCCCCCTCCCCCAGATTTTATCCCTTTCATTCCAGGATTCCCGAGCAGTGATTACAGCTGGGGGAAGCCATTTAGCTTTTAAGCACCGTTCCATCCTGCTTAAAAAAGCATTTCAGAATCAAATGAGTTTGTGCAGGGCTGGCTGCTCTGGCTGGGCAGGAGGCTCAGAATTAGGACTAAAGTAGCTTGAGTCGGAGTCAAAATTAAATTTATTGTTTCTGGCCTTATTGGGAATACAGTACATTTACAACTGATTAACAAGGCTTAACAGGAGTTCAGACTCAATTCAAGGCAGCTCCAAAGCCTGTGCTTCCACCCTGCTGTCTGATGGGCACTTTGGGACTCCACTGCCCTTGGGAGACCCCACAGTGCCGTGCTGGGAGATCTGCCAGGCAGCGCTGGGCTGGGCAGGGATGAGCCAAGGGGCTACAGAAACCGGGATCAGCCCTCGGAAGCAGCGCTAGTGCCAGGGCAACTGAAGTGCCATTAGCTGATGGGACTGAACATCACCTCCATCCTCTGCAGCACCAAACCTGTGGCTCTCACTGGGCCGGGATGGTGGGAGGGCTACACCAAAGGAGAGGGATGACAGGAGAGAGGAAGGGAGGGAGAGAGGGAGGGAGGGAGGGAGAGAGGGAGGCGGAACCACCCGAGTGCTGATGGCTGCTGAAGTGACGTTGGAGCCTTTGGGAGTGGGGATGCACTCCCAGTGTGCTCACAGTTCTTGGGAATGGGTGGGTCCTGCTGGCATGTGCCCCCTCACAGTGTCCACGGTGTCCTGGGGATGTGCAGCAGGTCGCTGAGCACCATGAGCTCCAATCCCCATCCTTGCACGTTCCTAGCCCCTCACTGCTGTCCATGGGTCTGGCTCAGCCACATCCTTCTCTTTCACTGTCCAAATGCAAAATGCCAAAATGTCCTTTTTCCAGTTCCAAGTTTCTTTCCAGGACAGGGAGAACAGGGAGGCACTCGAGCAGCAGACCCAGTGCCTGTTTCAGGACCTCTCCAGGGCCATGAGGCTAAAGCAGCTCAGCTCTGGCTGCCCTGTAGCACTCAGGATCCCCTTCCACATACATGTACTGCCCAACCTCCGATTATTGGCACAAGGGGAGGTGGCAGTTTTCAGCCCAGAACCAAAAGGTTGTTAATGACATACATATCAGACACAGAAAACTGGATTAATAGTGACACTTTGGCCCTGAGGGCTTTCTTTGGCTCTGGAAATAAATTCTAACCCTGTTCTCTTCTGCCTACAACCTGGAGGAAGGAAACCAGGCAGGAAACCACCTTTAATCTTATTTTTTTACTTCCAGCTTGCACTTTATTGTTTCCCTTTTTCTTTAGGTTTCATGTGCTCCTAGCACAAATTCTGTGTATTTCTGTAATAATCTCCTGATCCCTACACTTGTGCAGCTTTTCCCTCTGTCTGCCTGGCAACTGCCTGTGCTTGGGATGAGCCCTGGTCTGGGTCCTCCATGGCAAACCTAGGAGCTGGGAGCTCCTGGCACTGGTTCCTGCTGCTGTTAGTTCCTGGTATGGCATAAGTCCCTTGGAGAGGCAGCAAGGCAAAAGCACTGAGCGCTGAAGACAAGGCTCCAAATCCCTCCCATGGTGTTTGTGTCAGGAGCACTGCCTGGCCACAGCCCTGCAGTCCCATGAGCCGGATGCTGTTCTGGGCATGGAAGAGCAGGACAGGCTACTGAGGCCATACTAAAGAAACTGCCCTGGGCAAACCAGCACCCAAACCAGCACTGCAATGACCTGCAAGTGGCCTGGGAGACACAGGACACTGGGGATCCTTCAGTGTTAATGTTGGGCAAGACAGTGGGGGTCTCCAGCCATTTTGGTGAATCCCAGCCCAGCAGGAGACCGGAGAGCTTGGGAGAAAGGAAGAAGGCAAGATGGGAAAGATCCACTTGGGAAGAGAGCTAAGGAACCCAAGACAAATGAAAAGGAGTGGGGGCACTGATGGGACCCTGAAAAGAGGCTAAGGGAGGTGGGGAAGAGAAGACAAAAGGAGAGGATGGTGTAAGGCTGGCAGCAGGAGGCAGTGCCAGCTCCACAAAGGAACAGCTGAGGGGAGCAGAGGGAGGCAGAACTTTCTCCAGAGCTTGCAGTTCTTCCTCCAGCTCCTGTGCTTTGAGGTGCCAGCTGAGGAGAGGGAATCTCCCGCAGCAATCCAGTGGGCACTTTCCTCCTGCAATGCCAGTGCCTGGCTTCCCCCCACCGGGGATCCCAGCAGGGGCTGGCTCCCAGGGCTCTGTTAGCACGGGCAGCAGAGCCGGGAGAGTGCTGATGGCACCAGAAAGCTGTTGTTTATGCAGAGTTGGGTGTAAACAGCAAACATGTCACAGGAAAGACATGCCCCTTGCGGATACAAAGACTGGAAGTAAAATTGTTGGCTTTACAAAACATTCCTCCCTTGCAAGCAGAGAAACCTGGAGGTGTTGAGACATCCGCAGAAGCTTTATTTATCCAGACACCTCTAATTTTCATGCTTAGGCAATGTGTCTGCTGCCGAGGCCAGATCACCACATGGAGGTGGTGATCTAAAATGGAAAAAGCAACTTTTCCACAGATTTGGCAGTTTGTCATGGAGAGGAACTGACTGATGGACAATTCCCACCATGGGAAGAGGAACCTGCAGTGCCCAGCCCTTCAGGTACCCTCACCCTTGCTATTGTTGCCCAGGCAAGGCAGTGTACCCCAGCCAGGGGGCTGAAGCCCCATGGGGTCTGTCAGTGCCAGGGCCCTGCCCAGCACTGCACTGGCTCTTTTGCAGGGCGTACAGGCAGTGGGAGAACCAGAGCTGGGTGAGTTCGCACCAGCTGGGGATCACCAAGTGCCATCTGGCTCCTCCAGGCTGGTGCTGGGCATGTGGCTTCATCTCTCTGCCTTTACCCATACAGGGGGGCCAGGACGCAGCCCACCTGGGCAGAAGGTGCTGGCACACAGCAGTGGACACAGTATCCAAGGTCTCAAAAGCAAAAACCCTGTGGATCATTCAAGATGACAAGATTTGGCCCCACGAAGACTCAGCCCATCCTCTAGATCCAAAGCTCTCCCGAGCCAGTAGGCTCCTTCTTCCTTAAGAAACTTCATTCTCATTCCCTGGGAGGAGCAGTGCCACAGCTCCAACACCAACCTAGGTGAGAGTCTGCAGGCAGCACAGCTTTTCAGTTCTTCTCTATCGTTCCTTCTGTCTGCACTGAGTTCTGGGCACTGCACAGGAGGAAACCTCGCTCCTGCCCTAGACTGGCTGCCAGGAACCTGCGGTATCCTTGTTTGTGTCAGGCTGGCACTTCTTGCCTGTCTCTCCCTATTACCATCCTTCATCCCAAGGAACAAGACAAGTAGTTTTCTGCAGCCGAACAAGCTTCCAGTGCTGAGAAAGCAGGAGTGATGGCTGTTGATGTGTAAGCGGTGCTGCACGCAGCCCTTTGGCTCAGCAGGAGCAGCCAAGGGGAAGCCTGGGCTCTGGGGGTGCGAGAGGGGAAGAAGGGGGAGCCCGGGGTGGGGATGGAGCAGCCCGCACCCATATCCTGCCACAGCCCGTGGGCTCCCCGGGGCAGCCTGCTCCTGAGGCATCACACCCGGGACAGGCGGGGCTGCGCAGCCCCACACCGGCAGAGAAATTTAATTCTCGCATCACTTTGAAGCTTTTCCCTCCTACTTACCGGCGGCACGGCGGCGGCCGATGGCTGCTTCTCCTGCCCTTGCCGAGGGCAGAGGCGCCGGCTGCTGCCGTGGGGGCGGCCCCGCCGCTTCGCCCGGGGCTGCTGGTTGCGGGCAGCGCGGCTCTGGCACCGGGCAGGGGCATCCCGGGGACCGGCCGTGCCCCGTGTCCCGGCTGCCGCTCCCGGACGGGGCTGTCACACCGCTCCGGTGCCGGTGCCGGCCCCCGCTCCCGGACGGGGCTGTCACACCGCTCCGGTGCCGGTCCCCGCTCCCGGACGGGGCTGTCACACCGCTCCGGTGCCGGTCCCTTTCGCGAGCTGCGGGACTGCGGCAGGTGCCGCTCCCGGCGCGGCTGTGGGAGCGCAGGAGGTGGCCCTGCGATGCTCTGGGCGGTTCGGGGCTGGCAGAGGGAGCACAACGGGGCAAGAGCCGGGCAGCACGGCGGGCACCGGAGATCGCGGCGGGACCAGGGCAGAGCAGGGCAGGGCAGGGCAGGGCTCGGCGCGGAGCGAGGCGGTCCCAGCCCCGTGTCCGGGCCGCGGGAGGGAGCGCTCCGAGCGGCGGCACCCCCGGTCCGACCTGACCCATCCCGGGGGAGGCAGCGGGCCCGGCCCGGGGGCCGCGGGGGCTCCGGGAGGCGCTGACGTCAGGCGGCCCCTTAAATAGCGGCGCAGCCGCC
>WBMV01007967.1:417740-472170 GCA_013396655.1 Campylorhamphus procurvoides
CAGCAGCCGCGGCCGTGCGGGCGGCCGAGCCCCGCAGAGCCCCCCGCGACCCCGGCCCGGCCCGGCACCAAGCGCCTGCCGAGGGCCATCGTGGTGGGCGTCAAGAAGGGCGGCACCCGCGCCGTGCTGGAGTTCATCCGTGTGCACCCCGACGTGCGCGCCCTGGGCACCGAGCCCCACTTCTTCGACAGGAACTACCACCGCGGGCTGGAGTGGTACAGGTGAGGGCGGGGGGCTGCGGGGCCCTGCCCGCACCGAGCACCCCTTTTCCCTGGCCCCGAGCGCCGCCACCCAGCTCCCCTCCCGTCCCGTCCCATCCCGTTCCGCTCGGCTCCGCGGCGCTCGGTGCGGCGGCGGGGACGGCGGGCGGAGGAGGAGGAAGAGGGGGAGGAAGAGGAGGCTGCCGCCCGGCCGCCCTCCGGAGTTTCCCTTCAGCTCCTCTTCCCGCAGTGCCCGTCGGGTCGCGGCTCGGTCCCTCCCTAACCCGGAGCCCGCGGCTGGAGCCCCCCGAGCCCCAGCCCTGCCGGTCGGCACTCAGCAGCCGGGACGATGCCAGGCGTTCCATCCCGTCGGAGCAGGCACTTGCCTGGGTGAAGGGCCCTCGAACACACGCGGGTATGCCCGGGCACGGGACGCATGGCTGGCCTCCCACAGCCCCACTCGGTGTGCCCCTGCACACTTTGCTACCAGGCTCTGTTGCTGGTTCCGTGTTTTGGAATAGTCCCTGTCCTGTGTCATCCTGTCTTTCTGAACTCGAATAACTGGGACTGTCTGGAGTCTCTAATAATTTGCAGAGGACAGCGAGTGTGTCTCCCTCCAGCAGGAGATGGGATTTTCATTCAGGTAAAGGCTTTTGTGAGGAGCTTTGGGTGCTCCTGGAGAGGCAGCAAGCGCTGCTGTGAGCAGGTCACAGCATCCATGGGGTCAGCCCCTGCCTATGGTGCTACCAAAGGTTCATCCCCAGCTCCCTGGGGTTCCCACCCAGTGTATTGGCAGCGGGTGCTGCGTGTGTTTGGGCAAAGCTATGGGACTTCTGCTGGGCATCAGCCTCGGGAGGCATAGAAGGGCTCGGCCTAGCCGGGTGCCGGTGAACTCACAGCAGGGGAAGGGACCGTGTCGTTGTTGGTGCGTTGGAGCATCATGGTGTGTGGTGGAGGCAGCCTCGGGGCCACACCGAGCTCACCTGCCCTCTGTCTCAGCAGTGCTTTCCCAGAAGAGGTGTCCCCGGTTCCAAAGTAGGGCAGTCGCTGCCAAGCAGGTGGGGAGGCAGCGTAAGATGGTGCTCACTCCCAGCTCTGCTGGGGTTCTGGTAGCTGAGGATAAGCCCAGGGAGGCAGCTCAGGTGCTGCACAGGGAGAGCTGTCTGCAGCACTGCTGTCCTGTGTTGTACTGGGGTCACGGTGGACCCTGCAGCCAGGAATGTTTAGCTCCTTTTGCAGCAGTACTGGTGGCGGATGACGGGATGGCCAGGACAGACACAGGTGGAGCTTGCTGAAGCCCTTTCCCTCTCCTGGGGCTGTCCTGTGGCATGCCTAGTTCCTCCTGCCCTTTGGAGAATAGCTGCAGCAGTGTCCTTCTCCTATTCTTGCACTCAGCAGGTCTCTCTCTGATATCAGGTACTGTCAACCATCCTGTATCCCCTAAAAGCCAGCTGCTGAGAGCAGCCCTGCAGCACCGGCATGAAAGGACAGCGGTTTGTCTAAAGAAGAGTCAGATGATGCAGGGTGATGGAGAAGAACATGGGTCCTGGGTGAGCCCCTCACTCAGAGGTGAGCTGCATGTGGTCAGCACCTGGCAGGGGAGCATCCCCTCCGCATCCTGAGCTGGGGTCCCCCCTGCAGTACTTGTGTCTGTGAGCAGTCTGGGCTCTTTGCTTCTGCTGCCCACGGCCAGGGTGGGGAATGCAGGGCTGAGAGTCTCAGAGGCAGCAGGGGACCAAACCTGTGAACCTCCTGAACCACTGGAGGTTCAGGACACAGAGCCTGCCCTGAATGAAGGGAAGGGGCTGTGCCCTGGGACAGACCCCACCTGTGGGCACCAGGAATGGTGCTGGTCTAGGAGACAGGAGCTGTGTCCCCCTCCCCTCACACTGTGGCACTGGGGGGCTGTGGCAGTGCGTGGCCAAGCAGACGACCTTGTGCCCTGAGCCGTGACTCAGCCTGGGATCTGCCATGTGAAGGGACTCACTTGTGACCGGGAGGGATGCAACCCGTGGCAGCAGCGAGGGTGGCTGCGGAGTGAGGTGGAGGCAGCAGTGGGAGCACAGCTGGGTGAGCAGCACACTGCCCGGGGCCTGGCTCTGCGTCTCGATCGATGGAGGGATCGCACCGGAGCAGCGGAGCCTCCAAATTAGTTCAGCTGAAACAATTAAATGACACTTCCTTGGTTTTATTACCTTTTTTTTTTAACCTGACAAATGTGCCAAAACTTAAGCACAGAGGCTGCTAATGTATAAAACGTGGAATTGATTTTCCTCCTTGCAAGTGGAGCAATTAAATGTGGAGCAAGTCTAACCCACAACGCAATGAGCTCCTGTCGCTCTGCCAGGAGCCTGGGGAGCAGAAGAGCACAGTCCTGCCAGTAGCCACATCCCAGAAAGGACAGAGCTGAGGCTGGGGCAGCAGCCGTGGGATCTGCCTCTGGCACTCCAGAGCAAGGGGCTGCACCTGGCCTGGCTGGGGTTGTCTTCCAGCTGCCAGCCAGGAGAGCAGATGCTGCCTTACTTGGGAGTGCCACAGTAAGGGGGGGTCTCTGCAGGCAGCCTGGGGCACGGACCCCTTGGAAAGGCAAAGGCATTCCCCGATAGGAGCAGGGATTTCGCCTGCAGTAGCCCCTGGCTGCTGAGTGCTCCATATGGCTCTGTCCTTCCCCCGTTGTTCCTGAGTGGAGACACCAAGTTGGTCTTTGATGCAGTTGTGAGCAGCATGAGAGCTGAGCCTCTGTGAAGCTCTAAAATCACTGGTTACTGTTCTCCCATGTTTTCCCCTGCCCTGGCATTTGTCTGATGCAGAGATGGCAGAGCCAGTGGGAGGGAACATCTCTTGATCTGCCTGTCCTTGCCACTCCAAATGTCATGCTTGCTTACAGCTGCTGCTCTCATGGTGCCTTCTGCCTTAGCTCCTGCTGTGGTCCAGGGCAGCCCTAGTTCCCTGCTGTGCTGGGGGGCAGCACACTGGCCAGTACCAGGCCCCTTGGCTTCCCCCGATGTAGGACCACCACCCAGGAGCTGCCCATTCACTCCAGACCTAGAGCTCCCAGTCCATTTTCAGTTCCCATCAGTCTCTAATCTACCTCATTAGCTACAGATACACTACAGGAAAGATATTTTTAGCAAGGTCTGTTTTAAGACAACTGAAACCAAACAGCAGCTACTGGGGAATATTGATTCATTACCAATTCTGTACTAAATGTTCAATATTGAGCTTTTTCCTGCTGCAAGTATTGTGGGCCAATAACCTTCAATATTTTCCAGCACACAGGGAAGATGGTGTCATTTAAATTGCAGTTAACTTTGAGCAGTGACTCTAATTGCAACAACTTGGGGTACAGTTTTCCTCCTTAGAATTCCCAAGTGACCCTGTCAGGTGCTCCAGTGTTATTTTCACAGAGAGGGGTTTTCCTCAAGGGTGCAGTGGCAGGCTGAGCCCGCTTCCCACCCAGCAGGTCCCACTGCTGCCATAGCTGAGCCCAGAAGTGGTCAGGTTCCACATGGACCTACCTACCTGAATTCTATCCCAGGGATGGCACTTGGGAAGCCCAACTTGCCCATGTGCTGCTGTGACAGGTCCCTGGAGCACCATCGCTGCTGGAGGTCTGTCCCCCACCCCTCACTTTGCCTTGCCTCTGGTTTTGGGGTGCTCCCAGTGCCGCAGCAGCATGAGGAGTGCCACTGGCCTTGGAGAGGTGTGCACTGCAGCCCTGGGGAACAGCCCTGCCAGCTGGCAGCACTGCTGTGTCCCCTTGTCGCAGGGCCTGCGGGAGGGAAGAAGGGAGCCGGCAGAGCTGCTCCCACTCCACCCGACTAATTGCTCCCAGCTAATGGCTGGGCTGGCTCACACACAAATGGGAGCCCATTAGGCTTTGCCCAGCGACAGGGAGTGTGTGTAGGCTTGACTGACAGTGCATTTTTGTAAAGTTAATTAGTGAGAAGAGAGGAAGGCAGCAAGCTGCAAGGATGCTTTGAAATTTCCTTGACTTCAGAGAGTGGCCTGGCTCTGAGGAATAGGCATGGAGGCCCTGGCAGAGACTGTTGTTTGAGGTGTCCCTGGCAGCATCTGCCCTGGTTACTGCCATGCCCACGCTGCCTGTGGGCAGCAGTCCTGCCTGTCCTGCCCTCAGGGTGTGCCACATTCTGCCAAGACCCTCGCTCAGGCCAGGAGAGATTCCCTCCCCAGATGTTTGGAAGACCCTGGAGATAAACCCACATGGGATGCCAAGCCTTTGGCATTAATGACGCCTGTCCTTGCTCTGTGCCTTGACTTTGTAAATGCTGCAGTTTGTTCTCGCCTTTGCTTTGGAAGCACCAAATCCAGCTGGTGACCTGGCATGGCACGGGCACAGCTGCTCTGTGAGGCTTGTGAGCAAAGGCTGTCAGGCCCTGGTGACCCTGGGTGCCCATGGCAGGGCCAGGCACTGCCCACAGGGTCTGTCCATGGCATCTGTCTGGAGATGGCCAGGGCCAGGGAGCAAGGACCAGAGCTGGCTCTCAGGACAAGCAGTGCCCATGATGAGTGATGGGGGGTCTTCATGACCCACTGCCAGATTGATGGGGTTTGTGCTTAGTGTTGGTATGTTGTCCCATCCATTTGCAGGCTCCTGGCACCAGGAGGTCACCAGGTGGGTGCCACGGCTCTGATGTGGGCCATTAAATAAGGAATTGCTGCAGCAGCTGTGGCACATGTGAGGGTTTTAAAAAAGAATATTCAGTTTTAAAGTTTCACCTATGGAAGAAGTTGCCTTGGAAATGGTGGAGGGTGAGACCCCAGCCTGTCTCCATGGGCACAGAGCAGTACCCACCGGCAGGACTGTGAGCTGGGATCTGCACAAGCTGTGCAGGAAGCCTCTCACCCCACTGGCCTTGACCTTTGCCAGACCCTCCATCAGTGCTGGATAGGTATTTAGGAAGGTAGGAGTCACCTGTCGGTGTCTGTCTGTGAAGGGTGATAGCAGTGTGCCCTCTGGAAAACAATCTCTTGACTTAAAGGACACTGCAAGTCTCTGGAGCATTTAAATGATTAAAAATGAATCAGCAACAAAGTTAATTACTGTGTTCGCTCTGCTTTTATGCATGGAAATGTCCCTCATTAGCCGTCTACGAGCACTGGTATAAATTCTTTGAACATAAACATTTATTAAAGGCAGCTGCTCTCCCATTAAATCCTATCTGCTGTAGTGCAGGGTGGTGATAGTGGGGCTGTAGGGCCAGGCCAGCTGTTGCTGGGGCCAGGGGCCCTTGGATGTTGTTGCCAGCACTGGGGGATCCCCTCAGCCCCTCGCAGTCCTTGGTTGTGGTGCACCTCTCAGCCACGGTGTCGCCGCATCTTTGATGGCTGCTGCAATATCTCTTAGCCAGGGAAAGCTTTTTATCTTCCTCACACCTTGCTTTCTCACATTTGGCCCAGTTTTGCTTAAACCTCCCAGTAGTTTTGCTGCAGCTTTCATCCAGCACTGCCACCCATTGTCATGTTGAGCAGAGGGGGCTGGGCAAGAGCAGGAGGAGCTGTCAGCTGAGTGTACCCATGGCATGGCACAGCATAGCATGGCATGGCATGGCATGGCACAGTCCTGCAGGGAGCTGGGGCTGGGGCTGACTCCTGTGCTTTCTGTGCTCATCTCTGACACATGAAGCTGCAGCTGGAGAGACACTCACAACCCACCCTTCCCTGCCAGTGTCATCAGCTGGGAGAGAGGAAGCACAGAGCCCTCATCACAGAGGCCAACACTTGCGATTTTTTGCCAAATTAAACAGTTTGTTTTTCTGCTGCTGAGCGGATGGAGCCCAGAATCACACGTCAGCCTCCAGCCTCTGCATGCAGAGGGCTGCAGTGTGCAGGGACTGCCCCAGAGCTGCTTTGTGGGCTGCAGGGCTGAGGCTGTGACGGTATTTTTGGTGGGCACTGCTCTTCCCATGCTTATCTGCGATATCTTGATCGGCTGATGAGTTTTTGTACTAATTCCTCCCTGGGAGAGTGTTTCACGCATGTTCGACATCAAAGAGGTGCAGCCAGTGAGGGAGCGAATGTTTCTTTAATGTGGGAGTGTTGTAGGGGCTGCAGGGTGCCCAAAGGCAGATTATAACAAAATTAATAATTCAGGGCTTGGAAAGGTGCTGGTGAGGAGTTAACTCCTTCAGGGCAAGGCGCTGCTGCAGCCAGGCTGGGCTCTGCACTGCTGCTGCTCAATACCCACGGGGCAGTGGGTTATGGGGGCCATGCCATCTCCCAGGGGCCATGGGACACAGCTGGGGAACAGCAGGAACAGCAGCTCCCCTGGGCTGTTCCCACGTGTGTCCCCATGTCACTAACATGGGCAAACCGATCTCTAAATCGGGACTGAAAGGAGTGTTAATGCCCATATCAAACGGCATTAAAGGGCTTTAAGAATTGAGTAATTCTAATGAAAATAATCTCTAATTCAGGAGGAATTAATTCTGTCCCTGCAGCCAGAGCAGTGTGCTGAACAAGTGCCCCAGCCATCCCTCCCTGCCACTGTAACCCATACATCACTGTCCCTGTGCTGGCAGTGCTGTGGCAGCAGCTGGCTCAGTGCACGCCAGGAGCCAATGCCAAGGCCAGCTGGGGACATCAGCAGAGCAACAGGGCATGTCCCCAGAGCAGCAGGGGTGGCTCCTGGCTGAGCCCTGGCCATGCAGCACTGAGGGCCAGCACCAAGAGCCTTCACACTTAGGCACGCAAGCCTGGAGTGTAAAGCTGTGTGACATGCTATTTGTATGCAAATAACTCTGCGAATGCAGAAGTCCCAAAATATAATTTTAAAGTCAGGTGTAATTAACTTTGCCATGTGTTTCCCCGCTCCTGCGGCCTGGGGGATCCCACCGTTAGCTGGAAGATGAATGCCTGGATGACATCTCTCCCCCTTGCTTGGTTTCACTGGTGATTTATTTATCTGCCCAGGCTGTGTTTTGTTGTCTCAGCAGTCTCTGTTGTTCAGGAGCAGCAAACACTCGGAGTCCGTTTAAAAAAAACACTCTTGTCTCATTTCAGAAATTTACTATGCAGAGGTTTTGTGTTTTTTGTAATGGATTAGAACCTGCAATTTCGTTTTTGAATGCATGGACCTAATAACTCATGTAATGAAAGTCTTAACAGGCCTGAGGATGAGCCATTAATGAAACAGCAGTTTCATGATTCTCCACAATATATTGTAATAGTGAATCACTTACAGAGCTGTCCCGTGCTGATTTATGATGAAACTTGTTTGTGATGTGGAGATAGAGCTGGGTGTCTCTGCTGAATTAGCATTTCCCAACAGTCATTAACCAACGGGAATCGTAATCGGGATTTATGGAGTTTGAAGTGGAGCAGTGGGAAAGGCTAATTAAGCCCTGTCCATGCTAAGGTACCTCAGTGAACCAGCCCAGCTAATTTATGCTGACTAATTAGGTTGTTCTCTGTCAAAGGAGGAAACTGGTCAGGAGCACGTGAGGGTGTGTGGGCTGGTGCCCTCAGAATGTGCTGTTGATCCCTGCGGTGTCCTGGGTCTTCCATCACTGTCCCCTTGTCACACGGGGTGTCATGGGCTACTGTTGGTTCTCCTCCCACTTAGGTCTTTCACTGGTCCAAAGCTGCTGGCCGTGGCCTGTGTTTTTGGGACCCTGAAGGTGCCAGGTCTTGGTCACCATACTGATGCTCCCTGCACACTCCAGGCAGGTATTCCCTGCCCACTCCAGCCTGGGGACCCACAGCACCATGAATCTGGCTGCAGTGCATTTTATAGTTTACCCTAGTAATACAAGACCAATTTATAAATCTTTCCATCCCATTAGTTTTTATTTGATTTGGATGTTCCCATGTCAAAGTAAATGATTTAATTAGTGCTAAGCTGGTCCACAGAGATGCTGTATTTCCCCCAGTCTGATGCTCCTTGCCTGGCTTGCAGCCCAGCTCCCCATGCCATCTCAGAGCCCCTGGGCCTGGTCAGGCCCTGGTGGGATGGGTGAAACCCCTGTGGGCATGAGCTCCACATCCCTGGGCACCCCTTGCCTCAGCTCCTGCCAGGGGCATGGCAAAGCCTCCCCACCCCGAGGCCTGTTCATTGCTCCCCATGGCCCCTCCTGGCCATAGTGTGGCACAGCCACCGTGTTCCTGCATCCTGGCATGGCACACACACCTGCTGCTCCGCATGTGGGGCTCCTGTGCCCCCATCCTCTGTCCAGGGGGTCTCTGGGGACTGAGATGGACCTGGGAAATACCCATGCCCAGGGTCCTCCACAGTGCAGCCAGAGGGAGCTGTGCCTACCTTGTCCCCACGGGAGGGGACACGCCATCAGCCCACGCTGCAGTCACCAGCTCGTCGTGCCCATCCCGGCTCCTTCCTCACCATCCCCCTCTGCTTGGCTTGCAGGAGCCTGATGCCACGAACACTCGACAGCCAGATCACGGTGGAGAAGACCCCCAGCTACTTCGTCACCAAAGAGGCACCACGGCGGATCTTCAACATGTCCCGCGACACGAAGCTGATCGTGGTGGTGCGGAACCCGGTCACCAGGGCCATCTCGGACTACACACAGACCCTCTCCAAGAAGCCAGACATCCCCACCTTCGAGGGGCTGACCTTCCGCAACCGCAGCCTGGGGCTGGTGGACACCTCCTGGAACGCCATCCGCATCGGGATGTACGCTGTGCACCTGGAGAGCTGGCTCCAGTACTTCCCCCTCTCCCAGATCCATTTTGTCAGTGGGGAGAAGCTGATCACAGACCCAGCGGGGGAGATGGGCAAAGTCCAGGACTTCCTGGGCATCAAACGGGTTATCACAGACAAGCACTTCTACTTCAACAAGACGAAAGGCTTTCCATGCCTGAAGAAGTCAGAGAGCAGTGGCTTGCCTCGCTGCCTGGGCAAGTCCAAGGGCAGGACTCATGTGCAGATAGACCCTGAGGTGATCGAGCAGCTTCGGGACTTTTATAGACCTTATAATATCAAATTTTATGAAACAGTCGGGCAGGACTTCAGGTGGGAATAAGCATCCAGGAGCAGAGCTGCAGTGACATGAGGCTGCAGTTTTCCATAACCGAGGCACAAGGGACTGGAGCCAGGACTCCCCCAGCTTGTCCTGCCCAGAATTGCAAGCAGAGGCAGGTGAGGGCTTCCCTGCACCTTGGAAGTCTGCAATGCTCTGGAGGGAGCCAAGATAAGGAAGATCAGGTCCTGCCACAGCCCGTCAGCAGCACTGTGGCTGGTTCTGTGGGGTCCTGTTTGCTTTTAGCACCACGTGGTCCCCAGGTCCATGGTGATGGCCCCATCCTGCAACCTGTGCGCAGGTTGCTCCAAGTACGTCCCTCCTCTGTATCCCAAAGCAGATGGGTGCTCCTGGACAGTGTCAGTGGGACTGTCCCCCCATACCCTGAGCAGGCAGAGCTCTGGCCACTCCACTTTGCCTTCATCACTTGTGTGCAGTGTGTACCCACGGGAACAGTGAGATGTGTCTGCCTGACAAAGAAGTCTATGGAAAATGTTGTACCAATATTTTGTCCTGTGAATAAAGCACAGAATCCTGCTGTTACGGGTACTTTAGTGGCACTAGTTTCCTTGTTCAGCATGTGATCTCTTCATGTAAATAAAGCAGCTTCCACTGGTCCGTATGCATGGGCTGTTTTTAGGGCAGAGCTGGGCTGTTTTTAGGGCAGAGCTGGGCAGTTTTTAGGGCAGAGCTGGGGGGCTGTGGGGGCCTCTGTGCCTGCTGGAAGGCCAGGGAACAGGTGGGGGCTGGGGCAGGTCAGGGTCAGCGCGGCATGACCTGGGGGTCCTGTGTCACTGCCCTGCCCAGGGCTCCCCAGAGTTGTCCTCCAGCACAGGGCTGGGAAAGCCTCACAGCAATGCACAGGGGCTGTGTGGGGATGCAACACACCATGGACTAGTTTACAAGGCCTTACTAGGAGTGATTACTGACCAGTGAGCTGGAACAGGAAAAAATAGGAGGTAATTAATGGGCATCTAAGAGAGCCCCATTTACATCTCTGCCACCAGCAGCTACAGGGAGACCCAGCAGCAAGGAGACCCAGAGGCAGCTGTGGGCAGGTGAAGGGAGAGCCAGGGATTAACAGCTGTTGACAGGAAAATGGGATATTTACTTGTATGATTTTTCCTTTAAAGGAGAAAAACATTCACAGCAAGGCTTACAAATCCCAGCCTTGCAGTAGAAAAGTCATTTCCAATCCACTCTAAGGAGGCAGAAGGTGCCGCGTTAGATTGATCCCCCTGACAATACTGTATTAGTGGGAAATTAGAGCTGGAGCCTGAGGAAACCACTGTGATATCAAACAATTACTTTACATTTGTCCTTACAAATGGAGGGCGCAGAAATGTGCTTAAGTATTAGCTCTCCAAAGGGTGAAAAAGTGAGGGCTTGCGAAGGGCTGCATTGAAAATGCTGAGCACATTAGGAGCTCCTAAAAATGGCTTTAAAAGCCCCAAGTAGGAGATCTGCATTCTGAGGAAGCAGGGCTGGAGTTTGAGGGGGTTGGAGGGGTTTGGTGAGGATGTGGAGCAGTGCTGGTTTGGTGACCTGACACTGGGCAGAGGGGCTGCCAGAGGGAGCCCCCCTGCTCGCCCAGCCTGGGATCTCCCCACCAGGGATGCCCCTGACTCAGGGGACACGGGGACAGTCTCTGCTCTCAGGGCTGTCATGCAGCTGTGTGCAGCCCTGTCTGGTGCAGCAGGTCCCACAGCACAGCCACTGCCACCGTGCACACCGTGTTTTGATGGATTTACTCAGGTCTGAGCCCCAGAGAGCAGCTGTTTATCAGCTTATGAATACTTAAATGTAATAAATGCAACTTAAGTGGTCCTTGATTCTGCTCGTGCTGAAGAGCTCTTGAGATGTGCTGGGTCAAGGGAGTCCTTCCTGGGGCCCATTCACATTGCTGGCAAGTGCCCTACCCAGAGAGAGCAGAACCACTGGGACATCTGTGGAAGCTGCAGCACCACTCCTGCCTGGCAGCTGCCTCTCCTCCCAAAACAGCCCTAAATGTCCTCTCCCTGCTGGGACCATCCCAGGATCCCCCAGTCAGGGACCTTATCTTCAACACTGTGCCTCTGTTAGTTATTCACCCTCCCTGTCTCCTGATGAGGAGACCCTGACCCAGGTGGGAGCTGCCCTGGGAGCGCTGTGACTCCTGCAGACTCAAGCTGCGGTGCTGGACCAGCACATTAAATATGGCCAAGGTATTTCCATCTGCCCAAGGAGCATCGTTCATCCCTCTGAGTAAGGCAGGATCATAGTGCTGTGAGCACTGAGAAAATTTCATTAACTTCTTTTAAGTTAATATGATTTGGTCACACTGCTGGCTCCATGTTTACTGGCAGTGACAGGGATGAGAATGCAGGCAAGGCTTTAGGAGTGACTGTGAGGGACCACCAGCTCTGTCCCTCCACCATGGTGCTTGGCAGTGTGCTCCTAATACACCTCCTTCCACCCACAGAGAGCTGGGCAGCAAATAAACACAGTCATTAACAGAAACCTCCAACCCCTTGGAGATGACGAATGCTCAGGGGCATCTGGGATGTGGATACGTTCAAGTAGGTCAAGTTTTCTCCTATTGTTTCACCAGGCTTCAGCAAGGGACAGAAACACGCTGCCAGCTGGACTCCAGGCTCTATCATCGCTGCCCAGGATGGGCACAGCTGGATGTCACCTGGCAGTGCTGGCACCCACCTGCCCAGGCAGCACCTGTCAGTGCTGTGACACCTGTCAGAAGCACTTTAGTGCTGGCTGGGACCCCTCACAGCCCTGAGGGAGCATCCACTCCCCGGCTGGCCACAGGGTGACTGCTGGCAGCTCCCAGGAGGGGAAGGGGAGCTGGTTGGGGCTCACACCGAGGGGTGCTGAGTCCCAGCCCCCTTCGAGGTGCAGCCCCAGGCAGGGTCGGTGCCAGGCTCTGCTCCCACAGCTCCTGCAGGACAGGGACTCGGCTTCGGCACGCTCCGGTGGCTGGAGATAAGGACAGCTTAGGGATAAATATTTACCCAGTGACTTCAGTGGATTCGACTGAGTTCATTCCTATTAGAGAATCTGTTAGTAATTATCTGAAGACTCTTTATTACCTGGGGACCTATAATCTGCCACTGTAATGAGTTCAAGTGGCTCACGTGGCATAACAAGCAGGAAAGGGAAGGTGGGAAGGGGCTGCTGCCTCTGCAGCAAGGGCAGGGCAGGGCAGGGCAGGGCAGGGCAGGGCAGGGCTCAAGGGCAGTGGCGTTCCTTGGCTTTGGGGAGCTGTCACTTCAGCACCACAGCAAGGGCACAGAGCGGCAGCTTCGCCTCCCTGCAGCAGGTCAGGGAGGAGCTCCGGGCACAGCAGAGCCCAGCAAGCTCAGAGAGGCAGAAAGCTGAGCCCTGAGTGGAACTGCGGTGTCCCTGGCCAGGTGTGGCTGCCAGGGATGTGCCAGGGATGTGCTGCAGGACACGAACTGTGTGCCAGGCATGGGTGAATCCCAGCTCAAGGGGCAGCCCCCCAGGTGGGCTCTGTGCCCCACGGAACTGGGCAACGCTGCCCCAGTCCTGCCACCCATGGGGACTTACTTACCTTGCAAACCTGAACCGACTTCATCTGATTCAACTAAAAGTAACTAAAAAGAGCAGGAGAGGCAGAGTCGATCATCCCCTGCAGCAGATACTGAAGGATTCCACAGCTGCAAGGGAGGAAAATCCCCTACTGGGACACACATCCAGGGTTAATGCATGTGAGCAGAGGGCACGGTCCCCACTGCCATTGCCATGCAGTGTGTGACCATCCCCATGTCCATCCCTGTGCACCACAGGGCACACCAGCTCCACACCACAAGTGCATGGAGACCTGAAATGGCCACATGAGAGAAAGTGCCCAGGAATGATTGAGATTAATTACTCTGCTGACAGTCCCATGAAGGATCCAACCTGTCAGCTGGAGTTAAAGCCTGCCATCCATCTCTCCTTGTCACACTGTGTGGCTGGTGTGTGGTGATGGTGGCAGCTGGGGAACCAGTGCCCAGGCTCACATCTGGCTCCATGCCTCTGCCCTTTCCACCTTTCCTGAGTGCTGGCAGGTTATGATGGATTTGTGTGTTTAAAATAAATTTATTTATTTTAAAAACACAAATTTTACTTAAAATGCCCAAAGAGGCCGATGCCCTTGGCCCCATCTCTGCATCCTGCAGAGCTGCCATGTGACAGTGATGTACTTAGTCATGACAGTTATGAGAGCAATGCAGTCATTAAATTCTCATCTTTAAAACAAAGATAAAATTACATGATTAAGATCTAATTAAAATCTAACTACCAGCACCAAACTACCAGCACCATGAATCACTTCAGCATACACTTTAATGGTTGCCTTTCGAAGCCATCGTGCGTTTGGTTTCCTTCTGTGGCCAATGATTTCCCTGTAGGGATTGGCTCTTCTCAGGCTGATGTTTGTTCTCACTGGCTCTGATTTGGCTGGGGACCACTAAAAATGTTTACATGTGAGTGAGGAGCTCAAAAATCCATTTCTAACCAGAAAGAAAATTTCATTTGACAAGCTCATTCAGATGTGCTCTCTCTGCAGAACAGAGCAGAGTGGGGGGCTCCCATCCTACAGACCCTGCCTGCTCTGTGGGGCCAGACAGCAGGTTTCCCATTGGTTCTGTGCACTCCCCATGGGCTCTGAGTTCTCACAGGCAGGCAGTGAGCCCACAACGAGCCAAGGCAGCTATAGCAGATCCCTCAACACTGCATCAACCCCGAAGAATTAGGAGCAGGAAGATCTCATATAGACATAAATCCAAGGAAGCCAGATGGGGAAGACCTGGCAGAAGTGTGAGTCCAAATTATGAAGACAACAGCTATCCTGATGCTTGCAGCAGCTTGGCCAGGGGAGCTGCAGAGAGATCCTCTTCCCTGTGGCCTCACAGCCCTGCTGGAGCAGCTGGTGGCACGTGACACCAGTGGGGCTGCCATGGGGGTTCTTTCCCTTGGAGCAGCCAAGCCCTGTGATACCCACCGCAAGGCCCTTGCAGCAATTGTCACCATGCAGGACAGGATGTTCTGCACCTGCCAGGTGAGGCAGTGGCTGTCACCCTGCCCATGGTGCTGCCAGTTTTGTGCATGTGAGAGCACAGCCCCATAGGCACCAACTGCTCTGTCATACCCACAGAGAAGTCACAGTGAAGACAGCCCAGTGTTTCCCTTGGGGAGAGCACAGTGAAATGGCTTCTTCCCTGTTCCTCACACGTGTGGGACAGATGGAAATGGGTGTTGTAGGGAAACAAGACAAAACTTACAGACCCATTTAGGTTTATTTTGTGTCTATTTTCAGCAGGACACCTCCTTTTCCAGCTGGTGATACATTAAGTGCATTGGCATCCTCTGGGGATCGTGGCACTGCAACAGGTACCTGCGAGGCTCAGTGGGAGGGAAGATTATCATCATTAATCACCGCTGGGAAACAAGGCACTTCTCCAAACTGCACACGGGTATAACGGTGATTGTATCCACACGGAGCCATACGTCAAGGGAATGCTCCCTGGATGACTCAGCCAGCCAAAGGAGACAAAGGAATTGAAATTCAGGAGTGCTGCTGGTTTACATCCTCAGAGGGATGGGCTCTGTGAAAACACTCATTCCAACAGAGCAGGGCTCAGAACTGGGTTATTTCTGTTAGGAATCGGACAATACACCCACTTGGCTTTGGGAAATAGAGAACATGAGCAGGACAAGCCCAGGAGACAGATGGGCTCATGGTGCCCATGGAGCTTCCACGGGGGATCTTGGTGCTGGCAGCTCCCTTATGGAAAGCACAGGTGGTTTACACTTGGCTAAGCCAGGAGGAGAGAGACTGTCATAGGACTGATGAGGGGAAAGGAAGGGAAGAGCATCAGCATGGGTGGCATAGAGCAGAGGATGCTGCAGGACAGTCACACTGACACCTGGCACCCCTTCCTGCCAGCTCTGATGGGACATGGCTCACCTTCATGCCAGGACAGGAGCTGCTGGGGCAGATTTCAAAAAGGGGAGAAAGTGTTGTTTCCCTGAGTTAATATTCCCTTGCAGATCTTGTTCTGCTCATTATTCTGGTTGTTACTTAAGCAGCAGCCGCTCGTCATTCGTGGTTTGGCGGTGAGAAGGGCTGAGTGCAAGAGGCTAATTTATTTTCTTTTAGTGCTTCTCATCCATGGCAGCCCCTGGCTGCTCCTCACCACTGGAAACCAACCAGAGGCATTTCAGATATTTCTAATGTATGACAGCAAGTGGGAAACAGAAATTACCCTCTCTGAAATAATTCTTGAGACAGATTTCTTTTGGCACTTTGCAATGGAGACATGGAGGAGATGCAGGCTGCATGTAATAGTTTGCCTTTCCTGAGTAATTTATTAGCCCTGCCATCTGGTTAGACCTTGTTCCTCTCCCCAGACAAACACACCTCATTGCAGGGATGGCACCTGGAGCCCCCTGAGAGAGCAGAGACACGAGGGGCTTCCTGCTCTGCCCAGCCACACATTGCTCCAGCTCATAAGCACCCTCTGCCACATGGAGCTTTGATGAGCCTTGGTGATGTTTGTGTGGTGCTGGGGGAGTTCAGGAGACCCACAGGAAGGACCAACAGGTGCCTGCCCATCCATCCTGCTCCAGAGCCTAGACCTGCAACAGGGCATCAGATGCAAGGGGCAGCAGTGCTCAGCCCTCTCCTGCTCTGGCCACCCTTCCAGGGGGCTCCCTGGTTTCATCCATGAGGAGCTGCTGGCATCCCCTCACATGCTGGCTCCTCAGTGACATCCAGACCGGGAAACAAAAGATCTGCTCAGGATGCACTGCCTCTGCTTCATCTGCTCAGCCAAAAGGAAATTAAAATATTGACAGAAACAATTTCCAGGGGGAAATTAGAAAAGTTACTGGTGGTGTCCGAGCCGAGGGGCTCCTGCAGCCTGGCTGCCCATTATCCTCCCAGGCAGCAGGGACAGGCAGTGACCTCCAGCCCGGCAGCACCGGTGGGTGCCCTGGCAGGGGACAGGGAGTGGCTCCAGCTGTGACTTGCTGCCATGGACATGGACATCGTGGAAGCTCCTGTAAGGGCACCAGAGATTTAGGCACAGTTTCCATTCCTTTTGCTACACTCAGAACTATCTTCACATAATGGTTTGGGTAAATAAAGCAAACTTGACATTTTCTGCACAGACATGTTTTTCCTGAGGAGCCAGTGGTTGCCACAGGGAGGGCACTGCTCTCTCCCTGCCAGCCGGGGGATTCCCTGTCCTGGAGCAGCAGGATCAGCACTCCTGTCTCTGCTCTGCTCACACTGCCCAAGCCCTGAGCACCCACACCCCACCACACTGCAGCACCAGTGCTCCCACTAACAGAGCAGGATGCGGCTCCTCAGGAAGATGCCACCACCACCACCCATCTGAGAAACAGTGACAGTGGCAGAATTCCCTCGCAGTTCCTCAGCCCCATTTTCTAATCCACTTCTATCACAGCACTGAGGGAAATGCAGGCCAGGGGCCGCTATTTCTGTGACGCCACCGAACTCAGAACCTTATCAGAGAATGAAACCAGGTCAGTTTGACAGGATCTACTTCTGCTCAACCACATCGACAGGCACAAATTTATATTCCCAGGCTCTAATTCTCTCATTAATTGAATCTTGCAGTGGTTTTTCCACCTGTTTGCCTAGGATTAATGTCAGGCTAATTGGATACAGTTGTCCGAGCCATCTCATTCACTCTGCTCTCTTTTCATAGATGTTTTCCTCCTGCCTGATGCCATGTTCCAGCTCTTCAGAATCAACAGGAAAACTCCACGAGGAGTTGCTTTTGAGTCTGGTCTAAACTCCTCTCTCACGGCCAGACTTTCCAGGACCCTGTGGCAGCACTCAGCACTGGCACTGTGCCCTCTGCCTGCCCAGCACTTGCCACCCTCCTCAGCCTGGCATGGCTGGGACCTGGACTGGCATGTTTCCCTTCATCCTCCCCAGCCTCTGCACAGCACAAGGGGAAGAGGGGACACCCTGCACCTGCAGCCACAGCTGGTGGAGCATTCTCTGCAAATCCCTTGGGACCAGAGGATCCCTCCCAGAGGGATGTGCTGTGCCAGACCCTGGGCACAGCCACCCCAGCCTTGCCTGTGCGGGATGGCCAAAAGGACAGCCGTGTCCCCCACAGCATAACTGGCTCCCATGGCACAACTCACCCTGCTACCCTGCACATTACAGCCCACACTGCAAGGCTTGCAGAGCTGCTGCTTTTCTTGTGCCTTTTTTCTTCACTTAAATTCTTCTTCTTGAGCATTTAATAGGTAATTTGCATATTGCAGATTCATGTGTTTGGCTGTGCGTGTACCTGCATGTGCCACCCGTCCTGGCTTTGCCATATAAACTACCACTACTTGTGGAAAGGCTAATTAAAAGTAATCATGAAAACCTCATTAGTCCTCATTTACATAAGTTACACAGAGAAATTTCCTAACCTTTGATCCTGGCCGTCACAATCCATTAGATATCTCTGCACACGTAGTACAAAGGCAGAAACACATCTCCATCCCCCCCTGCACATGTCAGCCCCTGAGCTCCGCTCTCAGCTGCAAGAGAGACAGGCCTGGCTGCTTCGAGTGCAGCTGGCAGAGGCCTGGCCAGCACATGCCAACAGGCATGGAAGGGTGAGTGTGCCCTGCAGCACAGGAGAGCACATCTGCATCACCACATCAGCACGCCCTGCCTGCCCTGCAGGAGAGCACATCCTGCAGCACCCAGAACCCGGCCCTGCCCTGGAATCCCTGCCCCAAGAGGGGTCTGTTGCCCCTGTCACCTCTGCCTGGCACAGGGCTCTGCCACCCAGCCCTGACCCAACTGCCCTGCAGCAGGAGCAGCACTGCTGGGGACAGGAAAGAGAAAAGAAAATGCCTGCGGGGAACACCAAGTTCCTGTTCCTTCACAGCTCTATCATCTCCAGCATCAGTCTCGTCTTCACCTCAATAACCTGTGTTGGTGGCCGCACTGGGGCTCAGTGACAGTCACACTGCCAAGGTGCCCAAAAGCCACCACAGCTCCCTCACACCCAGCAGAGCCCCAGCCTCCCACACTCCCAGTACTGCAACAGCACAATTAGAACCTGTCATGCCATAAAAATATTGGAGCATTAAATGTATTAGATAAAACTCCCTCTGTATTAAAGTAGCTCACGTCCTGGAAACCTGAGCAGTGAGCAGTGCAATTTCACCCAGCGATAGGACTGGATTAAGTTCTTCCCACAAAAGCCTCTTATTGTATGAAAAAGACCATTAGCAACCACTGAAATCAATAGGGAGCAGCCCTGGTACTGCAACACCCAGTTCCACCAGTTAGCCTGGGCTCCTGCACGAGCCCTGCAGGAAGGGCTGGGTGCTGCCACCTGCTCAGCAGGACTGACCCATCACTGGGGACACCTTCCCAGGGGGCAGCCAGAGCTGCCAGACAATGCCAGGGTGATGGAGCACTGAGGATGGGAGCCTGCAGGACAGCAGAGCCCTTCTCATCCTTCTCCCCAGTGTCTCTGGGGATGTTCAGCTTTTTTTGCTACCAGCTGGGGTGGGAGTTTCTCACCTCAGCTCCTGCAAACAGGCACCATCACCCCAGAGCCCTCTGCTGCAGAGCCAAGTGGGAAACTCAGGAGCCCAGGGCTGTTGCAGCAGGACCTGGCAGCAGTGAGCAGACACACCAATGCCATCAGGGTGTCACCAGTACCCTGCCTGCCCTGCCAGAACTGGCCTGAGGGCAGGAGCTGTGTCATGTCCCTGCTGTCTTCCATTTCCTTCCAAAGATACTGGGTTTATTTTAAGTGGATTGGTCTTGGTCTGAGTTCAGTGAAATGCATCAGAGCAATGCAGAATGTTGCAAATCTCATGCAAAAATATTTGCACAATGGGATCTTCCACAATATCTGCAAAGTAGGCTCCTTTGCTGCCACGTTCTAAGTCAGAGCACAGAACCAACTGTGGCAGGGATGAAGGTCATGGGTGAGCAACTCCCACCTTCCCTCTCTTTACCACGGCTCCCCAGATCCTGCCCAGACCCCACCAGCTCTGCAGAGCCACTAGCTCTAGTGACAAGGGTCATAGTAAATGGCCCCTTAAAGTGAGAGGCTCAATTCTCACAGCACAAATGTGCTGGGGAGGAGGCAAGAGAGGACAATCATGTGAGTGGCTCTGAGGGAAGGCACACTCTGGAGCAGCCAGTATGAAGCCTCCTGTTCCTGGGAGCACACAGACCCTCAGGCTCTGCCAGCATGGGCAGAGCAGCAATTTAACAGAGACTAACCATGCAAACAGCCTGGGATAAACACAGGGATTCACATCCATGTATTACACTCTCTTCATTGTATTCCCAGCCCCAGTGAGAACAGCAGCAGCAGCCAGACCAGGCTGGAAACAGAGCACATGCCCAGCCAGTCCCAGCCCTGCAGGCAGGACATTCCTGCTCTCCAGTCTGGGGTGCCACAAGCCCCCCAGAAACAGTGCAAAAATACTTTAGGGAAAAGGGGAATATATGGAAGGAACTTCATGGACAAATCTCTAACAGGTCTGACATTTACCCTGTTCCACACCTTCCCTAGCTCTTTGGGGAGAGCTTAATTTCTCATGATATTCAGGTAGCAAAAGACTTTGGCTATTCAGCCAGCCAGGAAAGTGGCTCAAATCCATGAGCTCCCTCCAATGGATCAGGGGAACCAGTCTGAGGGAGCAACATGTAACAGGATGTGAGCACCAGAGCCCTGGCAGCTTGGGAAATGCCAGACAAATTTTGGTTATCATATTTCAAATTTCACAAAGTACATGAGGATCCATCCAACACTGGCACAGAAAGGAAACCACTTCCCTCACCGCTCCAGACAGGACATCTTTGCTGTGTTACCAGTCCCCCTAATTTAATTATCCTTCCTCCAGTGCCTCTGTATAACCATTCCCAGGAGGCAGGGCTCTCCAGAGGCAGTTTCAGAGCCTGTTTTCAGTCGTTCCAATTTCATGGCAATTTGCTGCTCTCCAGATGCAGGAGGGGAGCTGTGGGCCCTGCCAGGACCATGCGCACCCAGGAGGTAGGAAATGACTCCTCTGGAGCACCTGGAGCTGGATTTCAGCCTGACCTTCTGCTCTTCACAGAGGATGCACCCAGGGGCACAGCTACAGTCACACCCTTGGCCAGGGCAAGAGAAGGAATTTCCAATGACTCTCACAAGGGTAATTCATGCCCCACAACAAAAGGATGCAAGATACAAGCGAGAAGGAAAAGGCTCCTGGATTTTTAAAACACTCAGCACAACAAGTGAGCGTGATACATTATTTAAAGTATTTTCCAAGGAAAGAAAATAATTTCAGCTTAGTTAGCTTTTTAGGACAGCCTAGTAGAGAGCCGGGAGCACAGAGCTGTGGGCAGCAGGGCAGGTGCTGCTGTGGGGTGATGCACAGAGCCTGTGGCTGGTGGGCATGTGGCATCAGGACCCAGCACCACGGGGCTGCAGGTCCAGCACAGCACCAGTGGCTCTGGCCAGAGCACAGGGAGGGTGCAGGGCCACAGTGCCAGCTCCACAGAGAGTGCCAGGGACACACCGACAGGTGGTGTGGGAATGCAGTGGTGATGGAGAGCGTGGCACGATGGGCACTGTGATGCTGGGCACGCTGATGAATGAGGTGTCAGCGGGTTTAATCCAGAGTCATTAGCCATGTTGAATGCCTGCGTATCGTTTGTTAAACTAATGGATCGCTGGAGGTCATTCGGTAATAAGAAAGAGAGAGGAGGGTTATTAGTTTTTATCAGACGTTAATTGGCCAAAATCGATTAGTTGTTTGGCATTTTCAGCGTTCCAGGGGTGTCTCCTCCCGCAGTCCCTGGCCAGCAGAGTGGCTCTGCACAGAACCAGTGCCCAGCATGGACCAGCAGCCCCGCTGTGCAGAGCAGCTCCTCCAGGATGGATCCTCAGGCTGATGCCACCTCGAGGGGCTCCCACTCATCTCCTTCCCATCACCTTGTCCCAGGGACTGCCAAGGGGCACCCAATACCCCAGAGCAGCCTGCACCCTGAGCTGCCTCTTGCCCCAGCCCAGGGCAGTACCATCAGCCGCAGCTCTTCAGCCCCCCAGCCCTTCCAGGCCACCCAGTTCCCCCCATTATTGCAGCCCCCCACACCTCCCCTGGCTCCTCCAGCTGTGGCACAGAGCAGCAACGAGCTGGGAACCACTCGGGTGATGCCACATCTATCTAAGAAGCTTCCAAATGAAAACTAGCGTTTGGACTTACTGCATTCAGGCTCAAAATTTGATTACATTTTTCTACAGCTGTAAATCTGCCTCCCTTTCTGCAACATTATTATTAAAGCCAGTATTGAATTGGTGGTGTGATACGTAAAATTTCAATCCTGGCTTTGACATTCCAGGAAGTTAAAAACCAATTACACTGTGTGCTTTGCCTCAGGACAGAATGAATCATTGAACACAGCCACTTCACCGAGAGAAATTAAAGGTTGAAGCAGCAACATGGGGAAGGCATTAAGTTAAAAATCAAAGGTCAATTAAAGTAAAACTGAGTCTATTTTATTTTTTAATATTTTGCTTACATTTTCATTTCTTTCTGATGAACAAGGAGGCAAAATAAACCTGCACTAGTATTTATTTGCCAGCAAATAAATCCTGGCTGAAGGTGGTTTCAGGAACTGAGAGGAAACATTCAGGTGAAAAATCTCCATCCAGCTGTAACAAAGCAAGCACAGCACCAGGGCAGCACCTGCCCTCCCTCACCAGCGTCTGCCCCCATAGCAGAGTGAGGTGTCCCTGGGGACACTGTCCCTGTCACCATCACCCTGAGCCCACAGGGCACTACTGGGCCCTAGAGCTTGGCTGTGCCATGCTGGGACTGGCACCACCAATTGCAAAAGCTGTGAAAGAGGGTCAAAGCCAGCACTAAGAAGTGCAAAGAGCTTTGTGCCCACAGCCAGCACCTCCCTCAGGTCCACTGAGCCCAGCAGGATGCGCTGAGTTAGGAGTGCAGCAGGTCCCAACAACACCACCAGCCCCACCACACAAATCACTTCATAAGAGCGAAGAAGCCGCCCCAGTCCCCCCCTGGTATGGGGGACTCTGGAGAGGTGATGGCACAGCCCACAAACCCACTCGACACTGGGGAAAGTGGCACCAGGTCCCTCCTAACCAGGCACGACAGGAGCTCTGGTTTGCTGGGCTGGACCCAGGGGCTGTGCAGGGCAGGATTGGTGCTGTGCAGGGCAGGATTGGTGCTGCCCAGCCCAGGAGCAGGCATTTGCCAACCTCACCAGAGCAGTGCGTGGGGCAGTGGGTTATCTCCACGCTGTGGCAGGAGCTGCTGAGCCCTCCTGTAACACGAGAGATCAGATGTACTTCCCTTGCTCGGCAGGAGCCTGTCAGCACAGACACCTTCAGCGTGGGTTCTAATAGATAATCCATACCCTGAAGTGCAGTCTATCATCTGCTTGTTACCCATGATAAATCATTCACAAAGTATTAAAATGCTTAAGGACTGTCACAGGGGCTCCAGGAATTGCTTTGCAATGTGCACACTCTGCCTGTTAAAGGAGCAAATGGATTTGTGGTGGAGCTGGGCAGTGCCAGTGGACATGGCTTTATTTACAGTCTGGAGCACAGAGCTGTGGAGCAGTGCAGAGCAAACCCTCCTGGACTCTGCTACCACTGGCGAGACAGTCTGATCCCAGCTCTGGAAACTAATTAAGGCCATTAGGAAACATGCCTGTTCTCCAAGGAGTCGGTTCTGCAAGATTAAAAACAGGAGCACAAGCACTGCCGACTGCAGGGTACTCACATCTGTACTGTGTGAACTGCAGGGGGAAGGGAGCTAATGTATTCCCAGACAATTTAGACTCATTTCAATAAAACCAGAATTAGACAGCAGCCAACAGCCAGGAGAGAAGCTGTTACAGCACCAAGACACCCAACACAAAATGCCCCTTCACTGTGTAAGAGACAGCACATCCAGCCCATGGAGAGCAGGGCTGGGACAGTGACAGGGGTCACCTGCTCCCCAGGGACGCCATACCCCCAAACTTGCAGGGACACATCAGTGGGGCAATTACCCACAGGTCCAGGAATCCACAACCAGCCCCAATCTGTAAAGTCATCAACATCCATCACCAGGGAATGGCAAAGGAGCTGGGGGAGTTGGAGCAATAATATGTGAAAGGACTGAGGGGGTACCCAGCACCAGAGCCCTCCACTTACAGCAAGTCCCCTGCCACCCTCAGCCCTGTCCACCAGTTCCTGTCATCCACAGCAGCAAGACCAAGCTCCAGGCAGGAGGGGACACATTAAAGACCTAGGTGCTGTGGCATTTGGGGCTAGGAGACCCCAGCCAGACCCTCAATCACCATGGAACAGGGCACAGGAGACCAGAAAGGAGACCCCACACCTTCAGAAGTCACTCAGACCACCCCAGCCCACATTGCAGCCCAGCCCCAGGGGCTTCTAATGGTCCCACCTTCTCCCAATCCCTGAGCTCCACATCTGTCTACCCACTGTAATCTGGTAAATACACCTGGGAATCAGTCAGACTGGAGTCAGCATTTCTTATTAAAAGCTGGGTTTTTGCTCTACGACAGACTAGTTTTATGTTCCCATAAACTGCCAACAGTTGGTCAGATCCCCACAGAGCCAGGATCGATACCCAGCCAAGGGGAAAAAGTGCTGAGGAAGAAAAAGCGATACTCCAATTAGAGCAAAATTTAAGAGTCCAGAGGTAGGGGTGACAGTGCCTAATGTGTTACAATTTATTGATGCCCTCCCAAAGACTGGGTTTTGTTCTGGCTCTCAGAGGCAGGCGGGTGTTAATAAATCTCCTTTCAGGCAGCTGCAGCGACTCGCCCCTCCATCCATTGCACCCTCGCCTGGCTGGCACAAGCAGTGACCATTCCCACGTGGTTCTGCTCCTCCTGCCCAACACAGGCTGTTCTTGGCTCCTCTGGCTCACGCATTGGCAGGGGCCCTCCACTGCTGCCCTCTGAGCTGGCAGCAAGAAACCAACAGCCCATGGGACACGTGCCCACCAGCCCCAGACAAGGATCTGGAGAACAGGGGCCAAGGGAATGCCTGGCATCCCCCTCAGTGTTCCCCAGGGACACCTCCACCTCCCCAGGGTGTCACAAAACTGTGCCCAACTCTGCAGTAATCTAATCCTGATTTAGCACAGCATAATCCCAGCCCAGGAGAGACATCTGGAGCCCCAGCCCTGGGCTCCCCTCCCAACACAGCTTTAACTACCACAGAGTCCTGCCCTGCTCTGCCCTCATTGTGCACCAAGCACCTGCCACAGACCCTCAAGTGTTTTCCACAGGCTTCTTGCTCCCACCAGGCAGGGCTGGGGAACAGCAGCAGGTTCTCTGTTAAATCTCATGGCCAGAAAAACCTGGCTGGATCAGTGAATTGTTGGCAAACACAATAAACACAAGTACAGTAACTCTAATTCTGCAAGGCCTTTGGCAATATTAATCTCTCTTTAATGTAATTACTTATAAATAAGTGATGACCTCAAGATTTAATGCGACATCTGCCATCCCATTTCCACACAAGTGAAGCAATGCCTGTGGTACATGGTTAGGGTGGGATTCCATGTGTGTGACTGCCCATAACAACCACCAGCTCCTCAACCCCCCACCAAGGGGCTCAACTCTGGCTCTCCTTTTGCAGCAGAATGGATGGAAACACAGAACCAAAGCTGCAGGGCAGGGGCTGGCAGGGGCCATGCATCCCCCGAGGCCCAGGGACCCGTGGGGGCAAGGGGTGAGGCAGCACAGCTGTTGGAAAACACACCACCATCAGCATTTCTGTAATCACAGCCAGGCAATGGGAGATAAGGATGGATGATTTGGAGATTTTAGGTGCAAGCGTGATTCACAGGCAACTCCCACCTCAGTGAGCACCAAAGAAGCACGGGGCATGCACCAACAGTGCTGCTGACCTGGGCCAACAGTCCCCACCACGTAAAAATACACATGGAGGAGGGAGGAAAAAACCCTTGTGAATCAAAAATCGTGCTGAAAGGTGAGTTTGTGAAGCTTGACCCAGCCTCTGCTGCACGGAACCAAGGGCTCACTGGAGCAAGGGGATCACAGTCTGCAGTGGAAATGCCTCCAGAGAGCTCCAACTACATTGTCTTCTATTCTTCCCTCTGTTCTTCAGCTGAGGACACGCTGAACCACTAAAGCATTTCACACCCCATTTGACCTGAGACTGGGCAGCCCAGCAGACACAGGGATGGTGCCTGCAGCCACGGCAGCTGAAGCAACTCTCCCAACCCAGGGGTTCACCTACAGATGATGCACCAGGGACAGAGGTTTCCCCTTCAGCAGCTGGGAGCAGCAGCCCATCCTCCTGCTGCCTTGCTCCATCCTCATCCTTGCTGGGCCAAGGCAGGTGGCAGCAGGAGCAGCCCATCTACATTCCCATCTGGCAGCCACACTCTCCTCCGGGTCCAGAGCCACCACTACACACCCTGCTGAAGGAAAAAATAGCATTTAATTAGCACAGAGCTAGAGGAGCTTCAAGACTTCAGAGTCTGGTGATGGCGGGAAGGGAACAGGCAGAGGCCCCTTGGGTCAGTCCTGCCCACAATGCCCTTGGCCACGTTATGGGCAGAGGCAGCCTGAGGAGCTTCTGGAGGTGGAGAGATCTGGCTGGGGTCTCCTGGGCTCAAATGGTGCAGGACTTGGGTCCTAAAGGAGTCCCTCCTGCCTGGAGCTTGGTCTTGCTGCTGTGGGTGGCAGGAGCTCATGAGCAGCAGGCAGTGCTGGGGTGACAGGGGACTGCTCTGATACTGGGAAGCCACAAAGCCCTTCCATATGGGAGGCTGAGCTCAGACATAAGGCATGGCTGGGCACGGAGAGAAGACCCCCACCTCTGCCTGGGCAGGTGTGAACCCCCACACCCCAAAGAGGAGTCAGATCCCAATCCCCTGAGCACAGTGCTCACGGACCAAACTCACCAGCACAAAGGCTCCAGGGCAGGTCCCGCACCTGCTCTCGGGACCATGGCCGAGTGCTGCAGGACCTGGGCTGATGCTCTGTGGAGAGAGAAGGATCAGGGAGAACGTGGGGCAAGGGAGGAGCCTGTGTCTCCCCGTGCCCAGCACACAGCTCTGTGCCCAAAACCAGGCCTCTGGGTTTCCCCAGAGATGCCCTGATCAGGGCACAGGGGCAGGTTTCCAAGCCTGCGGCCTGCAAAAACGCTCACTCAGGCAGGATGCCTAGTAATAAATTTATTGTATTTTATTACATATTCCCCTTTTTGCACTTAATTCCAATTCCTCATATTCAAACTCTTCTTTCTGAAAGAAAATGATTTTTAACATAAAAATATAAATTCTGCATATTAAAAGTGCATACACCTCGAATAATAAAACATACAAATAAATAATAAAAGGCATTGACACAGTCTCATGCACTTGTCCTCAAATAATTTAAAATTTATGGTACAATGTTCAACCCCAAGTAAAGACAGCCTGCTTTCCAATTACTGTACAGGTCAAAAACATTAAAATACAGAGGAGAATATCAAAGGTGTGGGCAAACCCCACGTCCCTGTACCAGGTACAGTGATGTGACATGCAGTTTGAGAACTGTAGATATTCCAGTGTAAAATCTAACATTGTGTCCAGAAGAGAAACTGCATTTGCAACAGGACTTAAAATTCAATTTTAACCAATGGTGAGGCACAGGTGGTGAGCAAATCTGTACAAATTCATACTTGGAAGGCCACAAGACAATAATGGAACCACTTGTGGCCTGGTTTCCCTTGTGTCACCCTTCCCAAAGCAATGTAGCACCTCCAAAGGGGTTTATTGCACTCAAAAATGCCACACAAGCCTGAGGCCAGTGCACACATGCTGCAGGGCTGAGTGAGCCAGTTATGCTTAGTTTTAATCTGTGTCTTATTTGCAGATAAATTGAGTGCTATCACCTTTATAAAAATAGAAGAGTCCCTAAGCCTTTAGACCTATCAGACATTGTGCAGGTCTTCAGGTGCTTTTCTTTTGCAAAAAAAAGTCCCTAATAGTAACTGCCTTACAGGGCTTTTGTTAAGAAAACCATGTAGGACTTTCATCTCACCACAGATTAAAACTAAATTTCAGTTCCCTCCACAAATAACATCAGATACTGCCAAATTCTTTTGGATTAGTAGGCAAATGACAAAGATACAAAAAAAAAACCCCAAACAAAACAAAGCAAAAAAAAATAAAACCCCAACAGTACAATTTTTTGGAATGTCATTTTCAAACTCCCTATGTGCTGGCTGACCCAGGGGAGAGCACTGAGCCCATGGGGCCAAGGGCCAGGAGGAGCCCTGGGACTCACACACAGCCCTCGCCAGCTGCCTCAGTCACATTGGACAGCCACTCCAGTGGGACCTGCTGTCCAACAGGACATGGCTCAAGCCCAACACAAAGGGGAAGACCAGTCAACCCCACAGGCAGCTGGGGCTCTCCTGGGAAGGCAGGCAGAGCCCAGAAACCAGTATGGGCAGCACATCGACAACTGGGAGCCAGTCCCCTCACACGGACACTTGAGAGTAGCTCCGAGAGTGCCCGCACAGCTCCAGGTGACTGCCTGCCCCTCCTGACAGCACCGAGCATGCCATTACATCACATCAAAGGACAGGCTACACACGGAACCGCGACTGGGATTGCCCTGCTAACAAAAGAAAAAACAACACAAAACAGAAATCAGTTTGTTCTCATTTCCCCGCTCTGATCCCTCTGACCTTACGCTGTGCTCCAGCCTTGTCAGTAATGCAGAATCCTGCAAAGGAAAGAGTCAAAGATGTGCAAAGGAAGCCGGACCCAGGGCCATGCTGTGTGGCAGCAGCACAGACTCCAAGTGGTGCTCCACCACTGAGCACAGACCCAGCTGGGCTAGAGGCTTGCATAGTTAGTAGGGACATGCACTGGGGACAGCATGGCCATGCAAGCTGCCTGGCACTGAGAAAAACGGGTAGTCATGCTCAAGTTTTGGCTTCAGAAAGCAAACCCCTGCAGCAACAGCGGATGAGGGCACTTGCAATGGGAGAAGTGCAATTAAGCTGCTAGCTTTCTATCCTAAGCATCTTGTTTTTATTAAGCCGTATTTGATAAGTCTGAAAGGGTTAACAATTTATACATCCAAAGTGAGACATGAGTTACAGAGAACTGCAGGCACCAAATTGTCTATCAAATGTGATTAATACAAATAAAAGGTGCCTCTTTAATACACGCCATTGAAAATGTGCTTGTAACTTGAATACTACTAAACACTATCCAAAAGACACAGCTCAAAAAGGGTAATAAAAAAAGTCGCTAGGTGACTCCAGTAGGAATTGAGCACTGGAACGAAGGCGCTGCTCTCCTGTGCCCAGAGGACTGATTTCAGGAGCACGAGCAAGTGGCAGACTAGGGACATGGGGTGAAACACAAGTCACACATGCCAGTGCATGTGAGTCCAACCCAAAGCCAATTGGAAACACGGTGCCTGGAAGCCTCTTTTGCCTTAAGAGTTCACCTGGCTGCTTGGGAGCAGGGACACTGCTGAATCTCCCTCTTCCCATGCATTTCCCATTAGCATGAGGCTGCCCTGTACACCTTTTCTCCCAGATCCTCAGCACAGGGGTCCCAGACTCTGCCACCTCCAGCCAAGAATGGTTGTGGTGTTGGCATCTAGGACCTGGCAGATCTGTCTCTGGAGTGTTACCTGGTACCATGCCACATACTGACAGCTGGACATCAATACACACAGACAGGAATTCCTGTACATGAAAGGGCCAAGAGAAGTCTTCTTTAAAGCAAGGAGACAAGACTGATGTTGCATTTCCCCAAATCCCTTGAATTAGGACCTGCAATAACCTATGTTCAGTTACAGAAACATTTACCCTCCATCACTGATGGAGCCCTTACTGTAACAGCAACAAGATTAGATTCACACTCCCAGTGAATAGTGTTTCCTGGACCCACACCCTTCAACTCCCTCCGGTGCAAGGAAGCTCATTTACTGAACAAGATCTGTGACACCAACAAGCAAAGGTGCAGAGTGACAAGTTGCTGCATTCCCAAGTGCTCTGATACAAAATGGCCACGGAGCAGGAACTGCACTTCCCAGGCACTACATATGCACACCCTTCACATTTTGCCCAGTGCGTGCCTTATATTGCACAAACACTCCAGCGCACCCTTGTAAGTCAAACCATTTTGCCAAGCCAAGCCCTCCCCAGCAGAAAACCCACTCCAGAGGAGGAGCATCCCACCCGCTCCAAGACAAGGGCAGTGTCAGCACAGCCCCTCCTGCTTCACCACAGAGTGAGGAGCCTGTGCACCAGAGCTGCTGCTCCAGAGGGACACAGAAATCCAGTCTGGCAGCATACAGAGAGCAGACAGTAATGGGACTGGCAGCAATTCCCATCAGGAATTACAAGAAAGAGACAGAAAGAGAGTGAGATTGAACCTCATGGGATTGTAGAGGTTCAACTGCTTATTCAGCTCCTGGAACACCAGACCTCCATTCCCCTGCTGTCCAAATGGGAGCTCCAAGGACCATATTCTTGCCCCAGATACAGACATTGAACTGGCATTCAGGTAAAATACCAGTTTGGACATGGCTTCAAATTTACTTCAGCCCAGGCATGCAGGGCAAGAGCAAAACTACCTCAAAACCCACACACCAGCTTCCAGTTCAAACTCCTTCAGTGAGTGATGGCATGAAAACAAAATGCCAGTTGATAAAAATAACCTTTCACAAATGTCCATGCTAAAATTCACAGAAACTAGTTCTGTCTACTAGAAGATCCCAATCCGAGTCAGTACAAGCCACCAGAATTACATTCTTGCTACCAGAGTTGTTACAAGAGAAGAGCCGAGACAGTGTAAGACCTTAATACAGATAAAACCTTAAACAAATACTTCAATATCAACATTTCAGGGAGTAATTTAAGTACTACAATGTGAAGCAAGTCTTATCTGCTCTGCTGGATATAACAGAAAATAATCCAAGAATAATCCAAGTCATACATTTCAGAAGCAAGCACTGCAATCTTTGCCACTTGTCACTGCAATAAATGAGGCTGAATTCCTTTTGGGAGAAGGAATGCATTGAGGGGACAGTGACCTTGGGGTTAGAACAGTCAGGGCACAGCACCCAGCACAGGGTTACACGTGCAGGCTGTAGGTGTTGCCGGGATGCAGGGGGATGTCACCGGGACACCACAAGGGTGACACCACAGCTGGGCTCACCCCCACACACTGACCCCAGCTCAACAGCACCCCCAGCTCACACCCACACACACTCTGAGGTGCCAGCCACCCACAACCCTTCTCTCCCAAACCTGCTGCAGGTGTGCAATGAGCAGAACAGTGGTCATGGAGCAGCAAGGCGCCCATCTGACCCGGGGGCAATGCTGCCTGCAGGGCCAGCAGCACCTCAGCGAGGGAGGAGGTGGCATGGGCCAATTTGTTACACTGACAGAACAGAGCACTCACCTGCCTGGCCCCAAGCTACACCCAGGGAATCTCTGCCATCGGCCTGTGTGACAGGCACAGACCTCACCCAAAACAAAGCGTGCCCAGCACTCTGCCCAGCACCTTGAGACCTACACAACAGACTGCTGCTGGACATAAGCGACATGCAGCACATCAACAGAAACTATGGGATTTTGAAAAAAAGATTATACCACATTTATGCAAAAGGACTTGAGGAATCCACCTTAAGAGGAATCTTACAGAACTTGAGGAATCTCCCCTGTAACAAGGGCATGTAAACAAAGTAGATGTAGTGTTTTGACCCTGATGGAGGCTGTCATCCAAACAAGAAGGGGACCATTCTGCTGAGGGACATGGGGCAGCCAGACCCGCAGGGAAGGGATGAGCATGCCAGAGGGAGGAACATACAGCACTCTGGAGAACAGGAAAACTGCTCCAGGGGTTTGGGTTCAGCCCCTCCAATCTACACAAAGGGGCCTGTCAAAGTGTGCTCAGAGAGGACAGGACCATGCTTGATCCAAACATCACCTCTAGAGATAATGGAGGCTTAATCACACCACTATGGTAAGGGTCTGAGTACATGAGGAAATGCTTCCCAGGAGTTTGAACAGGGGGGTCCTGAGAGTATCACAGCCATCCAGGTGTGTGGACACAGTTCTCCTGTGGCACTGCTTTCACAGCACCTCCACACATACAAGCTGGCCACCAGCTGCTGCCCAGGGATTTCTTCTGTCACTTAGTAGAGAGTTTCAGAAGAAAATAGTTAAACAGGACAGGGTAGAGGTTGCCTTAGGTATGGACAGAGCAAAACTCTTCAAAACTTAGCAACAAAAAATGCAGGTTACATTTCATGGAAAAAATCAAACTTCCTGTTGGAATGCAAAAATCAAATCTATTACACAGACACATGCACACACAGACACACACGTACCTTTCTGTCCATCACTAATGCTAGTCACTCCTATACTGGCTGAGTATATACCTGAGAAACAACATTAGTGTTGAAATATTGCCCTTTAGAAAGCTTGAAAATGGAGGGGAGCAGGGAGATAGGGTTGAGAGCAGAAAGAAGCAGCAGTCTCTCCAGTTTCCTTCACATCCTCCACAGCTTGGAACAAGGCCATACACCAGTATGGACATAGCCCACTTGGAGCAAGACCAAAGGAATATCAGTTCACAGCTCTACAATGCACAAGTGTCAGTACAACCAGGGGTCAGACTCCAACCCTTGAATCTGAAGAAAGTTGCTGCACTTTCAACAGAGACTCCTGTACAAGTGCTATGGGACAGTTGCATTCATGTTCAACAACTCCAGCTAGGCTACTTGCACCAGTGCTGGCTGCCTGTGGCTATTTGGTTTGATGGCAGAATCAAAAGGCGCTTTAACAACTTGCAGTTAACTTCTCCTCAAAACATACATTAGGCACATGAACAAAAAAAACCAAGAGCTCAGAATAAATTAGCTTTTCAGCAGAAGAAAAGACACCTGGATTGCCGCATTTCACTGAGGTTCCAGAGAAGGCTGTACAGACACCCGCATGCTGGAAGGTAATTTTTTCAGTGGCTTGTCAGCAGACTGCTTGCCACTGGAAGGAGGAGACTGGACTCCAGGATCTAGCTGGGAAGACTTGGACTTGCGACTGGATAGCAGAGAATGTTTGTTGGGCGTGGCCTCCTTTGAGACAAGTTTTTCTTTAGCAGTAATGTTGGCATTGGTTTGGGATGCTGGTGGGACAACACCTTTCTCTGGTTTGTCCTCCAGCATGTTTTTACTGCCTAACTTGGAACTGACACTCCCTGTCTTTTTTGAGAGCATTGTTGTCTTGCCCAGGTCTGCCGACCTCCGGGTCTCCTTCTGCCTTAAGGCTGATTTAAAGAAAGACAATCCCTTCTCTTCGGACTTGCTGTCCCTCTTCAAACCAGAACGCACCCCAACGTTTGGGGACCGCAGGCTGGCCATGGAGGAGCTCCGCACGTGCTTGCTGTCCACTGCCCTGCTGTCACTCCTGGAGTGGCTGATCCGTGGGGAGCTCGTTCTTGAGCTGCTGGTAACGCTTGTTTTATCAGACCCCAGACTTATCTTGGAGCCCTCCCTGCTGAGACTGCGGTCGGAAGTCCGGCTCTTCCCAGTGGAAGAACCCTTAGTCAATGAGCCTGATGGGGTTTTCTTGGCAGCTGTGGAGGATGGAGAGGAACCTGACTTTTGCTTCTGTTGTGCCGATGTGACAGATGTCTCCAGTGGCTTCGTGCTGTGGTCCTTCCTAGCCTGAGCAGGAGCAGGAGACCCGTGTCGCCCACTGGCCCTAGAAGAGTCTGTCTTACTTCTAGACCGGGAAACTTTCTGTGTATTCTTCAGTGGAGGAGAAGAGTGAGAGGCTTTGGTCTCTTGGGTAGATAGGACCGTCCTTCCCTTCCTCAAACTTTTGTCTGGCTCAGAAGCTCCCTTGGAGCTGTGACCCTTCTTAGGGGTGTCATGTGCCTTCTCTGCAGCCAGCACTGTCCCACCAGGGGCTTTCACCTCCTTCACTGGGGAGCTGTCCACAGAATCGCTCTGGTCAACAAAGGCGATTTGATTGTTGTTATCAAAAGGGTCCAGAGCAGGGCAATTCTTGTCTGGCTGCACAGAGCTTTTACCATACCCATCTGAAAGGTCTGAGCTAGATGTCCTTACAACAGACTCTTCCCTGAAGGCCCCTTCCATGACAGCCAAAGGGGCTCTGCGAGCTGTCCTGTGCTCCCGCCGACTGCTGTCACAAGGCTCCAAGTAGCTACTGGAGAGATTTCTCAGGCTGCCAAAACATGAGGTGGAGACTTTATCATCAGCAGCCTCCCCAATCTTCTCCAGGGTGGAAGCAGATGTATGCACTGGGGAATCTCCAGAGAAACGTGATGGGGAGTTGGAGCGGAACTGCAGTTTTGCAGAGAGTGACCATGAGGGTCTGACACCGTTTTCACTCACTGCCAGTGGGCTGGTGACAGAGGATCTGGACGACAAGCTCTGACGCTGCACACTCCTTACAAATGGTCGAGTTGAAAATCCTCCTGCAGAGATACCAAGCAACAGTTTTAATGTGAAAGTCAAGCATGCAACCGATTTATCCCACCCATCCACGTTTCCCTTCAAGAGTCAGGCAGCCCATACACATCACACTGTGTCTCTCTCCACGCCTGCTGCAGGCACAGCTTTTTGGACAAGAGCTGAATAAGGAATCCAACACCTGTTACTTGCAATTGGTCACCCAGGAGTAACTCTCTGAAGCTTGTAACTGAAAGCCAAGATTCTTCTCTCATCCCTGGGCAGCAGGAGATCAAACACAGGATTTGCATCTTAGAAGTCCTTGAAACTGGCAAGGGGTTCACCAGCTAGGATTGTGATTATGTATTAAAGAGTATTTCCCGAAGCATCTTGTGAAAGGCAAAGTAGGATTCCCACCTCTAGATCAAGGATATATTTATATTTACAAACACAAAAGATAAATATTAGCATTTTAGAAGTGTGACTTCCCTGGCCAGATCTGACAGCTGTCACAGTGCTGCTGCAGGGATATGTCCACAACTGACCTATGAAGCTCCACACTCTCAGAAGTTACGAGGCACTGTGTGGAGGAGGCAGAAACTGAAGAGTTACTTGCACACAAGTGAATTTGAATCTTCCCCACTCCCTGGGAGCAGCCAGCAGCATGGCAGTAGGCAATTAGCGCCTATGCTAAGCCATAGTGCTGTGTCAGCCTCCCTGCCAAGGTGCTATATTAAGACCCAGAGAAAACACAAACACAAGTTCTTCACTGAGAGGTTTCATTGACAGCATGTGCTTTCTTTGAAAGGCTCCTACCTTGCTCGCCTCCATCCTTTCATGCCAGAGAGAAGCTCACCTGTGTTCCTACCAACTCAGCACCTGCCTCCCTCAGCTGCTGGAGCAGCTGTCCCTTCTAACCAGATTTCGCAGCTATTTTAGAAGGGATTTTGCAATAGAAAGATGAGTGTCCCAGTTTCCTTCCCCCCCCCTCTACTGATACCCACCATCATCTTCACTGCGCTCCCCAGTCAGCTCCACCGACTCCGAGAGCGAGGCGAGGGAGGTCCGGCGCGACGAGGCGGCCGAGGCGATGCTGGGCTGTTTGCTGCCAGGGAGCCGGCTCACCCAGTGCTCACACAGTGAGGAGCTCGTGGAACCTGCAAGGACCAGGCATACGTGTCAGGCCAGCAGGGTGCAGCCACAGCACGTGCCAAACCCCCGAAGATCATGTCAGTCAGGTATGTACCACACTGCTCTGGCTTCAGCAGACACCCCAAGCCTGGAGCTGGCCCACGTGGCCACAGCACTCAGACACTGCCCAGGGAACAGGGCTTTACTCTTATGGATCATTTATGGTCAGAAGAAAAAGGCATAACTGCACTTGTCCCAGTGTGCTGTGAATACCAGCATGTGGGCAGTGGGCGGTACTTGAGCTGCCACCACAATACCATGAAAATCCCTTCCATTCCAAAGGCAGGTCACCAGCAAGCACCTGCTTCCAGCTCACCCTGGATTCCACCAACACATACACTTCTGGTGCCTCCCTGGGACTGAAAGTGCAGGGAGGGAGCAAGTCACACTTTGATTTCCTGGTTTTGACAAGGGCAGCACTGAGCAAAGCCACTCATAGGGGTGAAGCAGGGTTCCCCCATCTCTGCAGCCTCCCTGCCGCAAATGCCTTAGCAGAAGTGATGGGAGGTTCTCATGGCCTCTGATCCACAGACTCAGACAAGCCTTGCTGTGCTCTGAGACACAGAGTGGCGGCTTAAGCAGAGCTGGGTAGAAAATTTCTCAGAATGACAAACTATCCATGGAAGACAACTTAGAGCCACCCCTGGACAGTGCCAGCAAGGCTTACCTGCCACTGAGCTGTTGGCAGACCATGAGGGGATCGCTGTGCGTCGCTGGTAGAACAGGATGTAAGCTGTCTGCTTGCAGACTTCACTTTCAGAAAGCTGCTGAACTTCACTGTCATCAAAGCAGTACCACTGGCCATCAACAGAGTTCTTGCAATATGCTGAGAGATAACACATTACTGTGAGAATTTCCTCACTCCTACTGCTCTCAGGTTTGCTGTATGATATTTAACATGACCTTATTTGCTATGGTGAACTCAGAGGAGAAAGAAAGGAACAGATTTATTCATTCATCATCTTCCAGTTTGACTAGCAAGATGGGAGCCTGAGCCTGCCAGAACACAATAAACAGCTCACATTTCAGGACTTTCTTTGTCCAACATTACTGCTCAGAACAGAACACCATATGGGGTGGCTCCACTACTTCACCTTCTGTTACTTGTGGCACTCTGCCTCCATCAGTGACTCCCCTTCTGACTCCATACAGAAATACAACTGGTTTCTCTGTGAAAGGCTCCACCACAGATAACACTGCAGGACACTTGCCTGTATAGTGTCCCCCTTGCATGGTGCCATGGTGGTTGCAGACGGCGTACAGGTCATAGATATAGTCCTCAGGATCCCTCCCGAGACCATAAGGTCTCCTCCAAGGTGACCAGTGTGATGGCAGGCTCCAGCTGCTCTGGCTGCGTTTCACAACATGAGGAGTCATGTCCAAGCCACTCAGGGGGAACTTCACCATGTTCTGAAGTTTCATTCTTCGGTCTCCTTCCTGTGTGCAGAGAACAGCATGAGCTGCAGTGGCCCAGGGCCACCATGACTGGGAAAACAGAACCCAGGAGAGGAACGTGTAGGGCAAAATGGCTGCTTCTGATGAGGAGGGTCTACTCAGGTCACTTCCTGGCTCTGCAGCAGTCCTCCAGCAACACTGCAGGCATCCTTACCTGTCTAAATCTTTTGAGATGTATGATGAGAACATCAGGTAAGGTCCAGAGGCTCAGTGTGATGCTACCCTGCTGCAGCTGCTTGCAGTGTGGGCATCGCCACGCATCATCTGGGGCAAGCTACAACAAAGAGGCAGGAGTGGGTATTGGTTTTCAAATTCCAAGGAAGCTTTCACCATCCCACTGTTCCTCTGCTGCCCCAGGCCCAGTGCAGACACTGATTTCTCTGTCTCGTCCCCCTCCAGCCTTTATCAAGTTCACTGGAAATGCAGGTTTCCCAGTGACATTTTTCAAATCAGTGATAAGCAGACACATGTGTGCCCCATGCAGGAGGCACTTCCTGTTGCAAGACAGTTCTCTGCTGTGCAGGGGAGCTGTCTGCACCTTATGAACAGCGTTTTAAGTGGGGAAGAAGGAAAAAAATGAGGTAAAAAGCAGGCAGGCTTGGCAGCCTGAGAAAAAGTATTCTCACAAAAAAAACAGCAGCAAGGAAAGAATCAGAACAGAAAGAAGAAAGGTGTACCTTGGATGTCATCTCTGACACCTCACTGCCCCCAGAAACCCTTTTCCCTCCTAGTCCCAATGGCACAAAATTACACACTGCAGACTCTCCCCATCCACCGACTGTCCTTCCCAAGACACAAGTGACATGCACCTCTCTCCACAGCCCAGTGCTCAGAGAACTCAGCAGCCACAGAGCTCTAAGCTGTCAAACAACTCTTCCCTCACCTGTGAAAGAAGCAGTAAGAGAGGCTCCAAAATTGTTAAAGCTCAATCATGGGTCCACAGACCACCTCCAGATCAGCCCTTTGTATAGCAGATTACAGACTCTGCCAAAAGAATACAGATTGCTTCCATGTGCCAGGCAAGGGCCAGGTCAGAGCCCTCTTGAGCCTGCATGCAGCACAGCATCACTCCAGCCTCTTCAGTCTCCCACACCGTGGAGCAGATCCGGAGCAAGGGAGCAGCCATACTCCAGCAGAACTGAGCTCAGTGGTCACTGTGTTGCTCTTTGGGGGGTCCCACTCAGTGGGGGCTGCCTTGAGCCCACCCCAGCCTTGCTCAGCAAAGACACCAGTAGCAGGACCTCCTGACTGCAGAAGAACCCCATTAGCAGCACAGGTAAGTAGACTTGTGCTCCAAATTTATTCTGTCTCAAGCAATCACTGTGTGTGGAAAAGAGCTGCTGTGGTGTGTGGGAGCTTCTGTGGCACACGGACCAGCCAGAGCACACAGCCTGTCCCTACCTGTTCCTCTTTGGTGTACAGTTGGAAACACTGAGATAAAGTGCAGATCTGAGGTTGATGATGAAGCTCTCTCTGCTGGCGGACACTTTCGGAGTCTGGAATATACTCCTCTTCCGTATTCACAAACAAGCTGCATCAGGGAGACACCACATTTACCAGCATATCCACCCACTTCCCAGGCTGTCCTTGCAGCCAAGGTCTGGGCACAGGTGGAATTTGAGGGGTCTGTTTGCTGAAGGGTGCACAGTTCACATAAGCAAGCCACAAGCAATGCTCGTGAGATGAACACACTTTCAGATTTTATATTTTATACTTACTAATCTTTAGTTTCTTTGTCCCATTCTACCACTAATTTCACATGAGTAGTTCCCCCCTGTCCACATGACTTCAATGCCCTGCAGAGAAGAGCAGATAGAAGTCAAACCATCTTTCAATCCAAAGTCCACATTATCTTCTACACTCATTTAATTTCTCTCCATGAGCCCTTCGTCCTTCTGCCACTCCCACAGCCCAAGTTTGCAAAGCAGTAAAAGGAATTCATACAGCAAAACACATGGCAAAGCTGGCAAAAGCATTCACCCAAGTACATGGGTTCTGCAAGGCCTTGTACACTTGTTACAGAACAGACATCTACCAACATTTATAAAAGAATAACAGGCACAAAAAAAATTAAAATGGGAGGAGTAATATTTTCATTCTGTTCTCCATTTCCAAGGAGGAGAGACTCCAGATGACATGTCACACAAGTGAGGTATTCTCACACAGCTTCCTGAGGAGACTGCATTGTTTTCCTGCTCCTCAAGTCTCTGCAGTCTGTACCAGAACTGTTCCCCTTTCAGGACAGCTACACACAGAGGTTTCAGCTAATAAGCCTCTCCCCACTCCTGGGAAGGACCCAGGAGCTGAGGGCCAGCTCACCTTTCCACTGTTGGGTGGCAGAGGGGTCGCTCCTCCTGAGGTAGCAAGTACGTTATGCCCACAACACTGACCACTCTCAAGCTGAACGGGCAAACCTGCAACAGAGAAAGCAGAGGCCACCTCAGGGGCTTCAACTTAACATGTCCATGTGCAAAGGTCTTTCAGCACTGGCTGACAAGGACTTTATCCTAGAAAACATGTTTGACATGAGGAAGTAAATGTACAGGGTCTCAAACGTGCCTATGCCGAGGAGCTGACAGAGGGGTGAGGTACAGTGACAGATGCTGTGCACCCAACAGCTCCTCTACAGGGACCACAGAGAACATCTGCCTCACCTGCAAGCAGGCTGCAGGCCGCAGGAAATACTGCATCTTCTCCAGAATTTCTTTCTGCAGAATATCCCAAGCAATTGTTTTTTCCAAATGCAACACAAAGGGCAAGCCAAACCTATGGGAAGGAGAAGTATTTGAGGGAGCAATTAAAAGATTATCCTGTTCAGCAATCAGATCCCCAAACTCTGCCAGTGTCACTCTCCCCCTCCCCTTGACTCAGCACCTAAGGAGCTCAGCCCATGCCCCAAAACAGAGCATTTAGAAACTTGTCTCTAGAGGGGCTTAGCTTTGAGGCAATGCAGTTAAGGCAGCCCCTGCAGATGGCTCTTCAGAGGGGCTGCAGGCCTGCTCTGTTCCCCAGCGGCTTCTCCAGGCTGCAGAGTTTTGTGACCTGCTTGGGAGAGCTTCCTGTGAAATTCTGTGAAGCTTCAGTGCCTGAGGCAATTCTCAGGCTGCAGATGATATAAATGCCTTTGCCATGGTTGTTTCTCACTTCCCTCCATCCCTGTTTTCACTCCAGTTTAAAATTCCCACCCATCACAGGGTCTGATCAAATGTGCTGCTCTCAGACCAGGTAGCTCTACAGAGGTCATGTGTCCTCCCAACTGGGCTGCGTTTGCCACTTTCCAGTAACACTGCACTACTTGAAATTCATAAAAATTAGAAGTATTTTGCTGCTTTCATTAATGCTTTTTGATCAACATGTTCTTTAGCACCTGATGTGAGCTGGGATGCAAGCTGCTGCTCCTTCACTTAGTGTCTGCACTATAGGAGAGTAGAACTCAGGTCAATTTAAAAAGCAGCCAGAAGAGTAATTCCAAAGATCTGCTGCCAGTCACCTTTTGCTCTGCTGTCCAGTGCACGCTCTGTTACACACCAGCAAGACAATCTTGTCGTTTGCTGTTGGTTTAGTAGAGGACTGTTCCAGTTTTCCAGACTTCAGCGTTCCTTGAGAGTAGCCTATTGTTCGGGAGTGCTCAGTGCCACATTTCAAGTCATTCAGGTTATTGTTCACATGTATTCCTGAAAAATTAGGAGAAAGGAAACACTTTATCATGTCATTTGCCTATAGTGCCCTGATGCCCCTGTCAAGAAACCCTCCTCGGAGTGCAGAGGAGCAGGTCAGTATGAAACTGGGAGCATTTTCATCACTTGTACAATGGCTTCAAAGGGGAATTACCTTTCATAGTAACTATTTCTTTACAGAAGAACATTATATGCAAGCACTGCCCTACCTGATTTTTCACAGTGGTTTGTACAAGCACTCACAGCTTTTACTGCCTGCAAGACAAACTAAAGCGTCGCGAACCCGACCCAACACTTTCAATAATAAAATTTGCCTTTGATTACACTCCATCTGCCCAGAATGTCATGATTCCCTTTCACTGAGGGGAGATGCAGAGAGGCCAAGGGGTTTGAGCTGGAAAGAAAGTGTTCATTCCTGAGACTGTTTATTCATCACTGGCAATCTGATTTTAAATAACACAATTTTGGTGGCTTCATCTGGTCCCTAGGAGGTCTTTCAATTAAGCCTGACAAGAGTTTTCACATTAAGCCCGCCTAGCCTGCAGCATCAGCCCTGGGAAGAGGCAGAAAGGAGCGTACAGCACTGCTTGATAACCTCCCAACTGACAACACTATTAAATCTTCTGGAATGAGCCTGGACAAAGTCAGAGCTGAAATCAATACACCAGAACATCAACCGCTTGTGGGACTCTTATTCTTTTCCCACACAAGTCTCCCTCACTAGTCACCTGAGGTGGGCATTAAGCAGAGTTATTGACTCACCTCTCTGACTGAGGATGCCTTCAGGCCTGAAGATCTCTGGGGTCTCAAAGGCAAAAATGCAGTCACTCTCATGGATGGTGTCCAGGTCATCGGTGTCACAGAAGGAGCGATGGAACCCATCATAGTACATCTCTGTCAGCACAATCTGCAGTGAGCAGAAGCAAACCAGAACCCATCAAACCACCTGTGCCTCGTCCAGCTGAGCTGCCACATCTCTCAGCTGGGACTTTCCTCCTAAGAGATGGCATTCATCAAAACACCCTGGCATCAGCCAGCAGCAGGGAAAAGGATGGTCTTAAAAGAGAAGACAGGGTAAAGACAACACACGGAGAGGTTTTAGTGGGATTAAACAGCTTTCCTAAAACTCTCCCTACAGAGGAATTCCCCGTAGATGCCTGATGGTTCCCTCACTGCCAGCATGCACGGATCACCAGGGGGTCAGGCAGGTCTGTACACTTCACTGAGGGCTATTCCAGCATCACTGAGTTTCAAGTAGCCAATGCACACAGAAAAGCACGATCCAGATTTTCCACTATCCTGCGTCCCACATTCAACCACATGCAGGGAATTTTAACTCCTACATATCCAACAAGGGACAGAAGCCCCCTCACTCCCTCCCTCTGCAGGGAGGGCATGCAGGTGAGCAGCCCAGGCCTTTACCCATACCTGCTCCGTGGGTATCTTGGTTTCCAAGGAGACAGCCTCCCGCAGCCTGGCCACTGTGCCAGAGATGGGCACAGCCACCCCGATCCGCATGCAGTGGGAGCACTTGCCCTGGTACACCACGGTGACGTAGAGTGGCCTGCAGAGAGCACGGGAGCACTGCTGGGGCTGGGCTGGGCTGGGCACCTCTGGGCACTGCCTGGAGCAGCCTCAGCCCAAGCTGGGCACATCCAGCCTGCCCACCAGGTACAGGACCCTCCTGGCTCACTGAAGTTACGTTCAGACACAGCCAGACAAGCATGTTTGATTTACAGACTCCTTTCTTACTACGTGGCCTGGTGTTACTCCCACAAGTGGAGTGAGTAACCAAAAAACCCCCCCAAACTTAAAACTAACACTGTCTGTGACAAAACGATCACAGTTTTCCAGCAAGGATCCTGCTTGGGACAGTCTGAGGCAGCACCTTAAAGCATCTGGACAGCTGCTGCTGCAAACAGGCTGCTTCCCAGCCCTCAGTCCTGCCTCCACCAGCATCCAGAGCAGTACTACCTGGGCAGAGAAAAGGGGAGACACCTTCCCTGAAGAGCCCACTCAGCCTCTACCCAGTGGTAAAGCAGGGATTTCCAAAGCAAGTGTGGTAGAGCAATGTTTAATCTGTCCTGTCATCACTGCTCCATTTTTTCTAGAAGCATCTGTTCCATTGCTTCTGGAAGCAACACAAGTTTTTTACATCCAAAACACATGGTGAAAGAGTTTGTTAATACCACGAGTTTTTCTGTGCATCTCTTTATCTTCACTCTGAACTTTTTATGTGGATTTTTTTTCCCCTCCCTGGAACTTTTTTTCTTTATTTGCAACAGCTGTCTTTCAAAAAAGCAAAATATTTTGCAGGAAAGCTTTTAACTTCACTCTTTGAAACTGGAGCAATCAGTGAGACTGTTCAAAAAAACCCGAAGTGTTTCATCCCTCTTCCCTTTTTAATTTTAAAATGTTACAAATTAAATGAAAAGCAAAATATTTTGGCTACCTGAATCAAAGGCTTTTCCCCCAGCATTAATTCTATAGGAAGGGTGGGGGCACAGGACTGTTCTGAAACAAGTAAAAGACTCAATTTTCCAATTTACCTGCAAAGTAAAAAATTAAAGCCCCTTTTCTTCCTATCTGTCTTTTTTAGAGACCAACCAGAAAGATTTTGCTGACATCTCTCTTCCTGCTGTAGTAAATTAAACAACACTTTGGGAAACAGCCAACATGAAGTTCAGGACAGTTCCGTACCGTGTGTGGGGCAGAGGAATCGGCAGCGAGATGCAGAGGAAAGGGTCAAAGGTGTTGCTTTGCTTCTGGCAATGAGGGCACGTCAGGGAGGACCTGGGAGAAACATGGATAACAGGGCAGAGTTACACGTCACTTCATCAGAAATGTATAAACCATCAAATCCCAAATAACAGCCTTCACACATCAACCTGGTTGCTCCTTTCTACTATTTCTAAGCCCTTTTAGAGTAATTAATCTCTAAATTCATTACAGGCCATGCCAGGAAAAGATTTCACTCGAGTCCCTGAACACGGCTCTTCATAAACATCACTGCAAAACTAAAAATTAACCAACAGTAGCTCCAATGTGGATGGCCTGAAAGGGTTTTGTCTCTGGAGAGAGGTGAAATGATGGGACAGGGATGGTGACAGTCAGCACTGAGGTGCACACAGCTCTTACTCAGAGGCGAAGAATTCCAGCCAAGAATTCTCTCTCATTCAGAATTAACCTACACCTCACAGTAGCTTTATGTCTTAGCCCAGGCTTAAGGTTTCTCCTTTGCAAGGGAAAACTTGCAAATACTGGGGAGAAAGCCCAGCAATTAGAATTCTAACAGAAGCACAGGCACAAGCCATCAAGGAACACTGGCAATTCAGCTGTTCTCTTCTATTAGCTCTGAAATTAGAAAGCTCACTTCCCAGAAAGTAGGAAAACTCATGGGAGGGAGAACCCTGAAGGGACAGTGAAAGCTTCAGCTCAGAATTCTCAAGTGTCAGATAACAGGCACTCTGCACACACCAGGGATCTGCAGCTCCCAGGCACCTCCAGACCCTGCCACAGGCTCTTCCCTCTGACACCAGGGTGAGCCCCACAGCTCTGGGCTCTCCTGAGGCTTCACTCCACTGAGTAATGACACACTCTCAGGATGCATTGGGGCAGGTGTAGTGGTACATACTGTAGATTTATACAGAATATACTAAATTTGAAGTAGTGAAATTTTCTCTCTCTTCTGGAGCAAGGTCTTAGTTCAGACTCCCTTCACAGGAATTCAGAAATAGCTGTTAACATAGTGACACAGTCCCAACTGTACTGGGAGCTACTGTCAGTTTAGAATTATACTGCAGTCACCAGTACATATGCAATTGTGTCTCCAGATTTACAAAATACCGTACCTGTACTGGGCTTGAAAGAGTTCCTGCACAAAAGTGCTACTGATGGGAAAGGCCGGGCCCTCGAGCAGCACATCATCCTCCAGAGGCGGCTGGAAGAGAGAAGCAAATCCTCAAGGCACACCCAGGTGGAGGGGTGCACCAAGTAGGTGGCTCCAGGACTCCAGTCAAATTTGTGGTCTCCTTGACCAAAACCACCAGAAAAATGACACAAGATTTTTAACTACCAAGAGTGTTTCCTCTGAGGTGTGGGCATGCCGGAAGGTGAGGCAGGCAGGACAGCCCAGGGAAGAGCAGGGCACTCACACCTGATGAGACCCGGCAGCCTCCTGGTAACACCTCCCAGCTCTTGCACAGCCTGTGGCCACTCACATGACTGTTGGGGAATACTTACCAGGGATTAGTGGAACAGCTTGTTATATTCCCAGGGCAGAAACAAACAGTATTTTAACCCAAGCTTTTGTTTCAACTGAGCTATTGGAGTTGAGAAGCCCATGGGGAGAAAGGAAAGCCTGTGTGCAAAGTTAGAGCTACTCTCCCACACTGGCTCCCCGCAGAATCCCTTACCTTGAGAGGAGGCATGCCACTGGAATTCACCACATTGTTCAGATCCTCGTGGACTCTGTCGAGGAGCCAAAGCAGGAACTCCTGGGCATCGTGCTGGGCATTCCCACGGTACTGCATTGCATTTTTGGACACGATGTTCTGCAGAGAGAAGGGACGACATGCAGTGCCAGCACTGGGCCCTGCCCGCACCAACGCAGAGCTGAGGCCATATCCATCACACCTGCCCCTGCACCACAGGGTCTGACACTGCTCCTCTCATGCAATCTTGTTTACTCAATATAAAACAAAACAGCGATTTAATCTCCTAATGCCCACTCACCCTGGGTCGCTCATTGCAGCTTTGGAGAGGGCATAGATTTCCCAAAACCTTGATCTAGATGCGCAGTACTAATCTAGGTCTACAATTCCTGACTCAGTCAGGAATAGGTCATCTAAACCACAGATGCTTCTACAATCTGATCATCACCAGGCAGGTAGAGCAAAATTCTTCCACATCAGCACCCTCTCAAGCACCAGAACAGTACAGTCACCATGGAATTTTCTTCACTGCATATCAAGAATCCACTATGCATAACTTGCTCATCCTAAACACCATTTTCCATTGCCATCCCAGCCACCCAGGTGCAGCTTTCCCTGCACACAGGAAACGGACGTGTCCCAGAACAACCAACACCAGAGCAGCACAGCACAGGACAGATGCTGCTGGACCAGTGAACTCCAAACCAGGGGCACTCAGCCACAGGCACAATAGACACAGCTGGCACTGCTGAGGATACACACTGAGAGCCTGGGGAACCATCTAATTTACTCTTGAATTTCTAGAAACACCAACTCGGGGGGACACCAGCAACTCAAGGGATTTGTTCAGACCTGTTTTTTTTATGGACACAAACAGGAAGGGCTTTAAGCTCATCAGCAGACAAAATCTGCTCCTTGCAGATGTAACCTTGCCCTGCAGCTCTGGAGACAACTTCCATAATGCTGAAGTTTGCTCTGATCCCTCCAGCTGGACCATATGTGCTTCTTCCTCAGGGCATCTCCTCACCTCCCTGAAAAGCCACCAGGAGCCCACATAGGATTTAGTAGGGAAGGCTGTTCCCCCACATGAGGAAATGCTTTCTCTGCTCCAGCTCTCTGATCCCACTTTCATCTCCACCACCTGCCCCAAACAGCTGGCCAGCTCTCCTCACTGCACAGTGGGAAACATGGCACAGGCTCTGGAGAATGGCAGCCAGGCACCAGCACTTGCATTCAGCTGGAATTGCCTCTGGAGTAGCATGCTGGGGTGGATTGACCCCAGCAGCCAAGCTACGGTTCCTTCCTGAGCAGCAGACATCCCCACTGCCACAGAAAAGCCAGCACATCCTCCTGTTCCAAGGAGGCACCAGCTGCAGCCAGGAGAGCCAGCCTGCTCCTCCCAAAACACCTGGGCATGGGGCAGCCACCCCCACACCCACTCCAGCAATTCTGTCCCCAGAGTCAATAACCAGGCTTCTCTGCAAGCAGGCTCAAAGCAAAGCTCACATCAAGTGCATGAACCTGAGGGAAGGCTGCAGAGCCAGGGGCAGGCTGGACACACACCCCAAAAGAAGACTCCTCTTCTCCTCTAATCAGACTTTGCAACAGATTTGAGAAATGAGGTTGGGCTGCTCGCTTTATCCCTCTGAAAATGGGGTCACTGAGGGGGGAGTGGTGATGAAAGAGACAGGGAAGGACTGATAAACATATACTCTCTATCCTCTATAATCTGTCCACCTGCCTCAAGGCAGCAAAATAATGGAAAACAGAAATAATCTGCTCTCATTACATATGTGCAGCCCTTCTGACAGCAGATTTACTGCCCTTGCCTGTACAGAGACTAGACCCCCCCCCCCCCCCCNACATAGGCTGAACCACGGGAGTGGTTCCAGCCAAGATTCACCTCAGTGCCACACAGGTGTGGACCCCAGCACCCTGCTCAGTGCTCCAATTTACAGATGAATTTATGGGGGAGAGAAATCTGAAGTAGCCTGTAGACACTCAAAGATTAATGGAGACCAAACAGCCTTCTCTGCTCCTCGTTCCCATTAAGCAAAGTAAGATCCACTGGTAGAAATAAAGTGAAAAAATATGATCCGAAAAAGCCTCTTCGGGTACTTCTTGCCCTCCTTCGGCAGAAACCTTAGCTGAACACACCCAGATGATGGTGCAGGGAAGAACTTAAAGCATACATGTGAAGACTTCCCTTGCAAAAACTATCTTTGTTCAAAAAAAATACACTGAAAATTTAGCCCTTAAATTAGTCTGTCAAGATCCAATCTGAAAATCAATCACTGCATTGTGAAGCAGAGATTTCAGTGCAGTCTTAAGTGGCTATTTCACTACATAGATCCAAAACTGCTATCCATGCTCCCACAGTAATAGACCTAAGTTTTAACAGCCATACCCATCCTTCCCAGGTCCCTGTGCCCAGGTCAGTGTGCTGAGGGGCTCATGTCCTGTAGACCTACTGAGAAAGGAGGGCTCCAACAGCAGCACAGGCCACAGCAAGGCCAAGCTCATTCTTCTCAGTGAGTTGACCAGAGAGCCAAGAGGTGCTGAACCCCCTGCCGTGTCCCCAGCAGTGTGTGATGTGACCAGGCAGCACTAACACCCTCCCACTGCCCACAGCCAGTGACCTTATCTGGTGTTTGTTTGTCCCAGTGAGCTCAGCCAACTGCACCTCAAGTCCCTGTCTAGACAGAGCTGAAGATAAAAGGGTCTTTGGCATTGCTGGGAGGAAGTGAACCTGGTATTTCAAGTGAAAAAGGGTGCATGGGGGGGTTCTGTACAAAACATACTAAGGACTTTGTGAATTCAGGCTAGTATTCATCATCACCTCTCCCCCAGTGGCACCAGCACAACACTCCAGTCCAGACCCTCCCTGGCTGTTCCTGACACGTGTCCCTGGTGATGCACTGTCCCACAGAGAGCTGCCAGTCCGTATCACTCCCAAGCACAGGAGCCACATGCCTTGCTCACTATCTCTGTCACTGCTTATCTAGGAAGCATCTCTATAACTGCACAGGTTTCCTTGACACTCTCATAGCATGAGTGGACTAAGGATAAAGAGCTGTCTGTGGAGACACATCCTAAGATGTTGGAAATTATTCAAGAAGGACTACAAATATCAGATGCAATTTCCTCACAAGAGCCTCCCTTACAAAAACTCTCCAGCAACAGCAGCACGCTCCTAGCAGGACTCACACTTCTTGCCAGCACTGCTACACGTGGGTCCCTTAATGCTTAAACCTCTGCTCCTGGGAATGCTGTGCCCTCCTACTGACCCACTCCAGGGGGCTGCAGCTGCAATGCAACACCGGACACACAGGGTGAGACCGGGAGCAATGGACACACAGTTGGAACAGTCAGTGCTGAGGGACACAATTAAATCCAAGAGAGATAAAGGTGCCGACTCAAACTAACAATTTAACAATTGGAGACAAACATCAGGAAGTCCTAAAGCACAGCCCCCTTCACCTGACGGGTCAGCACCAAACACAGCCCCATAGGCCTCCCTGTCCCCAGCCCAGAATGAAGTGCCACGATCCAAAGAGGTAAGAGGGGGGAAATAAGAATTTTGTATCAATCCCACTCACCTCCCGCTAATGCAGGCACCCTGCAGTCAAACCAGTCCCTGCCTGTCCATACAGCAGATTTACAGCAAAGACACATCATAATTTTTATCAGCCCACTGCAAATTTAATAATCATTCATCTACTGCTCTAAATAGATGCAATAAATAAATCCATGGCCTCTCCTTTGCCGCTATTATTGTTCCAGATCACAAAGACAACTAGAGGAAAAATACAGGTCTTCTATTTTTCAGCACAGCCCTGGTAAGGAAGCAGCTGTGGAAGGATTTTGCACATGAACAGATGAAGCCAGCTCATTAGAGACCTGACCCAATAACACACGTGAGCAGGACAGAAAGGTTATTATCTTCCACTCAGCAGCGAGTTATGCTCAAACACATTTATTTTTTTTAAGCCCACAGCCACAGTTCTGTGTTTGGGTAAGTTCTACAGCAGACAACTCATGAAGAGCTTACTTAAATTACTCACACACACAGACAATACTTTCCCCTCTCTGGAGATGCTCCTTTCTGAGGAGAGCAATACCCAGGCAGCAGCATGGCTTAGGCCTCAGGGCCCACCTGCCCACCCAGCACTGAGGATGGGCAGAAGAGATCCCAGTGGGCTGAGCCTTACCACAGCCACCAGACAGGGAAAAGAAGCTCTGATGACAGCAGGTCTGTCACAGCAGCCGAGACAGGACAAAACACTTCTCCCTTGCTCCGTGGGCTTTCACAAGTGCTAGGGCTCTGGATGCAGCATTCTGTGGGACATGGAGCTTCATGGCACAGCCAGGCCCTGCCCACTGCAGAGAGGAAGGAATCACAGCCACTTATGGAAAGACTTCAGAAAGCAAAGCCAAGAGCAGGAGGGCAGGGAGCAACACACCAGCACCAGAGGGATTCTCCATCACGTTTAACAAGCCTGGACAAGAAGTATCACACCACCAGCCCCTGCCTGACATCAATCTCCTGCCAGCAGCTACTCTCATCCTTCCAGGCTGAAGCCTCAGTTAATACTCATTAACCACCTTCCTTTAACAGAGAGAGTGAAGTTTGTCCAGATGATACTATCTGGGGCTGCCATGTGTACACACAGAGACAGACACGGATCGTGGGTGCTGCATTCCCAAACAGGCACACTCCTCCCCCGGGGCACTGCCACCCATTAGTGCTGACTGCTGGGAGAATTCATCCTTCTAAGGAGCAGAAACCTCATTTTGCTCAACAACAAGACTTTGTTTTCCTGCCACACTAGCAGAGTGATTGGAGGGATTCAAAGGAATGAGGGACTGAGGAGCAGAGGAATGCCAAAAGTATGAAGCAGAAGAGACAGTAATACTGACACAGAGAATGGACATGAGGGCTGGGCTTGGTGGCCTGAGGATCTCATGCTCTAACTGCACGCCTGCACCTCTCCCATTCTCTCAAGGGTCAGTTTCAGGTGCCAAAATGGACACAGACCCTGAGATGAGGGGATCTGATCACTACTGCTCTGAGGAGTCTCCTTATGCACTTTTTACAACAAACATTCCCTTCACTGACACAGTCATTTGCAAACGAGTTCACTAAGTAGTGCTTTGCTTAAATGGCAGCAGGAATCATCCCAGTCAAGTGTGGCCCTGTACAAAGGCCAGTGCAGAGCAACACAGATCCAATCAAGCTCCCTGGGAACACGTTTCCCTTCACCCCTTTCACTGGCTGCCAGGCACGACATGGTTCTCATACTTCCACCATGTGTCATTCTGCACCGGCAGTGTGGAAATCAGGACCTGGGAGCTCAGAAGACAGAAAACACATTTTGGCAATGATGCACAGTCACCCTTTCAGCACCTACAAAGGGTTCCCAGCCCCCAGAGCCATCTTGCAGTGGAGCCACATTGGTGCTCCACACTGGGATTTCTTCCCTTGCCTCCCCCTCGCCTGTCCCTCTGCTCCGGAGGGCAGCACCCATATCACACTCCTGCTGCCCCCTCCAGCAGAACATCCTCAGCAAACCACACCTGACCTCCAGACTCTGCTGCTCAGCCTTGGCTCCACGGCCTTGTGCTGCACTCACTTAGATCAAAGTTTGAAGCACAACACAGAAATCCTCAGAAAAGCCTCTAGATTTCACAAGTCAGACTGCTACCTTAAGGCAAGCAGGATCTGCTGCAGGAAACACTTCCCAGAGGGTTTATGTGCATGTGGAGGGTGAGTAAAACAATTTTAAGGAAATATATGCAAAGAAATAAGCAAAACAAAACAAACCTAACACACAACAATGGACTTGCACCTTATTGATCATTAACATTACAGAAAGTCTAACCTGGCAATCTGGCCAAAGACCTTTGTGATCTCAGTGCAACACATTCCCATGATATCAAGAACCATCACAATGATGATGTAGAAAATTTGTAATTCGCTTTTTGTTTCAAGGAAAGTGTGTCAACTCCATATCCCAGAGCAGCTCTAGGACAAGCCTCCCCAGTGTGATGCCATCACTGGGAGCACCTGGACTGTACTGGAACAAGCACTTCAAGATTCCATGTTACGTGGCGTCACTCAAAGCCCTTTTAGATCAACACCAGAAATCAAGAGCCAAGGGACCAGGAGGGAAGGGTCTCCTGTTTCTTCTTTCATGTCCCTTTCTTCCATCCCTCTCTGCAGGACAGTCAGCTCTCCACAGAAATATTTTAGGAATAAGCAGTTGACCCTGTGCAGAACAAAATAACTGATCCTGCGCTGGGCAGAGAGCAAGATAATTAAATAGGATCTGGGAGATCCCATTTCACACATCACTGGCCCTGTTAGCAAAGCACAAGGGCTCTAACGAGCAGAAGGGTTTGAGGCTGACAGCTCTGGGTCTGGGACCAAAGGCTACCCAAGCCCACACTGCCCAGCAGCTCCCACAGAGAATGGCTATCACTGCACCTACAACAGGAGGCAAAGATCTGAGCACATCAACACTATGCAGGAATTCCTTCATAACTCAGGAGTTAGTGATTATTTCCAAAAAAAGTGCCCAACACAGCTGGCAGATGGCTTGTCCCAACTGAGATATTTGCACCAAAACACCTTGAAACGGAAGTTACACACAGCTACTGTGAAATCTCACACCAAACATTTAAAAATCAATAAAGAAGCAGCACTTTTAACCTAGCACAATAATCCCAGCTCTACCAACAGGTATTTATTCTAGGTTCAAATCAAATTCTAATAATCCAACTCTGCCAAGTTATGGTGATTGTGATGTATTTGCTGTACATGCTGCAGGTCACAGGCAAGGCCATCTTGGCAGAAAAAAATGCAATCCCAGCTCTGGCATGCAAAGGGTCTTGTTAAACACCAACATGCTTCACTGTGCAACTGCCTTATAGCCTCAAAGTCTCCAAACAGAAAACACCCTCATCATCCACAGGAGACCCGAACTCCACAGAAGGCAAAGGATTTGCATAAGGTACAGTTTTCCTAGCACAATTAGTTCAAATCAAAATCCTTCTTGCTGAAGAACCCCACCATCACCTCCAAGTGTCACAGACCAGCTCCCAGTACAAAGGGTGCTCTGTCCTCCCTGTCTGACATGCCCAGAAGCTCTGCAGGCAGGACAGGACATCTCCCTGGAAAAAAACAAGCCCGAAGCCCTGCTTATACAATAGATGTTTGTCACCATTGTCACATCATCACAAAGGGAAAAGAGGAAGCACAAGCTGCAATATTGGCCCCTGTTATGAAAGCAGCAGCTTTGTTTGGGCAGGAAAACAAAAGCCACTGAGCAATCGGAAGAGAAAGATTGGTAAAGTAAACAGCAAAGGAGCACAGGACCAATGGAAAGTAATTCACAGCAGAGATAAACCCAGGAACCACCAGCTCCACCATGGTGCTTTCATTGTTTCCCAGGAAGGGCTGCCCAGGCTCCCTTCTGCTCCCAGCCCAGAAACCGAACCCCTCTGCTTCCACCTCCCAGTGCAGTCCTTCCCAGACCTTTTCCTACTGGCTCAGCCTCCTACACCTGCTGTTTCCCCAAGCTTCCCTCTGCTCTGCCAGTGCTCCAAACCTCCCCTCACTGGGCACAAGCTCTCCACAAGGCTCTCCCTCACCCTGCACTCACAAACCACTTGTTTGAATTGCATTTTCCTTGGATTCAGCAGCTACATGATCCAGGAAGCCGTGGGATGGGTTATTTCTTGAAGACCAACTTCAAAAGTGAGAAAACACTACCAAGAAAAACCAGCTGAGAGTAAAGAGCATCCTAAAACTCTCCCCCTAAAAGGCCCCTGTCCACAAGGATGCCAAGACACACTCCCTTGAAAATAATTTCCTCTCTTCCACGAGAGAAGCTTACAGATATAAGAATGAGCAAAAAGATTAAGTATTATCTTTATCCTAAAATACATTTAGCCTCTGAAGTACTTAGGAATTAGGATGTGCCTTCGCCCAGTTATATTCACTGCCAAAAGAGATTAAAAAAAGCAAAAAAACCCAAGACATGGATTTTCAAGTATGCTGGCTAAAGAGCTTTTGGCTATCAAATAAATATTACAGTCAATGGCTATTACTGTTGGAGGGAAAGCCCAGAATGACTCTCCTGAAAACACTTTTCACCCTTAAAAACAATTACAGCAAGGAAAATCAGGAACGTTCCACCCTCTAGCCAGAACAAGCCTGGAGGGATGTTTTCCTTGTTTTAGGGAAAAGCAGCAATTTCCAGAATGAAAACACCCATCTTTGCCTTTCTCCAATCTTAGCCCATTGTTTACATCTGTAAATGTGCTGTGCAAATCTGCTACTGAGAGAAAGTTTAACTGAGAACACTAAATTTAATAGCAGGTTCAAGCAACTTAACTGTCTTTAGAGGTGTTAATTTTCTAGTAGAAGTTAACTGACCCCTGTAAGGGAACAGCACTTGACAAAGACATAGTCCCAAAGCAGAACCTGGGCTGATGGCACTGTGCAGCAATCAACTGGACGAACAGGGACCAGATGTCCCCCAGCAAGACTTTTTAAAGCCAGGTTCTCCTGGCAGGCAGAAGAAGGATGGGCTCCAGCTCCATCCACGAGGAGAATAGTGCTCACTTACTGTCAGTGATGCCTGCAAACAGCAAAGTTTCACTATAAACGCCCATGGAAAATGGCCTTAATTCAATCCCCGGCCCCGCTGCTCTTCCTCCTGCTGTCACTGGTACCCAAGCCCCACTCCCACAGCCCACACAAGCAGACGAGCCTGGCCTAGAAAGAGGGCTGCTCTCCATTCTGACTCTATCAGTTCCACTGGCAGAAAAAAGTTCTGCTTTCACAACCTTTTATTCCTGCTATTACTCAGGAGAAATCCACAATTTCTCCTCCTGCTGAAGCACCCCTGCAGCAGTCGAGGAGAGTGCCCCACGATGCTGCCACAACCCGACACATGGAGCACATCCACTACCCAAGCACTCCTGCACAACCACCTCTTCTGAGAACACTGGAGCCACACGTGGTCTCTGTGCCGGGCACCCTGAGAGAGGGCAGGTGCTTTCACTCCAAGGCAAACAGCCGGGATCCCCAGGGAATATCCCCACACCCCAGAACTGCTACGGGACAGGGTGGGTGCACCTGCCGGGAAAGCCACAGGAGAAGCAAAAGAAAGAGGTGCTGGCCATGTATCCAACCAAATGTCCGATGGTGCCAAAGGCCACTGACTGCTCAGAGCAGCCTCTTGGACAACCCAACATCCATCAGCATTGAGGGAGAACCAACTCTGGGACCTGCCATTTCCACTCACTGCACACCCTGCCTGAATACCCAGAGCTTGAGACCGTGTCAGTGACACTCTTGCTGTGCTCTCATGTATCTGAGCATCTCCTCTCCAAGTCACTCTGCAAGAAAAACCTGGTGCCACCCGCATGGGCTGCCCACAGCAGTGCCCCGGGGACAGGACGGGACGGGAGGAGCTCTCCAGAGCCACTGGCACCCAGCTGGCGAGGCCAGACGGTTCTTCCCACCGCGTGGGTGCTCGGACCGACAGCAAGGCACCCACGGCAGCTGCAGACCGGGCCGGCCCGCGGTGCCGGCGTGGCGTGGGGCGCCCGTGTCCCCCTCCGAACCGCCGGGGGCCGTGTGTGTGTGCCGCTTTCCCGGTGTCACGGCCGGCCGGGCTGTCGGGGCGGCCCCGCTCACCTTGAAGTCGCGGCTGTGCTGCGGGGTGTCCTCCAGCGTCCAGAGCGCCCGCACCAGCTGCGCCAGCTGCTCGGTGACCTCCCCGGGCGCGGGCGGGGGCCCGTCTGCGGGGGGCGGCCCGCCGCGGAACTGCTCCAGCGCCAGGAACTCGGCGAACAGCTCGGTGTTGCTGAGGCACTGCAGGATGGCGTTCATGAAGCAGGTGTTGCCGTGGTTGCGCAGCCCCGCCACGCCGGGCACGGCCTCGGAGCCGGCGCT
>WBMV01007967.1:473231-496999 GCA_013396655.1 Campylorhamphus procurvoides
CTTCCCTTCGCTTCCCTTCCCTTCCCTTCCCTTCCCTTCCCTGTCCCGGTGCTGCTTGCCAGCATTTTTCCCAGCCGTGGGAAAGCTTTTTCCCTCTGCAGCACCTCGAGTGCCACATCCCCCTCTGTGTTGATGCTCTTCAGACACTCTTTCCTCACTCGCTGCCTGCTGAGCTCAGCTCAGTCCATTCCAGTTTCTGCTCCAGACAGTCCCTGTCAGCTCCTTGTCTCTCTTCAGAGTCCCTTCTTCCCAGGACCCAAGTTCCATTATTACAAACAGCATCATCGGAAAAATAGAAAGGACACATCTGTCACTCCTCTATTGGCTTATGCTGCTGTCTGTTCTGCTGCCACCTCCCCAACCCAGTCCCTGCATCCCATCCAGCTCTCTGGTGTCCCTGCACAGATGCAGAAGTCTTATTTCCACATGCTCTACCTTCTCGGGCTTCCTAACACGAGGAGCTTGGGTGTCTTGAGAGGGCTCTCTGTATTTCAGTCTGCTCTGCTTCCTGTGATCCTTGCTCAGATCTCTCCACGGACATAGCTGTGTCTGCCCTCACTGATGTAAGAGCAGCGTGAGACCTCCACGAGGAATTCTGTCCTGAGCCACTGGATCCACAGTGCAGCGGGCAGAGCGCTGCAGCTGGGCACTGAGGTGGGACCAGGTGTCACTATGTCACATTGTCTCCCGTGCAGGTACAGTGCCATGAAAGAATATTTATCTGAATTGGACAAAGAGACAAAAAAAGCTTTAGAGACTTTCTACGGATTTTCTGATGGCAAGTCCAAGGTGCGCCGGTCCGTGGACAAGTGGAACAGCACAGGGGGCGACTTCTTCCAACAGATCCCTCTGCTGAAGGTTGAGGACTTCTCTAGGACAGCGACTGACCTGCACAGTGGGCAGAAGAGGAAAATAGAGGGAAGTGTCTTTCACAAGGACTCGTCCATTGTGAACTCTGGCGATTCCAATGACATCATTGGCTTTCAGCTGGTGAGTGTCACTGTGCTCTGGCCAGCGAGTTTCCTCTGGGGCAACAAAGGGCTGGTGGGGATAGCTGTCCCTCTGTCCATTTTTATTGCCTGCTCAGGTGGCTTTATTGTGAACAGTGGTGAAGAGCACCCTGTCAGTGATTCTGCCCAAGCCTCCATGGCTGCTGCAGATTCACCTCTGGTTCTCTGGGAGAGAAATACCTTCCTGAAATCTTCCCAAATAAAGTTAGTGCCTTCTGTGACCTTTCCTTTGGGCCTAAAACATTTGGTTGTATCACTTAGCCCTGAATGAAACGTCTTTGATGCCTGTTTGTGCCACTGCAACTTCATACATGATTATTTTTGTGGAAGGGAAACCCTATGACACATACCTTGTAGAACCCCTAATTCACGTTTCCCTTACAGAATCCATGATTTCATTTGATCTGAAATGCTTTTTCCCCCTTTGTGATTGTCAGTGTGATGCGAACAACAGCAGCGAGTGTGCCCTGTACACGTTCAGTTCAGGTGTTAATGCTATCCAGGAGTGGTACAAGCTACATTACATGAATATCATGGCACAAATTCCCCTGGAGACTAAAGAAAAATTAAGTTATTCTGCTGACGACCTTCTACTGACATGTTTCTTTGATGGCTTATCTTGTGACAAAAGGTCAGTGCACAGAAAATTCATGCCAGCTAACAGCTTATTTCCAAGTCCGTAATATGTAGGAATGAAATATTTGGTATTTGCTGAATTTCAGCAGGAACCACTGCTGTTTTTTAAATCAAAGCAAACATTTTCATCTTCCTGAACTTTAATTACACTCTTTGATTTCATTTGTGTTCTGCTGTCAACATTTCAGACAAACCTATGTTTATCCTTGGCAGAATCAAATCTTACCTGCTTATGGTTGTGGCAGTGCAATACTTGTGTGCCTTGGTAGCAGGAGAGTCATCCCTGCATACTGGAGGAGAGCTGTAGATGGAATTGCTGGAGTGCAAGGGGATGTGTCAGGACACACAAGTGTGCTTGAATCAGCAGATATGTCCTTGGCCTCCTGATGTGACGGCTGGCATAGCTTTGTTGAAACACAAACATTCGTGTGCCTGTAGACACTTGACTGTCAGATGGGAGAGGGTTCTGTGTATCCCCCCCCTTCCTGCTAGTTCTGTGAATCCACTTCCTTACCTCTTCAGCCCCATTCCTACATGCAAATTTCCTCAAATTTCGTTTTCCTGATCTATTAAAGAGGTTATACTGTCATGTAGTTTCAAGATACTCAGAAAGAGACATGCACCTTTCAGCAAAATACATTTCTTAGAAAGAAGGAATAAACCCCTCATGCAGTCCTGGTCTGTCCGTGCCAAAACCAAAGCCCAAATGTGCTTCTTTTCTTGCACAGACAGAACTGCAGATAGCAATGTCACGATATTCAATTTATTGCAGGCACTTCACTCGTTTCCATCACCCACTCCATGGCAACTGCTACACTTTCAACAGCGGTGAGAACGGGACCATCCTGAGCACCTCCACGGGTGGCAGCGAGTACGGTGAGCAGGAGCAGCCAGCACAAGTGTGGTGCTGTGGGGCAGTCTGTGCACATTTGGTGTTCCAGGACACTTTGCACACATGTGTTGTTCCAGGGTGGTTTGCAGAGCAACTGTTTTGATAGGAAGTGCTTCAGCAAACTGGATCCCGCTGGAGCATGAGCGATGTGTTGGCTGTAGATGTACAGGCTGATTGGGGAAATGCCTGTTTGAGCTAGTGCAAACTCTTGCCTGAGAATACAGATAATATCATTGCATCACCAATGTTTTCCAGTTGAAATTACTGCTGCTCAGTTATATAACTTTTTAAGTGAGTTTCAGCCACGGTCTTGTCAGGTTTTATTTGTTTGCTGTACTCGGGGCCACTGAGGGATATTACTGGCTGCAAGTGTCTTGGTCTGGCCCAACAGAGGCTGTGCTTGGCTGTTACAGTTCTACTTAAGGCTAGATAACATTAAAATAAATTGTTCTGCCCTCCCTAACCAGAAAACACAGCTCTGGCTCCTGGTGTAACTTCTCTACCTGTGGTTTAGGATTGCAGGTTGTTTTGTACATTGACGAAGCAGACTACAACCCCTTCCTGGTGACGTCCACGGGAGCCAAGATCATTGTCCATGACCAAAACGAGTATCCCTTCATTGAGGACATCGGCACCGAAATTGAGACTGCAGCGGCCACCTCCATAGGGATGCACTTTGTGAGTGACAGCAATCTCCTTTCTGGGTGCACCTTTGCCTTGGGACAGCTGTAAATAGGAATTGATGGGGTGTTTGCAGGGAGCCAGCAGCTGGAAGGCTTCTAAATACCTCCCACTCAGCAGCTGAAGTGCCCCGAGGAAAATCCTGTGATAGCACTTTTCTGAACAAAAGAGGCCATGGGAAAATCAGGTCTTCAAAAGCGCAACAGCTCCTGGGATCTTGTTTGTTCTCCCTTTTCTCCCACCCTTTGGCATTCCAGGGAATTTTTGATTTTGTTTTCACAGCAAAATCCACAACCACATAAATGTGTTGTCAAGTGCCTCGTTTGGCTTTAGCAATGAGCAGTGAGTTTCATCCCACTCGGGTCCCAGGATGGAGGATGGGGAGCTGTGAATCCTTGCCTTGGGGTCGGGTCCGTAGGGATCGCGGTAGCAGCACAGCTCGTTTAACTGTTTTGTGGGTGTAAGCCTCATTTTTCTGGGTTTCTCTCTATCCCAGCTCTAAGAACACCCTGGTGGGCAGCAACTCTGCCTTTTTGCCAGCATAGTGGAACATCTTGCTCGCTGTTGGCAAGGGCAAGGAGGGCTGCAGCTCCCAATTTCCTCATTTAGCGTGGTTCAAACAAGGCATTTGACCCAAAGGGCTTCGTTCCTCGGCAGAGCACTGAAAGCTGTGCCAGATGCCCTTTTATCTGGATGGGCTGTTAAGTGAGCACTTCAGTTCTACCTTTCTTCCTGATGGTTGGGTCGGAGCATCAGCCATCCTCCTTATCTGGGTGTGCCACATCGAGATAGGACCTGCATTAGAAAAGACGTTTAAAAGAGGGTTGATGTTTTAAAATATGTAAATAGTTAACTGTCTTCCATCTATCTGGAAAACTGTGGCAACAATTACTTCGTCAAACTTGACTGGGAGGTTTGCAAACCATGTCGATGTGAAGAGGCAAAATCTCACAAGACTGTTACCTCTAACCATCCCACCATATAGGGGACAGTCACTGGAGGCAGATTCTCTATATTTATTGTGATATTTCCCTGCACAGTAGGTTTGTACTGTTGCTGTGGGTTAAAAAGCAAGATTGAGCACATCTCAGTGTCTGTATTGAAAAGACTTGGCATGAGGAAGGGATCTATTTGCATCCCAATGTGGCAGCCAAAATAGGTGCTGGACATAACTTCTGATCTCAGAAAAAAAGCTGGGAGACATGGTCCTTTCAGGAAAGGACAACTCCAGAGAGCCTACTGAGGGGTGTCACAATTGCCAGGATAGGACTGCAGCACCCAGGTGCTAGATCAGTCCTTGTACCCACATCAGGAACACAGAGGAGGACATAGAAGGTGTGTCACACACGGTGCTGCTCCCTGGGCTCCAAACACAGCATCAGTGTCTGGGTGTCACTCATGGGTTTCTGCTGGGTACTAGGACTACCCCCACACCTCCAAAAATATTCCAAGACGTTTGGAATGCAAACAAGGCATTGCTTGGTTGGAGTTACAATACTCTAAGCATTTTGTTTGGAAATTATTTCAGTACCTGAAGAAATGTGTAAGCTTTTGTAGGAGCACAAGCCATGGCAAAATACTTTTATACAAAGGATGGATCATCTGGAAGCCCCAGGAGCACACTGAGGCAGTGTCCAGGCACTACATGGTTCGTGGAAGTTAAAAGCACATTAAAAGCTGGTTTCATTCGGTTTTCAGAAGTAGTGTGTCTAATCACATCTTTCTCTCCAAAGAGAGCTTTGATCATCTCTAAAAGCACTGACTCACACTGAACAGGCCCAGAGCCTTCTCTAGGCAGATGTGACCTCAGAAAACTGAGGAGCTGCAGCCAGAGCCTTAGAAGTAACCAGCGTTTTTCAGGTTCCTGGTTAATTGATCCTTTGTATTGAATTTTTAATTTTAATTTTAAACTCTGTAGAGACAAAGACAGGTGAATAGATTTTTAAATGGATGTTTCTTGTGGTTTCAGGCCACTCTGTTGTAAAGTGGATAATTACTGCAGAAAGAGAACAAGGGCTGAGGAAGGTGAGGCAGTCTGCAGGAAGAGGAATCAGGTGTTGGGAACCTGCGTGCTCCCAGCCCTGGTTTCACAGACCGTGCAGGCACAGACTTGGCATTTTAGAGCTCCTTGCTCTGGGTAGAGATTGCAGAGCAGGAAAAGACCTTAGCTTTCAAGAGGAAGGGTCAAAGCAGCACCTGGAAAAAGGCCTGATGGAGACACAAACATTTGATTTAAAGTGGTTTCAGAGAGGTACTGTTGAGCACTAGTGGAGCCTCAAGTGCTGTTTACCCACGTCACAGGAGCAGCCATTGCAACTTGGAAAGGTGGGGTTCCTCACAGAAAGCAACCCAAACCCCCCCAGCTAACAACCCCCCTCCCTCAGAACACAGACATCCAGGGTAAAGGACGCACAGCCTCTAGTGAGAACATACATATGAATTATTCTGAAAAATCTTCCCTACTGTGATTTTACCACCTCACATTCCTGCAGAAGGTTTCAAGGAAGACAGCACAAAATCTGGCTAGAGCAGTGTTTTTGAAAATGGATATTAGAAACAAAAAAATCTTGTTTTGACAAGGTATTGACAAATTGTTTCAGGTGGCAAAAGGTAAACGTGCTGTTCAAAGCTGCCCCATCACTTACAGTTTCAGAGATGTGATAAAGCCACTGAATCCTTTGGTTTCTCTGCAAACTCCAAAAAACCAAGATTTGTTCTTTTCTGGTTCTCAGACTCGGTCTCGCAAGCTGAGCAAACCCTACAGTGACTGCACAGAGACAGGAGCTGACATACCTGTGGAAAATCTCTATAACAAGAGCTACTCACTCCAGGTAAATCCATTACATTTGGTTTTATCAGTTGCTTGAAAACTACCTGCATAAAAGCATTATAGTAATCTGTGGTTCAGGACCTGAGATTGGGAGCAGTCCAGGTGCAGGGTGGCTGCTTTAACCACTGATGTAAAATGCCACAGCATTTCTTAAAATTCAGCTTTTATTCCTAAGTGGTTGCTGTTTGAAGTTTCCTCAGGCACCTTGTTAGATAAAGAGAGAACATGAGCTCATTAGGCAATTTTCAAGCAATGTGAGACTGGAAAATATTGGCCAAGTAAAGGTTGCAGCTTAGTAACCCTTGAAGCCAGAAATTGTGACCTTTAGGACTCCAAGAATAACAGATACCATCTAATCAGTATCCAGATAGCAGGATGTTTGTTTAAGGAGTAAGTTTCCACTAATTTTGCATGGTTTCTGTAATTGGGTCCACTTGGAGAATGTCAGTTGTTCTGGCACTCTCCACTTGAAGAATTGTACTTACATTAGCTACTGCCTGCTGCAAAGCCCAGGCCTAGCCTGGATTTGTATTTCATGGGCAATATGAAATCTGCTGTGATGTAGTGCCAGGTAGGATCACACAGACATTATCTCAGGTTTTTAACAACAATACCTCGTCAAAACTCGGTGCTCGTGAGGGCTGGGACTGGTACCAAAAGGCTTGACTAGGATTTCAAAGAGAAGTTCAGTTCCTGCATGTCCCAGTGTTCTGGCACAAACCACAACTCTGCTGCCCTATTAATCCTTAGAGCTTCAGGTCTCCCAGTAGGCACCAGCAGAGTTTGGTGGAAGCTGTGAACGTTTTCTTCTGTGAGTCATTTCCCACACCTAGTTGGTGATTCATGGGCCATGTGCCCTGGCAGGCCAAAAACGTTCTCCTTGGCTCTGGAAAGAGCAACTGCAACAGTGAACCTTTGGTGGCTGTAGGGGAAGCAGGGGCATTCACAGAACCCTGCTGTATAAAATCTTCAGAGAGGATTGTAATCTTATCTCTTGCACTAGAGCCTCAAGCCTCCATGGCACTTTCTGCCTGTGTTTGTATTCACTTAGCAGAGCCTGAAAACCCTGGGAAATGGGATTCCCATCCTACTACTGCTTTCATAAACAGGATGTTTTTAGGTACACAGAAGCCTCGACCTTGGTGCTGCTTCTTAGCCCCCAGCTCTGGTTTTTCTCCCCAGATCTGCCTGCACTCCTGCTTTCAGAAGGCCATGGTGGACTCCTGTGGCTGTGCCCAGTACGCACAGCCCTTGCCTGCAGGGGCAGAGTACTGCAACTACAAGAAGAACCCAAACTGGAGTGAGTATTGAAATACCTCCCACACTGCACCTGCCTCAGTGCCCACTGCCAGCCATGTCCTCCATAGCACAGGCCCTGTCACAAAGCCCTCTGTATCCCCAGTGTCCCCATCACGCAGCCCCCTGTGCCCCCTATACCCTCCAGCACCCCCATCACACAGACCCCTCCACCCCCCAGTATGCTGGGACAAGGCAAATCTGCCTTAACCTGCCTAAGCCCCCACACTTCCTTTGTTCACACTGACTGGTTTATGACACTTGCCCTGATGGCTTGTCACCTGTGCCCACCACAGCACAGTCAAGTGGAGGGCTTGACCAGGTGAGGCAGTTCATAGCAACAGCCACTTTTCAGAGTATATTTCTAGGGGATATTATTTTATCCCCACCATGTAGGCAATGGCCACAAAGGCCACTTACACCCCAGACCCTGCACTCTAGCCCAGGTAGCAGGAGACCTTGGCTTTTCTTTCTGGCTTCTCACACCTGTCCCACTCCTTCCCTGCAGTGTACTGCTACTACAGATTGCACGAAAAGTTTGTGAAGGAGCAGTTGGGCTGCCAGCAGATCTGCAAAGATGCCTGCAGGTGAGTCCTGGCCCCAGCCAGAGGTAAAGCACTGAGTGTGTGTGGGAGTTGAAGCTCACAAGTGACATTCTGTCTCTCTCTGCAGCTTCAAGGAGTGGGCACTCACCACCAGCATCGCCCAGTGGCCGTCCACTGTGTCAGAGGTCAGTCCCCACTTGTGCTGCACTGGGACAGCAGCCTGGCACAAGGCATTGAGTAACCCCAGAGTTTCAGCACAGAAGCAGGAGGCCCTAGGGTAGTCATTAGCACTCAACAGTGCTGCTCCCAGAGGCTAGTCTGTATTTTCCAGGTCAGGGCTTCCCCTCCAAGAGTTCACCATTAAAATGAAATTGCTTGGGGTCTGGGAGATCCCCTCGGGGACAGCTGGCCTGTCACACTCAGTTCTGGCACCCACACTGGTCCAAGAAGGTGTGGAACACAAGTCCCCTCCCAGGGGATCTCTGCACAAGCACACACTGCTAGAGCAGCATTTTCTGTCTCTTCTCCAGGACTGGATGCTTCGAGTTCTCTCTTGGGACAAAGGGCAAAAACTCAACAAGAAACTGAACAAGTAAGTCCCCCTGTGAGTTCTGGCCTTGCACCTCCAGCTCCGATACAATCTCAGCAGCCCTAATGATGGCAACTGGGGAAAAAGCTCCCTTGGAGCAGCCCAGCCCTACTGGTCTAACTGGTTATTTGCATAGTTTTTCAGTACATTTCATATTATTGTTTTACTAAACCCTCTGCCTGCCTCCTGCTTCCCTCAGGACGGACCTCGCCAACCTCATGGTGTTTTACAAGGACCTCAATGAGAGATTCATTTCAGAGAATCCTGCCAACACGGTAAGAGAGCACAGCTGATCCCTGCTCAGCCTCGCAGAGACACGGTGCTTCCTCCCGTGCAGGGGAGCAATCCCACCCAAGCAGGAGCAGGAAACTGATCTCAAAGATGCACCTTGGGGCTGGCCCTTTGCAGCCCTTACCTGGGGCCACATCTCTGCCTGTCTGGCCCCAAGCACTGCACTGGGGCAGTGCACGGGCTGCCTGCAGTAAGCCCAGTTCTGAGCTCCTCCTGTAGCAGAGCCAGAGAGAACAACACAGGCAGCAGAACTGGGCCCACTGCATTTGGGAACACTTAGCAAGCCCCAGGTACCCTGGCTCAGTGCAGCCTCCCTGCACACTGTGACAGCACCATGAACACATGCCCACAACAGCCTATAACCTTGTGCTCTCTGCTCTTGCAGCTCGTCATTCTCCTGTCCAACTTTGGGGGCCAGCTGGGCCTCTGGATGAGCTGCTCTGTCGTCTGTGTCATTGAGATCGTCGAGGTCTTCTTCATCGACTCGCTCTCCATCGTCATGCGGCGCCAGTGGCAGAAGGCAAAGAAGTGGTGGAACGACCGCAAAGGGGCTGGGTCAGGGAAGCCTCCCCAGGCCAGCCCCGTGGAGAGGCAGGGCCACGACAACCCCATCTGCATCGATGAGGACCTGCCCACCTTCAACACCGCCCTGCGCCTGCCACTGCCCCAGGACAGCCCCCTGCCCAGGACTCCCCCTCCCAATTACAGCACTTTGCGCCTTGAGACGGCCTTCACAGAGCAGCTGCCTGACACACTGGAGCTCAGCCAGCACTGACACTTGTCATGCACCCACCCGGGTGCCCAGGGAGGTGGGTGCTGGACTCTTGGATCCAAGCACTGACGGGCTGTCAGGTCAGACCCTTAGTTCAGGGATTGAACTGGCAGTCAAAGCTGCCCTGAGCAAAGCTCAGATACAAAAGGCAAGGGCTCAGAGGCATTAGTCGCTTCAAGCAACATCAATTCTCAAGTTAATGAGGGCAGAGGATGGCTGGAGCAGGATGTGGTGTTGGGCTGGGATGTCTCACCAGGCAGAGACACACATTAGCCACCAGCTGCACACACCCCACTGCATGTGAGCAGGAATTGCTCCATAACAGATTGGTACCACATTGAGGATTAACACTAATTGCTCTCTGCTGTGTGGCTGGACTTGTGGGGAAAAACCCTGGGCTGTCAGGAATGCAGCATGGCATTTGTAGGAAGGGGCAGGGCAGAGGCTTGGGAAAAGCACACAACAGATAAAAGGAAAGCTCTCACTTGAATTTTCATTAGAAATCTACTTCCAGTGGTAGCCTAAGGAGCTCTTTATTCCAAGATGAAAAGTCAGGATAGCCTGAGATGGGCTTGTAGAACAAGTTATTACACAGCTGGGGTAGGAGAGCCTGAGTCATTCACAAAGAATCGTCTGAAAGGGCATAAAATCCAATTCAGAGCACAGTAATGAAGTGCATCCTCTGCAGGCTTGTTCCATACCCTATCATTCAACCAGCCCTTAAACATAACTTCCAAGGAGCTCATGAAGTGACTTCCCAGAAGCCTCACAGGGAGCTGGCTGCTCTTTTCCTGCTCAACCCTAGGCAAGGACTTCCTCTTGCAGCCACCCAGTTCCCCACCAGTTTGCCCTGGAACTGGCAGTGCCCAAGGGATGATAGAACCAGACAGGGCTGCAGTGGCAGCCAGCAGGTGCCTCACCCCACCTATGCCTCATCCACCTTGCCCACACCTGTGCAGATCCAGAGAGCAATGTCAGCACCCAGGTTTCACCTCCTGTGCTTCGAGCTGTGCTCTTACCCCGCAGCACAGACAGGCCAGGGCTCTGCTGGAGTTCTGCAGAGCCAGAGCAATTCAGAGTGTGTGGAGGGGTTTTGAGTGTAAGAGTCTCTCCTTTCTCTATGATCTTATTTTATATGGGACAGTGAGAATCCAGGAAGGTTCTTTAATGTGCAATAAAACCTATTTTAACTGAATTATTTAAATAGATGATAAACTGAAAAAATAAAGATATATTTTTGTGTAACTGCTGTGGCTTTTCTTGGTTTTAAATCAGCAGTATAGGAGTTACCTCCATGCAGGCATCCCAAGAGCCAGTGGGACTTGCCTGTGCCTTCTCTGGGGTGGTGGTTCTCAGCACTGCCAAGCCACCTGGCCAAGTGCCCCAGGCCCTTTGACAGAGATAGGATGGGGAATGCTGCAGGACCTGGCTGGGGGCAGACAAAGGGAGGAAAGGGAGAACCGGGGGTGCAAGCAGGAGCAAAGCAAACATGCCTTTCAGAGAACAGCATTAACCAGCAGGGGACCAAAAAGGCTGAAACCTCAGGTGTCCCCAGACAGCTCCACTCATGGGAAGTCCCCTGGAGACCACAGGAGAAGAGACAACGAGGTGTGCTCTGCCTCAGCCCTTGCTCTAACACTCAGTGAGGCTCTCAGGGTGAGCCGTGGCTTGTCCCTATCCCCTCTAACAGCATCAAATATCAACACTAATCACACCAGACTTGCCCTGTGAGCAACAGTGGCAGAACAGACCTAGAGGAGAATGGAGCAGCCCAAGGCACTCCACACTTCAGTGCCACCCTCCTTTGGAGTTACAGGCATCAGCTGTCCCCAGTACAGTAGTGGTGAGAATATCAGCAAAGTCCAGAGCCTGACCACACACTTGCCAGCTTGGTGGTGCTGACACAGGAGCTGTTTTGGCTCAATTACACCTGACCAAGGACCTGCCCACTGCTGCAGATGGGTCAGTTGTGACCCCAGCTCTCACAGAGCACAGCCTGCAAGGAGCACACGAGGGGGCAGGGAGTGGGTTATCTACCCAGGAAAGCCAGAAAACATCACAAGGTGGGACATACCACAGTGCCTCTGTTCTGCACCCCTACCTGGGCATGCAGCAGCACCCAAGAGACTGCAGTTCTCAGGTGGGTTTGTTCACTGCTCCTCCAGGCAGTGCTGAGAAAAGACTGCCAGAGCTCAGCTTGCTGCTGGCACAGCTGCTTCCCCAGCGATGAGCTGCTCCCCACACCTCCTCTTCCTCTCAGACTGCTCAAGTACCTCTGCCCTCTCCCAGCAGCACCCCAGACCCTGGGGCTGGGTTAAATCAGCTAATCATGCCATCAACAGCCTCCCCCTCCCCTCCCGGGGTAGGAGGGACCCCCCAGCAGCTGCTGCCACAGCATCACCCTGCACCTGGCTCCATGGCACCGACAGCTGGCACAGATCAGGAGAGGGGTCAGGGGTTTGTGTTTCCAAAGCCTCCCCAGAGCAAAACAAAAGCCTTGGAAAACAAATAGAGTGGTACCAACTCTGCACAAAAGCAGGTGTAGGGACTGGTCAGACTTTATACCAAGAACTGCAGTTCCAATAAGGAAAAAATCCTTTGATGGAGAACAAGGCTGTGACTTTCAGTGCTGCCAGCAGCAGCAATGTCAGTGTTCTCCCACTGATAATTCAGGACACATGTCCTGCCAGGCACTTTTTGGGATGAACATTCACTTTAAGTTCTTTAGAAAAGCACAGATATTCTGCAGGTGCTCTTTGCAGTTTCTCTCGGGGCAGGTGAAGCACCTTTTCTCCATATATGAATAATCCTCAGAAGGCAGAGAGCCACGGAGCTACAGAAATGGGTTACTGCACTGAGCTGTGCTGAACTCCTGAGTCACCTCAGACACAGAAAACCACCTGGGATGGTCTGAGAATCCGTCCTGGCATATGCTAAACATTATAAACCCAAAGTGTTTGAGAAACTCAGCTCAGAGTTTATGGGAACAACAAGCTCTAAAATCTGTGGTCCAGCAACATGCCCTCCTCCAGCACTGCAGCTCCAGGGTCAGGCTGGGTGTCTTGCCACGGGATCAGTGTCCCCAGGAGACTCCAGGCACGTGGTGGGTGTCAGGTCAGCCCCTGTCAGGGCTCAGTCACAGGCAGCCTCCCCCTAGCCAGCAGCCCCTTGCTCACAGCAGCCCCCACTCGCCTCCTGTCCCTGCTGGACACCCGTGGCCACGGTGCCTGCACTCTCAGGCAGGGGGGATGGTGGCCCCAGCCCCACAGACCCACAGCTTTGGCTCTGCAGCACCACGGGGCTGCTGGGGAGCTGCTGCAGTACCCAAAATACAGTGAGGGTGCAGGGAGCATCACAGGCACAGCACTACCTCAACCAAGGATGAGCTGGGAAGAAGTGTTGAAACAAACCTGCAGCAGCAGGTGCTGGTGACTCATGGAAAAGGCTGCTGGCACCCCAGGACCAGCCCTTCCAGGAGAGAGGGCATAGCAGGAGAACATCTCTTCACTCCTCCACAGCTCCCACAGCAGCCACTGCCAGATGGGAGAAAGTCGGAGGTGATGGAGGAGCTGTGGGAGAAAAATCAAGCTGCACAGAGATTTTCTGGACAACAGAAATCCACCTGTGTGGGAGTGTAAACCTGGAGCCAGCCTCCCTCAGAGGAGCCCAAAGCTGCTCCCAGCAGACAAAGCCAGAGAGCACCGACAGGGTTAAAACTGGCCCCTTCCAAAGTAATGACATCTGGGTGATATCCTGTGGTCCACAAACAGGTTTGGAAGTTAAATGCCTCATTAATGTAAATGGGGCTGGCCTGGAGAAAGGCATCTCCAGCACATGCCTATGGAAAATCCTTGCAGGATCAGAGCCTCTCCTTGTGCTCAAGACCAGCTCCAGGGAGGCCAAACGTGACTGGAGACTGTGGATGGTTTAGTTTTACTCTTTGCCTTCAGGGCAGGGGGAGCCAGTGTGAGAACTGCCAGCAGCTGGAGCTGGGCAGCCCCAGAGCAGTTCCACACAGAGGAATCCCAGTCTGAGCCCTCCCCACCAGCTTGGCCCGTGCTCGGTGCTTTGGAAGTGTTTTCCATCAGCCTGAGCATCCCAAGCCAGGGCCAAGCCGTGGCAGTGCCAGGATGGTTTCGGGCAGTGTGAGTCAGAGTTTGACCTGTGGTTGTGGCAGCTCCTCCACAGTGACATGCCATGACAGGGCCCCAGTGCTAATCCCGATGCCGACATCTCCCTGCAAACAGGACAGACCGGGATGTTTGGAGTCCTCCCCAGCTGCCCACGCCTTCACCAGCACAGCTGCAACACCAGTGCAGGGCTGGGCTGGCAGCACTGGGGACAGCAACAAACCCTGGAACGAGGCTAAGTGTGACCCGTGCCCAAGGTGAGGGGTGGGAGCCAGCCTGGGCATTTCCAGTGGAGAAACTGGACTGCCCTGCTGTGCTGATCCAGCCGTGAGCTGTTCTGATCCAGCTGTGAGCCGTGCTGATCCAGCTGTGAGCTGTGCTGATCCAGCTGTGAGCCGTGCTGGTGCCAGCTCTGCCCGCTGCTCGCAGCCTCCTCATGCCATGCCAGGGGCTCAGTGCCATGCTGTTCACACGGGCAGCACTGGCAGCAGCCCTTGCTTCAGCCACACACCCATTGGGACTAAGCACTGCCCACGTAGCCATGGGCACTTCCCCTCCTGGCCCCACCAGTCCCACTGGTCCACATCATCCCAGGATGAGCTCAGCAAGGCAGGGGCTGCAGTGGTTGGGTTGCACCAGCCAGCCCATGGCCATGTGATTGCCCCCAACACGAAGTGCCTGTGCTGGACACATGGTGCATCCTGGAGCAACAGCACAGGTACTCATCACCCCACTCCTAAGCAGCTTTGCTTCTGGAACTGACAGGTTCTGGCAGCAAGGGCACCTCAAGCCCATGGGGATTTATGAAATCTCTTTCTCTAACTGTTCCCCTTCTTCCCAAAAAGCAAAGGCTCTTCTCTCAGATCCCACTCAGCCATCCATCCCTCTCCAGAGCAGTGTGGGCTCAGGATGCCCTGGCCCTGAGGAGCTGGAGGTGGCGGTGGGGACAGTGGAGTGCTGGTGGCAGAGGTCAGGGTTTTGCCAGCCTTCCCTGTGCCGTGCCTGTGCCTGTCCCTGCAGAGCAGGGCAGAATGCTGCACACTGGGTTCCTGCAGCAGCACTGGGCTTCTCCCCTTTGGTCTTGGCACAGGCTCAGGGTGCTGACCTGCAGCCATCCCTGCTCCCCAGCCCAGCTGTAACACAGCCCGAGGTGTAAACAGGGAAACACACCCGGCCCTGGGGCCGTGGCAGTGTGTTCCTGCTACTCTGTCCTGTGGTACCCTCTCCCTGGCCTTGGCACTTTCCTGTAATGCTCCTGTGCCACCTTGTCCCTCCCAGAGTTACATTTGTGCCTCAGTTTCCCTTCCAGATGGAGCTGTGTGGTAGGTGTACCCTCTCTTGGGGTCTGAGCCCCCTGCACTGCTGGCTGTGTGGGTGCTGCCAGCCCCACAAAGCTCTCCATGGGATCCCTGGGGCTGCGGTGCCACTGTGACCCCGGGAGCCTGGCTCTTGGCGATGTTCCTGAAGCAGCAACACATGAAGCACAGGAGGGCCAAGTGACACAACCCACTGTCCCCCACACTACACCTGCCCACCAGAGAGCAAAGACCCAGGCAACTGAGCCAGCCTGGCCCCATCCAGCACCAGAGATGGGGGGCAGGATACAGGGTCACATCTATCTCCTTCCACTCACATACTTTGTCTAAATATGATTCTAGGGATTGAAAACGTGTTCCCTAGATTTATACACCTGCAACTCCAAGTGCACCGAGTCCCAGAGGGATGTGATCACCTGGAGTGTGGTGGAGGCAGGAGCCGGTCCAAGCCAGGTGAATCACCCTGTTGTCACAACGCCTCTCACTCAGTACCTTCCTCCTGTGTTTTAAGACCTTCTCACCCAAGTTTACATAATGAATCCTGAACAGTACAAACTGTTCCCCTGGGGACACCCGGGTAATCATCCCCACTCTGGTCTTGTTATAAAATGTCATTAGTCACAAAATAGTTGCCATTTCCCCCAGATCATGGGAGAGGACCATAAAGCTCTGGGCATCTTTACAGTTCTGCGTCCCACTGGCACCACATTGACACTCCCTGGCCTGTGCTGGGGCACACTGGGGTCATCGTGGGGGCTGGACCCCACCTGTCACTGCCACATCCCAGGATGCTGCAGTCATGACAGGCAGGATATTTTTTCCAGTAAAATTCTATGGTGAAAAAGGCAAATGAATGCAACTAATTCTTTGTCACAGCAATTAGTTACAGAGTAGGTCTGTGGAAACCCAGTTGGTGACAAACCACTGCGGTGCCACATTGAAAGGCTGCCCATGGGTGAGCTGGGACTCAATGCCCAATGTCACCACAGTGGGGCTGAGTTGGGACCCAGTAGGATTTGCCTCATCCCTGCTTGGCTGGCAGAGCTGCAGAGCGTGGCAGCACCACAGCCCAGTGCCCGACCCTGGCATGGAGCGAGCCCATCACCGTGGCCACCCATCACCGAGCTGTGCCAGGCAAGCAGGAGCCAGGGGCCCCCTCCCTCCCCTCTTCTGCTGCTTGTAAATCAAAACCACTCTGTGTTTTACTGCCTGATCTTTGTAACGCAAACACAGATCAGTTAACAGGTTTTACAAAGGGGTTCCCAGCAGAGAGTGGCTTCAAGAAGCTCAGTGTCACTTCACTGGGATTTTACTGGTCACAACTAAAGGACTCAATTTTGTTTAGTGACAGCATGTCTCTGGAAGTGCAATTACCTGAGTGCATGGGAACGGGTGATGTCTGGCTCCCTCAGCACAAAGCAGGAGCAATCTCCCCACGGGCTGATGGGGAGTGTTGGGCACCACTGGGCACTGGGGGGCTCCAATGGGCACTGCTGGGATGTACACTCCTCCCCACACCTGCTGGCAGGACAGGAGGGCTGCCCAGACCCCCCTGAGCTGTCTGACAGGAATCCAGGCTGCAGATGTGACTAATATTCAGCACGTTCATCTCGCAGCTCCTGCTCAGTGACAATCTAATTACCAGGTGCAGGCACACTGACACTGTGACCATGTGCTCTGGGCAGGTCACCCGGCCACACTAAACCAGCACCCTGGCTGGCAGTGACCACCTGGGACGAGCTGCCTGCAGAGCTCAGGGGTGGCAAAGCACCGGTGCCACTCCTGCTCCTGGGGTCCAAAGAGCCTTTCCAAGTCCTGATGGAATCCATGTGCACTGAGGAGCAACCTTGGCTCTGACAGACACTCCTGGGCTGGAACGCCTGCCAAGGCTGCCAGAGAGCATCATGTGGCCAAAAGCAATGCACACTTACAAAGAACCAGATGTGAACAAGTCCTGTGTTAGTCCCTGGACCTGAACTCATTCCCACCCCCAGGGCTGGGATTTGAAGTGATTTCCTCCATGCAGAGCTGCCCTTGGGCTCCAGCACAAGCACCTCTGCTCTTCATCTGTACATCCATACTTAGCAGCATCCCAGAGAAATTCCTCCTGGCTTTGCACCCACTGCAGCCACCATCAAAACATTTTTCTCCCATCAGACAAATTTAGGAGCAGTTGGTATTTTTGAAACATGGACAATCAGGTGGATCAAGCCACTTTCATGGCTGATTTTCCCTGAGGATCTGGTGTCCCAGCTGTATTTAGCTGCTGTCAGCAGTGCATCACACCAGCACAACACCCTGCTGTGAACACAATGCCCGGGGTGCAGGGGACCTTCCCACAGGGTTTCAGCTGTATTTTTAGCAGTAGGTTTTTGCTTATGAAATAAACTTTCTCATAAACAACTGAGAGACAATGGAAAGTCAAGCCAAGCTCAAGGTCATTTGACTTTGCTGGCTCTGCAGCTGATGTTTCAAACCCCAGAACAAATGCCACCCACTCTATTTCCAGTGCTGGAGCAGCCAAGGCTGGTCACAGACATTGTTCTTTGGGAAATCAGGAGTGATAGGAGGGCAATTATTGTGACAGGACAGAGGAACCGGGTAAGTCCTGGTCCATCAAACCTGTTTGTTCCAGCTTCCCTTGGAGATACTGCTGGAACACAATTCCACATTCCACTCCTGACATAATGACACAAAGTACACTTGTGGCAGCTAAAAATAAAAATCCCTTTTGCTCCCAAATAAGAGAACATGGGAGCATTTGGGAAAGTCTGACCAAGTCCTGATTGAACAAGAACCTGCCATACCTTTTCTAACAAGAGGCAATTGCTCCTGTGTACAATGCTCTGCTCTCAGGGGTGATTTATGGTTCTGAGGAGAACAGTGCATGTTCACTGTGCTGTGGTGAGGAGCTGATGGCTCTCCCATCACTTGAGATGCTCAAGGTTTTATCTCCAAGTGAGTTTGTGCAGCAGTGTCAGACTGAGGGATCCCAGCTTGAGGCAAACAGTAGGCTGCCCTTGGGGCAGGAAAATACAGAAAATAGATGGGGGGAGTGTGTCTCTCCAGCCCCTCTGAGGGATTAATTAACTCTGCTGCTTGGGCAAGGAACAAACAGGAATCCTGGATTGTAAGAGGAGCAAATTCCCACCCACAAACCACTCCATACACCAGGGTGTCAGGACCATGCTCTGCCTCACTGGGATGCACCATCCAGGGGCAGATGGCACATTTCCAACCCCAAATCAAACATCTGAACTATTCCACGAAGCTGTGGTTTGTTCCCATTCCCTTCAATCAGATATATTGAAGAAACCCCCTGTGTAAATACAGGTTAAATATGAACAACTACCCCTGGCTGCACGCTGGGTACATCCCAAATACCTGCTGGGCACGAAAACCTGCCCCACTGCTGCAGAACCAGGCGGAGATCGGGTGTCAAAGGACTGGCACCAGGGACATCTGAAACCAGACTGAGAAACACCCTGTGCCCTGCTGCAGGGCAATGGCCACCAGACCTGAGAGCTTCTTCCAGTGCCTGGAGGGTCTCCAAAAGGGTTGGAGGGAGAATTTGGACAATGGTCTGGAGCAACGGGACAAGACAGAATGGCTTCACACTGACAGAGGGCACGGTTAGATGGGATATTGGGAAGAAATTCCTCCCTGGGAGGGTGGGCAGGCCCTGGCACAGGGTGCCCAGAGAAGCTGTGGCTGCCCCATCCCTGAGAGTGTCCAAGGCCAGGTTGGACGGGGCTTGGAGCAACCTGGGCTGGTGGAAGGTGTCCCTGCCCATGGCAGAGGGTTGGGACTGAGTTGTCTTTAAGGTCCTTTCCATCCCAAGCCATCTCAGGATTTGATGGTCCTCAGATCCTTTCCAACCCAAATCATTCTGTGATTCTGTGAGGTTTGTTCCGCGGATCCCAAGCTGTCCCTGTCCAGTGGTCTTGGCATAACAGGAGTAGGAGCAGTAGAATCAGCTGCCATCCCTTGGGATGTGTTAGGAAAAAGTCAAAGCCAGATTTCAAGGAGCCAGGGCTAACCTGGTTGCGGGAGGGCGGGTTGAGCCGGCCCGTCGGGGCGGGACGGGGCGGGCCGGGAGAGGCGGCGGGGCCGGTGCGGGTGTGTGCGGGGAGCGCTGCCGGACCGCAGGTACGGGGGGACGGGACGGGACGGGACTGGGGGGGCCAGGGGAGGGGGCGCGGGGTCGGTGCTGGCCGCTGCCTTCGGCCCCGAGTCCCGGCCGAGGGATGTCTGTCTGTGTGCGCATCCCCGGGGCGCGTCCGGCCGGAGGGACCGGGCTGGGCACGGTGTGTCTTTAGCACTGATACAGACCTGGAGACACCCGATCTCCGCCTGGGTCTGCAGCAGCAGGGCAGGTTTGCGTGCCGGGCAGGTATTTGGGATGTACCCAGCATGCAGCCAGGGGTAGTTGTTCATATTTAACCTGTATTTACACAGGGGGTTTCTTCAATATATCTGATTGAAGGGAATGGGAACAAACCACAGCTTTGTGGAACAGTTCAGTGTTTGATTTGGGGTTGGAAATGTGCCATCTGCCCCTGGATGGTGCATCCCAGTGAGGCAGAGCAGGGTCCTGACATCCTGGTGGATGGAGTTGTTTGTGGGTGGGAATTTGCTCCTCTTACAATCCAGGATTCCTGTTTGTTCCTTGCCCAAGCAGCAGAGTTAATTCTCAGCAGTGTGACCCTCCTGGCACATGAGGAGCATAGTTTGTCATCATTCTAGGAGAGAGGCACATCATGGGAACCATAGAATCATGGAATGGTTTTGCTTGGAAGGGACCTTAAGGGTCACCTTGTTCCACTCTGCTGCCATGGGCAGGGATACCTTCCACCAGCCCAGGGTGCTCCAAGCCCTGTCCAACCTGGCCTTGGACACTCCCAGGGATCCAGGGGCAGCCACAGCTTCTCTGGGCACCCTGTGCCAGCGCCTGCCCACCCTCCCAGGGAGGAATTTCTTCCCAATATCCCATCTAACCGTGCTCTCTGTCAGTGTGAAGCCATTCCATCTTGTCCTGTTGCTCCAGGCCCTTGTCCAAATTCTCCCTCCAACTCTCTTGGAGCCCTTCAGGCACTGGAAGGAGTTCTGGAGTCCTCCCCACAGCCTTCTCTTCTCCAGGCTGAACAGTCTCAGCTCTCTGAGACTCTCTAGAGCAGAGAGGAGCACAGGGTTAGGCAAGGGAAGAGGGGACAGTGTCTAACACATGGCACTGAATCAGGCAAATGCTATCTCAGCTCCCAGCCTGTAAATACTTCTGGAGTGCTGTACACGTGCCTGTTGGGTTGGAGACTTGCAGGCGCCTGTGCTGATTGGAGCTGTGGGTGTTGGAGCTGGCATTGTGTGCTTGGCCACTCTCCCTGCACACCACCAGCAGGGCAGAGCATCTGCTGGGACCTCTGACCCCACCTCAGTATGGGCTTTCCTTGCTCACTGACAAGTTACTGCTCCACTTTTCAAACTGTCAACCTGTAGACTTGTGAGGTAATTAAAAAAAATTCCTCTAATTTGCAAAAAATACCGGTAGAGAGCATAAATGTCTTCTCTAGGAAATAAGGCCTTTCCTTCAAGGGAAGATGCAGGTGAACAGCTGGTCATCACACAGGAATGATGCTGTGTGTCCCAGCAGAGAAAGTGCTGAGTGATCACAGTGTCATTAGGCTGAGAGTGCCAGGGCAGCTTTGCAGCTCAGGTCCCACCCTGAAGCTTCCAGAGTGTGCTGGGTTTTGCCTATGTCTTTATTTCCTTCAAGTGGCAATTGCCCTGGGAAAATCCCAGTGGAGATTCAACCCAGTCAACACAATCCTTTCGTAATGTGGGAATCTGATCTCACCAGGAGGTGGTGGAGTTTCAGCTGGGGTGATGCTGGGATGAGGCAGAGCTGGACTTGGGTGGACAGGAAGGACACATCTACAGCACAGAGAAACCCCACAGGAACCAGGTGCAAGTTTGTCTTAGGATGGCTTTGGTCATACTGGGGATACTGGTGCTGCCAGGAGAGGGGCCCGTGGCACCCTGTGCACTGTGGGGTCTCATGTCCCTGGAGTCACCTTCCAGCAGTCAGCTCAGATGGCCCTGGTGTCACCAGGGCAGCCTAGAGCAGCTGGGGGCACAGATGGGAGGCAGTGCTGGTCCCCTTGGGCCACCTGCAAAGGATTCAGGGCTCTGTGTCCATCCAGGGGGTGGCACTTCCTGAGCCTCCAACCCTGCTCAGCTCCTGCTGCAGCACCACTCTGCTCCCAGGCTCTGGAGGGGCTGTGGGAAGGGTGGCAGCTGTCTGTGCACTGATGGAGGGTGGATGTTGTCATCCCTCATCTGTCACTTCTCTGCTCAGGCACAGCCCACTGATGGGGCAGAGCAGGACCCACTCCAAGCTGGCACCAAAGCTGGCCCCAACCTCCCTCTGAGCAGCTGCATCCCCCAAGCACTGAGTGCTGTGCTGGGGAAGGAGCCCCCATAGCAGAGCCTTGGGCAGCTCACCTGGAGCAGCTTCCAGCTCTGAGAAAGGGACAAGAAGTCTGTTTGGAAACGCTCTGGAAATAAAGGTAAGAAGAAAACTGTTAAGGTAGGTAGGTCTCACCTACATCTAATGTCACAGGTAAGAGGGATGCAGTGGAAACCATCATCTCTCATTGCATCCTGGAGTGAGACTCCAAAACCCTATTGGGTTTTATACTGCTATCAAACAATGTATGTGCTCCTCCAGAGACCTTGCAGATCTGGCCAATAGATCAAGGAATCAGTATTGCCTTTTTTGGTTTTTTTCTGAAAAGTACAAAGGGTGCAGCTACTTCCACTCCACAGGGCTGTGTGCACCCTTTGCTGCCTTCTGGACCTTTGTTTACCTTCAAATAATGCCATGTCACTCTTGTTCTTGCCCTGCCAAGTCCTACGCCTTAGTGAACTATCACTTTATCATTCTGGCATTTTCCTCCTGGGATGGGGGCTATTCCCAGCATTAATCTTTAATTCTACTCCCTTGCAGCTTAAACCTGAAAAATGCTCTGAGTGGCTGTCTCAGGTTCATTTTGAAATCCTGCCTTGGGATGTTAAGATTTAGTAACACAGATTCTCACCTTAAAATAGCAGCACAAAATGTTCTATTTACTCACAAAATGAATGTCAAGTATGCAGCTTCCCTCACCTTGGGGGGGAGTCAGGTCATACCGATAGTATCTAACAGGCAAAGGAATTTGGTGGAATAAACCAATCTGCCGTCCTTCCTCTGGCAGAGAGCAGCCCTGGACAGCATTCCTGGTCCTGGGAAAGGTGCTGCTGCTTCCAGCTCCTCTTCTCCTGCCCCTCCAAGTGCTGGGTACATTCTAATACTTCTTACCTTTAAGAAAAATTTCCTTCAGCTCCTTTTGAGGCGGAACCCTGAATGCTGTGAGCCCAAGCTCTACCTGAGCCAGCTCCTGCATGGACTGCTTGGTCCACCTAGTGTTGGCTGAGGCTGGGAATGGTGTTTCAGCTGGATCAGTGTGCACACAGCATTCCCACTCCTGACTAGCATCTGGTCAGGCACTGCACCACCACAGAGCCCATGGCCACACTCCAGTCACCAGGCACGGACATGTCCTGCAGGTTCCAGTCACTCAGCTCTGGTGGGGCCAGCAGGGACACCAGCATTCACTGCCTTGGAGCTCCCAATCCCAAACCTCCTCCTTGCCCCCCCATGGGGAACATGTCTCTGCCAAGGCATGACCCTGCAGAACATCCACACTGAGCTTCCCCTGGGTTACAAACCACGTCTGTGCCATTGCAATGCCTGTTCCACTCCTGCTGTGCTGACAGCAGAGGTGCACCTGGTGTGGCACAATCCTGCTTCTCCACGGAGCTGGTTTGATGCCTTTCCTTCTGCCCACAGGCAGCAGAATGAACCTGAAGAAGTACCTGGTGCGGGCTCTGCACCGGCTGCAGAAGGGCCCTGGCTACACCTACAAGGAGCTGCTGGTCTGGTACTGTGACAACACCAACACCCACGGCCCCAAGCGCATCATCAAGGAGGGGCCGAAGAAGAAATTAATCTGGTTCTTCCTAACGCTGCTCTTTGCATCCCTGGTGTTCTGGCAGTGGGGGATCCTCATCAACACCTACCTGTCCTATAATGTCACCTCTTCTCTCTCCATCGGCTTTAAGACCATGAAGTTCCCTGCAGTCACTGTCTGCAATGCCAACCCTTTCAAGTAAGTTTTGATTCCCCAGATTTAGCCCTCTGTGCTCTAACCCCTCAGATACTCTGCCAGTGTGAGGTACTGCAGGCCTAGTCCTGTCTCAGATGTCACTTTAGGAGCATCAGTTGAATCACCAAGTGGCACTAAAAACCAAGTAAAGAAGAGCAATGCAAAGAAGAATGGCTCAGGACCAGTGGAGGGTTCATGTACCTACAAGTTCTCCTGGATTTCATAGCATCCCAGCATGGTTTGTATGGGAAGGGACCTCAAAGCTCATCTCATTCTATCCCCTGCCATGGGCAGGGACACCTCCCACTAGCCCAGGTTGCTCCAAGCCCTGTCCAACCTGGCCTTGGACACTTCCAGGGTTGGGATGGCCATATCCTCACTGGGTAACCTGTGCCAGGGCCTTACCACCCTCCTAGCTGAGAATTTCTTCCTAGCAAAATTTGTGTGCTGTATCAGTCAATCTAATGAAGGTTTTTGCCTCCCTCCCAACCTTCCTCAGCTCATTAAAAAACCAAGCTCAGCCCACCTGTCACAGGCAAAATCAGTTTTTCAGAGCTGGCTGTGCTCTGCTGGAAGCTC
>WBMV01007967.1:497269-541678 GCA_013396655.1 Campylorhamphus procurvoides
ATGGTTTGTGTGGGAAGGGACCTCAAAGCTCATCTCATTCTACCCCCTGCCATGGGCAGGGACACCTCCCACTAGCCCAGGTTGCTCCAAGCCCTGTCCAACCTGGCCTTGGACACTTCCAGGGTTGGGATGGCCATATCCTCACTGGGTAACCTGTGCCAGGGCCTCCCCACCCTCCTAGCTGAGAATTTCTTCCTAGCAAAATTTGTGTGCTGTATCAGTCAATCCAATGAAGGTTTTTGCCTCCCTGCCAACCTTCCTCAGCTCATTAATAAAAACAAGCTCAGCCCACCTGTCACAGCCAAAATCAGTTTTTCAGGGTTGGCTGTGCTCTGCTGGAAGCTCCCATTGCCCTCTAGNTAGCTGAGAATTTCTTCCTAGCAAAATTTGTGTGCTGTATCAGTCAATCTAATGAAGGTTTTTGCCTCCCTCCCAACCTTCCTCAGCTCATTAAAAAACCAAGCTCAGCCCACCTGTCACAGGCAAAATCAGTTTTTCAGAGCTGGCTGTGCTCTGCTGGAAGCTCCCATTGCCCTCGAGTAAATTCGAGGCAGCAATCCAAGGTCCCCAGAAAGGTCCAGGCCAGTGGTGTGGCAGGTGAGCTGCCATGTGTCCCCAGCACCATGACACTGCCTGGTGACAGCTGCTTGTCCCTCAGGTACTCGGAGGTGAAGCACCTGCTGGAAGAGCTGGACAGGCTCCTTGAGGCAGCACTGGAGAGGATCCTCCAGCCCACACCAGGGAATGGCAGCGAGAACGTGTCCCCTCCACTCAACCTGCAGCTCTGGAACCAGATCCCCCTGGTCCTCATTGATGAGCACAACAAAGACCACCCCATCATCCTGGATATCTTTGAGACCAACCAGACTGCTGAGGGCAACAGAACTGCTGCAGGCAACGAAACAGACATGGACAACAAAACTGCTGGGGACATCCAGAACTCTGCAGGCAACGATACCACCATGAGCAATGAAACCACTGCAGGGAACCAAACCACTGCTCCACCTGCCCCAGCCAACACAACAACAGAAGAAAAGAAGTACAAGCTGGCAGTGAAGCTGGTGAGAGGGGTCCAGTGGAGACAGCGGGTGGGGTGAGGGATGGGATGTGCTGAGCTCCTTGGCAGGGATGCAGCGTGGAGATCTGTATCTCCTCCCCATTAGCTGCCCATGGGGACTCTGTCTCAGGTCTCTGGTCAGACTGTGCCAGGGCTGGGGACTGCCTGTGTCCAGACTTGGCCCCTGCTAAGGGGGCAGAGCCAGGCAGGGCTCCCAGACATCTTCTCCTCTTCCTTGGGTTGGGCACCCAAAATGCCGAGAGGAGGCTGTGACTGCTGCCCCTGCTCTTCTCCTGCTGTGGTGCACAGCTCAGAGGCACACGGTGGTCTCCTGCCCCCCACCCCTGCTCCCACAGAGGCTCCAAGGACCCTGCCTCAGCACACCTTGGAAGCTGGGGCAATTCCTGCCTTAAAGGATTGGCCCTTTGGCTTTTGGAGGTCACCCACAAAACCTGCCCAGCTGGGAAACATCCTGGGGGAGGGACTGTGTAAGCACACGAAGTGTGAGAGCCAGGTCGTGGCTCCATCTGGCTGTGCCTTGCCATTCCTGGGAGCTGCAGCCATCCAGCCAAGCGTGTGGGAGGGTGGTCACCCCATGGGTCCCTCTGCCATCCCNAACCTTCCTCAGCTCATTAATAAAAACAAGCTCAGCCCACCTGTCACAGCCAAAATCAGTTTTTCAGGGTTGGCTGTGCTCTGCTGGAAGCTCCCATTGCCCTCTAGTGAATTCTAGGCAGCAATCCCAGCAAGGTCCAGGCCAGTGGGGTGGCAGGTGAGCTGCCACGTGTCCCCAGCACCATGACACTGCNTGTCCCCTCTGCCATCCCCACAAGGGCTCAGAGCTGTGGTCACCCCGTGGGTCCCCCCTGCCATCCCACCAGGGCTCAGAGCTGTGGTCACCCCATGGGTCCCCCTGCCATCCCACCAGGGCTCAGAGCTGTGTCTGTGTTCTCAGTGCAGCCATCAGGGCTCTGCCAACTGCACCTACCGCAACTTCACCAGCGCGGCGCAGGCGGTGACCGAGTGGTACATCCTCCAGTCCACCTCCATCCTCTCCAAGGTCCCGCTGCACGAGAAGATTAGGATGGGCTACCAGGCAGAGGACATGATCCTGGCGTGTCTCTATGGGGCCGAACCCTGCAACTACAAGTAGGTGCACTGGACTTCCCTGCCCCTTTCCATCCCAGCAGGAATGAACAGCCCCTCAGTGGCACAGCAGGGGGTGTTCTTTTCTCTTTTTAAGGTATAGATCTGCTAATAACAAGATTGGTGCCAGTCCTCAGCAATAAAAACACTTGCCAGAGGGTTTCTGGATGTGATCCTGTCTGAAACGGGTTATTTGGGACAGTGCTGGCTTGAGTTTGAGTTTTGGATGGGCTGCTTTGCCCATGACATGCTGAGACTGACAGCACTGGGAGCTTCCCAGGGTGTTCAGAGATAACCAGGTGTTGATTCAGCATGTCTGACACAGCAGCACAGCCCCCAGTTACAGAGCCCTTTTTACACAATGCATTTTAAACATCTTTTGTTTCCTGTGAACCCCAAATTCCTATCTCCAGTGTTGAGAAAAGGGAGCACACAGCAGCACCCCAGGCTCTGGGGAGCCCTGTCCCTTCTGCAATGCTCCTCCTGCAACAAGGGCAACAGAGAATTGTGATCAAGGCACGAGCTGTAACATGAGTCCAAACCTCGTCCCACAGCTCAGACTGAGCAATTTTATCTCTCATCTGTGTGACTGTTTCTCTCTGTCCCAATGGAGTGCTGTCCCCAGGGCTGTGTCCCAGCACACACCTGTACTTTGCTTTGCCTTTTTTCCAACAGCAGATTGATTGACATGATATCAGCTGGAACTCGTGTGCAGGTGTTCAACAAATGGGGCAGTGGGAGGAGAACCCCAGCACAGCTGCCAAGCACTGGGCCCACCAGTTTTCTCATACCCTTTCAGTCCTCCCAGGAGTCACAGTTTTATGTGTATGATTCTTCCAGGAATTTCACCCAAATCTACCACCCAGACCACGGTAACTGCTACATCTTTAACTGGGGCATGGATGAAGAGGCTTTGAATTCTTCCAACCCCGGAGCTGAGTTTGGTAAGGGAGCACTTCAGTGGCAGAGGAGTGGGCTGGAGGGACAGAATGGGGTGGGAGGGTTGTCTGTGTCTTGGTGCCCATTTCTGTCACTCAGGACAGATTTATCATTCCCATGTCACTGACCCACTGCAGCAGGGAACAAGGGCTTTGCAAAAGGGGCTAAGTCCCAAAAGGAAAATGTGCCACACAGAAATAAAGTGACTCTGAATGTTACACGTAGCAGAAGTCCAATATCTGGATAGTTGAAATATCTGAGGCAACACCTGACTATTCCCAGCTATTCCCATTCTGGGCATTCACCCTCCTGAGAGTTCCTGCACAGGTCAGGCTGCTGTGGCACCCAGACCCCAGCCCTTCCCCAAGGAACAGGGAGAAGAAAATAGACTCTTTTTTCCCTAAAGCCTCGCCTTCTGATATAATTTGTGTTCTGAGTGTTTTGTCTGGTGTCTCAGGGCTGAAGCTGATTCTGGACATCAGTCAGCAGGACTACATCCCCTACCTGTCCTCTGCTGCTGGGGCCAGGCTCATGCTGCATCAACAGAAGAGCTTCCCCTTCCTCAAGGACCAGGGCATCTACGCCATGGCCGGGACAGAAACCTCCATCGGAGTGCTGGTGGTATGTGTGGCATTCCTCAGGGGCAGATTGTCTGAGAATAATGTTATCTGATGGGACTGGAACCAAGTTTGCTTTAAGTCTTGGCTGAACTGGCTCAAACCAAAGGAATCAAGGCACGCACCAGCCGGGGGCTGGAGCACTTTATGGAGGCTTTTATGTAACTGTCCTGGCAAAGGGCTGTATTGAGGCCACAATATTGGGCTCGGGTCATTGTTGCCTCTTCCTCTGGCATGTCAGAAGGTGCTTTGCTAACCCCTGCACACCTGTCTGGGTCTGCCTGGGGAAGGGGCTGCAGCCCTTTCAGCTCTGACTCTTTCATTTTTGCCACAGCCAGCAGGAAACACAGGAATCAGTGTCTGGGACGTGGGCACAGGGAGGTGGGGAGAGGCAATGACTGAAGTTTGCTGTTTGCATTTCCCTCCAGGATGAGCTGGAGAGGATGGGCTACCCCTACAGCGACTGCACCATGAATGGCTCTGATGTCCCTGTCAAAAATCTCTACAGCCAATACAACACCTCCTACTCCATACAGGTAAAACACCCTCAACTCAAACAGAAGTGTTCAGGAAAAATCATGAAAGCAGTTAAATCTTTGGCTAGCATGCCAGGTAATTGGGATGAGAAAGCTGAGTGTTTGTAAACCTTGAATCTGTAGAAAATTAGAGTGCAAACACTAAGCACAGGTTAATTTGGAACAGGCTGTACCAGAAGGAGAAGCAGCTCTGAGGGGGCGATCTGGCAATAAGGGAAACCCTCCAATGGGGTGATTCACAAATGCACCCTGAGACTGCAAGGGCTTTGCCTGGCAGCAGTTTCGTATTTCTGCCCTTATATAATATAACAACTGGACCACTTTACCCAACCTTTGAAGGTGCTTGTGTAAGATTTAAGCAAACATTCGGAAGGATTGCGTTATTCCCTAGAAGTGCTAATGCTGATGGAGTTCTGTGTCCCCATAATGTCACTTCAGGGCCCTTTCAGCAAAACCAGGGTCTTCCATCACTTCCTGACTGCTCTGAACTCTGGAAACCTTTCCTATCACACAGAAATTCTCTGCTTGTCCTACCTGCAGTTGCTAAATTTAATTATCCTCTCATAGACTTTGCTATTGCTTTCTGCTGCCTCATCCAGAATCCCACTCCAATCTTGGATGATTAAGTTCACGCCTCACTGAGCCCATGGCAGTGCCACAGCCCCTCACATGTGGCTGAAGCCACAGCCATAACCCTCCTGGGAGGAGCAGCAGCAGCACAGAGATTGTTCACATGCTCCAAACCCACTCTTTATGGTGAAGGATTTGGAAAGTCCTGGCTTTAAAGTGTAAACCCAGCCATTTGTCAGTGTTCTGTAAAGCCTGAAGAGTACAGCCCTATTTAGGGGTGTAACAGAACATTTGTAGTCCCTTTTGGAAGCTCTATATTACTTCCATGAAGGTCTAAAACAGCTGAGAAATGAGCAGTTTCTTGTGTGAGTAGGAGGAGGTGCTGAGCATGAGGTCCTACCCATGGGCAGCTGGAGGAGGTTGTGGCAGGGCCAGGCTCTGGCAGCCCCCACTGCCCTGCCCCTTCAGCCCTCTCCCTTTGCAGGTGCCCAAGGGCTCAGCCCAGGTCTGAGCATCCCTCTTCCCTCTCCAGGCATGTCTGCGCTCCTGTTTCCAGAACCACATGGTGGAGATCTGTGGATGTGGCCACTACATGTTCCCTTTACCTGAAGGGGTGAATTACTGCAATAACGAGGATAACCCAGGCTGGGGTAAGAGCACTGTGGCTTCCCTGGGGCCAGGAGGGGCCGTGGGGTCTGCTCTGCTGTCCCTGCAGCTCCTGAACAGCTCCTCCCTAGGGACGTGTCCCTGTGACCCCTCGGGCAGTGCTGAGGAGAAGGGACAAACCTTCATCCTGGCTGTGGGCTGAGGGAGCCCCTGGGTACCAGAGACAGAACACAGGGGAACACTGCCAGCCTCCACACCCAAAAATTGGGGTCCTGAAACAAACGGGCCCTGCCAGGGGAAATGGGGGCTCCAGGGCTCCCCAGGGTGGCACAGCTTCTGTGCTGGCAGCAGCGAGGGCTGTGCCAAAAAAAACAACCCCAGGCAAGCCACCTCTGTTAGAACTGTCTGCAGGAAGTTACAGTTACTTCTAATTTATTATTAAGTTGTCTGAGAAATTTGTCCAGGTTTCTCAAAGAAAGGCAGATTGGAGGGGAAGACAGCAAATCTGTGCTGCAGGGTCACACCTAATATTTATTTTGATAAACAAAACTGATATAACCCAGTAAGCATCTCCTTATCTAAACAGATACATCAATTTTGTTTTCACCAAACAGCATATTGCTATTCCTCACTGAGATCCAGCATAAAACAGAGACAGATCTGCATCGACTCCTGTAAGGAAACGTGCAAGTGAGTACCTGAGCCTGATCTGGTCACTGGGGAGGTGGAGGGAGATGGAAATTCAGGTCCCTTCAGTCTTGACCTTCCTAAAGCAGCAGCAAACTTTGCAGGGCTGGTTTGTTCTGTGAGAATTGCAGTTCCAAGGACTTCAGGAAAGGGGGAACTTCTGTACTAACACTCTCCCTCCTCCCTCCAGTGACACACAATACAAGATGACCATCTCCATGGCAGACTGGCCATCAGAAGCCTCTGAGGTAACCCTGATTCCTTGCTTTGGAACTGATGTTAATGGCTCCTTGTTCCCAGCCACAGGGACCCTCACAATTGTCAGAGTTGATATCCAGGTCCAAGCCCCTCTTTGCTAAATTTTTCCACATTTTCCATATTTTTCACACACATATTTTCCATAATTTCCACATTTTCCACACACAAACCAGCAGAACCCAGGGCACAAGGTGGAAGGAGGGACCTCCCCACAGCAGCTCCTCCATCCTGGGGTTCTGCTCCACGTGCCTGTGACAGCCCAGCTGAGCACTCACCTCCCACACCACGTGTCTGTGCAGTGCAGGGAGGGCTTCCCACAGGGCAGGGCAGGAGCACCCTGTGGCAGAGCCCACCCACAGCCCCCTCCTCATCTGCTTATGGGGCTGGGGTCTCCTGGGATGGGACACAGCACCTGCAGGGCTCTGTGCTCTTTGGGAGCATGGGATGCTTCTGCTCCTTCTGAATAATTTTGTTTTTCTAGGACTGGATTTTCCATATTCTGTCTTATGAAAGGGATATGTCAACAAATGTGACTCTGGACAGGTGAGTGAAAGGAACAAGCACTTTATCTTCTCTGCTGAGCCTGTTAACATCAGCCTGACACGAGCCTTGGCTCTGGGCCAGCGCACGTGTGTGTGAGAGCAGAGAGAGGACAAGGTTTGGCACATGTTCACCTGGGAGATGCAGAAAGCAGATCCAAAAGGCACTTGATGCATGTCCTCTGCTCTCCAGAGCTGCAAACCAGGTGAGGCAAACTCAAATGTGTTAAGTAAAATCAGCATTAAGGGCAGCTCCCATGTCATAACATTTGTCCCTTCGTACTTATGTCCCAGTGTCCATCTGTCCCATGGCCTGGCTGAAGAAGAGGTGTGGGTCATCCACAGCCCAGCTCCTCACTGATCTGGTTTTTGTTCTGTACAGGAATGGGATCATCAAGCTGAACATTTACTTCCAGGAGTACAACTACCGCACTATCTCGGAGTCAGCTGCCACGACAGTGAGTGCCCATCCCAGCCCTTCTGGCAGGGCAGACACAGCAGCCAGTCAGCCAGGACGCATGGGCTGGGCTCAGCTCCCTGGGGCTGATCAGCCCTGGCCAGAGATGCCCCTCACCAGACAGTCTGTCATGCCCCCCAGGGCTGCTGTCTCACACATTTGCTATAGTGAAGCAGACAAAGCCACCTCTGCAGTCCCCAGTTCCTTCCTCCCCTCCACGTCCCATCCCCATCCCCAGCGCTGGGGAGCCCTGCAGGGCAGCACCCACACAGCAGGGGATGCAGCAGGCAGGTCCCAGGTGCAGGGGCATCACCCATCCTGGCACCATCACTTGGGATGATGGCCTGGGGGGTGGGCTGGGGACAGGGCTCCACCACCTCGGCTCACTCCACTCTTCTCCCACAGATCGTTTGGCTGCTCTCGAGCCTTGGAGGCCAGTTTGGGTTCTGGATGGGTGGCTCAGTGCTGTGCCTCATTGAGTTCGGGGAGATCATCATTGACTCGCTGTGGATCACCATCATCAACATGATTAGCTGGTGCAAAGGCCTGAAGCAGAGACGGGCACGGGCACGGTACCCAGACACACCTCCCACGGTGTCCGAGCTGGTGGAGGCTCACACCAACCTGGGCTTCCAGCACGACGGAGCCCTGCCAAGGGACCAGGCACTGCCACCCGAACCTGGCACTCCACCCCCCAACTACGACTCCCTGCGTGTGCAGCCCCTCGACATCCTCAGTCCCGACAGCGACGCCGAAGCCGAGTGAGCAGAGTGCTCTGTCACCTCCTGCCACCTCTGAGCAACCATCTACTCTCTGTCAAAGTTAGGAGGCAACTAAAAAGCCCCGGCTGTCCTCCCCCTTGACTGATCACTGGGAGGAAGTGCTGCCTAATAAACCCTGCAGGAAACCTCACAAAGTCAGGCTCTAGCTTAGTCTGTAGAGCTTGTGTACATCAGTATTGTCGTAAAATTCACCACTTCTCATTACTAGGTGGGTGGGAAGCAGTTCCAGTGAGCAGAGTGGGGTGGTGGCAGTGGTGGAGGGGAGAGGACAGGACATCCTGATGGTGAATGCAAAGCCATGGCCTGGTGGGTGATAGAACAACAGAAGGGTTTGGGTTGAAAGAGACCTTAAGGACCATCTCGTTCCATCCCCCTCTCCAGCTCTCTTGGATGTGAAGACCCCTGTGTGTTCACTGCAGCTGTGCCACCCCCGGGGTCAGACCCTTGGCAGGGGCCCAAAGCTGCTCCTGACCTCTGAGGTCGCAGTATCTCCATCCCCAAATGACTCCCACAGAAACAGGGTGAAAGCTGAACCATCCCATCCCTTCACTGCTGGAGGCCGCAGGTGCCCCATTGTGTTGCTGCCCAGGGTTTGTACCACTTGTGGCACAGGTGGAACAGCTGTGTGTGCCAAGGACAGACTCCATAAAGCCTCAGGAGTGGGGAGGAAGCACCAGCCTGTTTAACAGTACCAGCTGTGCAATAAAAAAATTAATTTAAAAGTTGCCTTTAGCTTCCCTGCTGGCAGCGTGGGCAGCCCAGTGCTGGCAAGAGCTCAGGGCAGGAGTTTGCAAGGAGGGGAACATACTGTGCCTACCCATGGTGAGGGCACTGGGAGCTTTGGGGGTCCCTGTGGGGCTGGGCTGAGTGGGGCAGTGAGCTCAACGAGCCCCTGGCCGGTCCTGGCCCCTGGCTTTCCAAGGAGCCCATCATGACCCACCAAGACCTGCCTTCCTGAAGTACTTTTGCAAAAGTTCAAGAGGAAACACGATCGGGTGGCCAAATCACGTGCCCGGGCACTCGATGTTCTGGGCAGGGCGCCCAGCGCGGGGCGGCCCCAGTGAGGGGGGTCTGGGATCCTTCTGCATGGGAACCTCCCCAAGCATGGGGTGCTCTGGTGCAGAGATGCTGGGCAGAGTGTGCCAAGGGTCCCTCCAGCTTCCCTCAGCTGCAGTGGAACTGGGCAGTCCAGTTACTACCAAGCACCACCAGCAGGACAGAGGAACTGGGGGACAATTGGACAGCAGAGGTGCCACTGGCATGGCTGATGCTGCCCCACACAGGGGAATCCTGTGTTCAAAATTCTCTGAATTCAGTTTCAGGAAGCACCTCCTTAACATGTCCAAACACTGTCCCAGCCCCTTCTCCCTCAGCTGGTTCTCACCTACAGGGAGAAGGACTAACACACTGCTCTGTAGGGAACCACATGACCCAGGTACTGCCTGAGCTCAGTGAGCACCTAAACCAACCCAAGTAGTGACAGGGCAGACAAGGGGCAGTGAGAACACTCGTAAAGACAGAGGAATCCAGTTCCCTGTCCCCCTAAAAGGATGTTTCTCTCCCTGAGCACCACAAACCTGCAGCACAGCCTCCTTGGCCAACGAGTGCTCTTGTAACCTGATGGTACGAGATCTCACATCGCAGCCAAGTGGGAAGCAGGGACCCAACATCCTCCTTCCTGATTCAGTGCTCAATACACAGTGTCACCCTTGACAAAAACCAGCACTCCCTCCAAAAACTCAAGAGTACTTTGCTTAAAACGTGGGGAACACTGCTAGCAAGAACCTGGGCATCTCCTCCCACGTTTTTACCAAGAGACAACAGGACACTGGGATGGGCAGCAGGTCCCAGCCTACTGCTTCAGCTCCTTGCACCTTCAGCCCCAGCCAGATGCCTGCCCTGGGCCACTTGCCCCATGAGAGGCAACCGCAGCAGAAACCCTCCCTGGCAGTGATGGGGCAAGGGAAGCCTGGGAGAGGCATGGCTGGTAAGATTTATCCTCCTCCAAACAAGGATAAAGGGAACAGAATGTTCTCTGCAGGATGGGGACAGCTCACCATTCCAGTCACTGCTGGTTTATGGAGGCATCTGACAACTCATAAAAGTGGGAAGTGTCTCAGATGCTTGGCTCCAGCTCAGCTGTGGCCAGACCCAGGGCAGATCTGAGCCCAGCTCAGCAAAGGGGTTTCCTGCTGCAGCGACAGTGCAGGTGCTGGATATTCAGCTGGCATTCCAATTTTGGGACCTCTCTGTATTCAGCTGTCTCCTAAGAAAGCACACTGAGGCTAGATGAGATGCTTTACACAGATCTGTATAAGAAACATTAATAAATTCTGCAGGAAAGCACCACTTTACTTAAATTGCTTACAAACTTCATGCCTTTCAGTAGAATACTGAAATTGCAACAAGAACAACCTACAAAGATGGTTTTATTCTCAGGGTCGAGCCTGATCAAGCCTCATCTCCCAGCTGAAGAGACTCTTCTTGGCTTTGTAATAATGACAGCCCTGAACAACAGCCAGTGCCTGCAGGCAGAGGAGCTCCCAGGCAGTCCCTCTGTGCTGCACCTACCCTATCATTTCAGACACAACAGATTCAATCTTCCGAAAAAGCTGCCACAAAGCACGAACTCTCCAGTACCCAGCAGGACACTTCCAGCACTGCCCAGCCTACTCAGGGTCATCCAGAGTTTTTGGTACATTTAGCTGTAGGACATCTTTCCTTTTTTTTCTAAAGATGGAAAAACAGAAGCAGCTTTTCCTAGACAAAGACATTTATTAAAAGTTGTCTGAAATAAATTCCCCTAGTCCCCAGGGGTATTTTCACTGTCCTTGCAGAAATGAAAACCAATCTGAAGGGGTGAGCCCCCGAGCAGGAGGGAGAGCACAGCTACCCCTCCAGACCCCTCCTACCAGTGATGCCAACAGCAGGGAGGCCCAGCTATCCCTCCAGGCCCCTCATGGCTGCAATGCTGCTGGCCAGCCGGCGGGGCAGGCTCTTGGCCACCTGGCGAAACTCCTCTGGTTTGGCCTTGAGCAGAGCCACAATATTCTGCAGTGTCCGTGACGGCTGCAGGCCCAGGGCATCCATCACGTTTATCAGGTAATCTGCAAGATAAAGAAAAATGTGTATTTTACAGGTAACAGACACTGTGAAACGAAAGATATCCTTGTTCTTCATGACACTGGGAATTCTGTCACCACGAGCATGGCTGTAATCTAACAACACTGCCTGAGGTGTATTTTTGTCTGCCTGTGTGCTAGATCAGACACTGCCTGTTCTGTGCAGGGGACTGAGACATATTCTGCCATGTGCCAGTACCTGCACACAACACCCCTCAGGATGGTCAGTCACTCTGGGCACGGATAGAGGAGCAGAGTCCCACTGCCAAAGGCAAAGAGCTGGCACTGAAGCTGGGCAGCTCTGCTGAGATGAGTGTCTGTGGAGGCAGGAGGCAGTTCCAGCTCACTGATTCACAGGCAACTGGGGAACTGAGGATGGCAGGGAGAATGCTGAGCAGCCAGCCTCTCATTCACTGGCTTGTTGTAAAACAATGCCAAAAAAAGAAAAGTAAACAGATTCAGACTGAGTTCACTGATGTCCAAGCACATCTGGACCTTCTGGAGAGCTGAGGAGTAGATACTGGCTATATCTTCATTTTTGGGCTTGGCCAGGGGGAAGTCAACATCCATGATTTACAGCAGGAAAAGGACTAACTGGCATTTACAATAGATGTAGTGGTCCCTTGGTGGCCCTTACAGCAGCTTTGGATCAGAAAAGCCCATCCCCTCTACATTCTGCAGAAATGGCTCCCCAGCATTCTCTGCCAGCCTGCCCTCAGTCACTCTGTGTGGCATGGAAGAAGGCAGACATGAGCCTGTTCCAACTCTCTCCCATTTTGCTGCTGAAAATCTCTCGATGTTGAAAGTAACTTTAGCCTGCAGCTCCCTCAGAGCAGCAGGGCAGTATCAACTATGGCAGGACAGCTGACTCTGGAGGGTTTGTCGAAAAGGATGCTGCTCAAGCGCTCCACAATTACTATTACAAGGCTTTTAGCTGATCTTCCCTCCTTCAGCTATCAAGGGTATGGAAGAAATCAATCAGCTGCCTCCTCTGCAATCCAGGGGAGCACCCTCAACAGACTTGGCACGTACCATGCACCCCCTCCTGGCACACCCCAGCAGAACATGGCACTCTGAGAAGGTGAAGACCAGGCCCACACCAGAAAAGATCCTATACAGATCTTTCTTGCTAAGGCTGGCCTGCAAGGGAATCCTTTCCATGCAGAATGACTTGGACCTCCACATTCAGACAGACAAAGCAGTGAAGCAGCAGGAGTACCCCCTGGAAAATCCCCCTTCCCTTGAAGAGAGATGTGACAAAAAGCACTGCAAGAGAGAAGCTGTGACCCCTCCCCATGCAGGGTACCAGATCAATGTGCTCGTGGTTGGAGGAGAAACCTGCAGGGCAGTTGCCTCCAACCCAGTGTGGTGACAGAGCAGCCCATGTGTGACACCAGCAGGGCTCAGGGCCCCATGCCATGCTCACCAATGTCCGTGCCCAGCTGCTTGGTGGAGTGTGATGTGAGCTGTGGGATCTGCAGGATGACCTCACAGTAGGTCTGCATGGTGGCTCTGGCGATGGAGCCCAGCCAGTAATCAGCCATGTTATCCAGCTCGGGCAGCTCGTCTCCTGCACAGACAACTCCTGTTAGCTGCCAGCACACACCCACCCGCCTTGGCTGGGTCTGCACAAAACATAATCATAACTGCTTGATAACATCTTAACTGTTCTTTCTACAGCACATCAAGGTAGTCAGAGTTTATCAGCCAGTTTTGGAGTAATCAAAGCAGTTATGGATCCTCCCTGCACTGTACAGCACTGACAGTGAGCTCGACACCCAAAACACTTTCCTTCCCTGATTACCCTCCAGGTAAGTCACTTCCAAAGGGCAGACTGGCAATCAGCTGGGACCAGAGCACTGCCTGGCATGTTTGGCAGGATCCTCTTCCAGGAGCAGTTTACAAACCACACATCACACCTGTGTAATGTCAGGATGGGAAAGCTTTCCCCAGACACTCCAAGGCTTTGGTCTCATCTTACCTTGCTCTGGGGGATACGGCAGTTTTCCAGCATGTAATGCCAGTTCCAAAGCAGAATCCTCTTGAGTGACAAATGGCTCAAGGTGTAGAGGAAGTGACATAATGTATTGCCCAATCTAGAATAAAAGCACCAAGAGCTGAGTCACTGAACAAATGTGAGGCAAGTCCTTTACTAGAGAAAAAAAGTCACCTGCAGTAAGGCACACCTGAAAGCAGAGAGTTGAGCCTGACAGCCCCTCACTCACTTACAAATTGACTCCTGCACATCATTACAATTGGTGCAAGAAATAGTTTTTCACAAGGTCAGACAAGCAGTCAGTGGAACACTCCTGGTAAGAAAGACCTGTACAGAGAACTGCAAGTCCCAGCAAATCTTTACTCTCCATAGTGTTCCTGCAATTTGTTTTCTAAAGCAGAAAGGCAGTTCAGTTCTCTTACATTGCTGATATATTCCAGAGGGGTCAGGCTGAAGTTTGGCAGGTCCTCTGTTAGAGTCTCACCAATGCCACCAGAACTCCAGCCCTGTAAGTGCAGGATGAATCAATGACTTCGTGGAGCATGAACCCTGTCAGCATTTTAGGAAGGGGTCACCCAGCAACATGAGCTGTGACTACCCAAGGAATTCTAGAAAGCAGAACACAAATGGTGAGAAAATAGTTTCCTGTGTCGTCCCTCAGGCCCAAAACACCCACCCTTTCCACCCAGCTCCCCATGGGAAACACACACTCACACAGATTAGAAGAGCAACACCTCAACCAAACACCAGAGCCTGCAAACATCTGTGTGCTGTAAAAGCTGTGGGTGAGGGAAGGGAAACTGTTCCACTGCCTGCAGCTCATGGGAGAAATATGACACCAGAGGGAGCCGTTCTGAACAGCAGAAAGGAAAGCAACACTGACCCAGGGGATCCCACAGGTAAACTCTGCATGTTCAGCTGAGCTCGAGGCCATCATTGCTCACCTCCATCTTGGGCACCAGCAGCAGCTGCTGTTTGATCCGAAGGAACACCGAGTCAAAGGCCAGCTGATGTGCCAGCTGGTTGAGGCGGCTCAGGGCGGCTCGGGACGATGACAGCAGGTTGTGGTTACTGGTACCTTTCTCCTAACACAGAGACACAAAAACATTCACATACAGAAGTCATTAAAGTGACCACAGAGGAGCTGTGTTAACATTCTTACAGAGTTTTATGAGGCCATCCTAATGCAGCAGAGCTTTGAGCTGGTACAGCCTGTTTCCTTTGGAATAACCTATTCTAAGAAGTTATTCAAGACAGAAACTAGCACTGCTTCCTGAACTGTAAGACAAGGAATCAGCATCATATTCCAGCCAGGTTAGGCTCTGGCACAGGTTGGATACTGAGAAATTCACAGACAAAATGGCAAAGCTGCCTTTTACTCAAAGGGCACAACTGATTCCCTGCATGTAGAATTCAGTGAGTTCTACATGAAGAGTACCTGTGGAACTGGACTGCTTAGCCAAGGTTTAGACAAACATGTAACACTGAAAGTAGAACTGCAAAAGTTGCAAGCAAATCAAGTGCAAAAGAAACAAAAACATTTTGAGGAAATAAACGGCTCATAACTTTGAATTCACTACTCCATGTGACCCATGATGGCAAACATAACTTAGATCCATGAGAAGATAACTGGAGTCATTCTACTCTGTTCACAGATCCGTGCATGAATGATCCTGCAGAATTCTGTTTCAGACTGGACATGGCAGCAGGGAGCAAGTGGCAGAGAAAGCCTTGGGAAGCTGGTGTGTGGGCTCCAGAATTTGAGATGGCTCCAACACAACCTTCCCAATGCTCACTGTGATAAAATCTCCCTCACCTGAGCTGATAAGGGCATGTTCACAAAACACAGACATGATCTGGGGAGACACAGAACAAGTCCAGACTTTCTGGGTTTGGACATTTCATCTCCCCACAGATCAGTGTCTCTGATGGAAGACCAGTGGAAGACTTGGAACACTGCCCATGGAAAGCTGCAGTCCAGGATGAAAAGTTACCAGGCTGGAGGGGGAACCCAGGTCTCATCTACCAAATGTGGGCCCAAGAGCACACTGTGATACAGGAATGCTCTCCAGGCACCAAAGCTACCTTTAGAGTGTAAAGGGTTTCCATCAGACTGGCATACTCGGAGGGATTCTCCTTCAAGAGGTAATTGTATTCCTGCCAGGGATTCTTTATGGAGCTCTTCTTTTCTGCAGAACTGGTGTCCTGAAAGCCAGAAAAACTACAAGGGCTGTAGGAGTCCGAGAGATACTTCCCAGCAGTTGATAAAATCCTGAAAACAAGTAGACAAAAGTCACCAGAGGAATCCTCTGAACTCAGCATTGCTGTCCTCATGCTGGCCCAAGGATCAGCACTGCCTTTGTGGGACTTCAAGGGAGAGTGGTGGAGACACCAATTACAGCCAGCCCTCCTATCTACTGTGCAGCTCAAAAACTGCAAAAATACTGAGACAAAAGAGAGGCTTGTGCTCTCAGAATCCCTGGGCAGTGGTGTCCAAGCCCAGCCCATCATGCACTGCAGGCCATGCTGTGCAGAGCATGGGCACTCAAGTCACATCAAGCATTTCGAGGTACAACAGGCTGAGCACTGCTTACAACAAGTAGTAACAAAAGATCTACGTGCTGCCTGTGCCTGACACTCCTCAGGTTACAGGGACTCAATCCATCAGTTAAGGCACACCTAGACTTATTTCAGCACATGATTCATGTCCCATGTCACAAGGGTGAGAATCTTGCCAATTTGATCGGGTGGAAAATTCCCTCCTGACCCCAATCTGGCCCACTGGTGGCCAGCCAGGTATCCAAGGAAAAGAATTGCTGGGACTGTCTCAGGGCACACGACTGAGTGGAACACTCTGTGCACCACCTCTGACATGAAGGATGGGGAGGGGCATGAGGGAATCACAGTAGCTGTTTTCCCTCCATAGTCTATACAAACAAAGCACCTTGGGGTTTGTTTTCCTTCCACTTGCTCCCTATGTTGACAGCTCATGAATGAAGGTCAGCAAGGCTCACCTGTTGGCCAGCTGCTGCTCAAAGTCTCCACACTGATGAAGGAGTTCACCACAAGTGGCAATTACCCTGGGAAAGAACAAGACAAAAACTCACATGTGAGACTGGAGGCAGATAATGCCAGACTCCCTCAGAGAACCCATCTCAGACACATGCCAAGTAAATATGACATGCAATAACCAATCCACAGCCCACACATCTGCTAAGAGTCAATTTGGTGATTAACTCTGCATCCATTTGATAACACACTGAATTTTTTTATCCAATAACCTCATCCATGTGCCACTTTTTGTCATCATGGTGAAGGTCAGCTCAATGTCACTGGGAAAAATTCTAAGAGCTGCTGATATTCCAAGTGATACGAGATGCAGCCTTGCCCCAGGCAGGGAGGGGAGTCCCACAGCACCCCCTGTGCCAGGAGCAACCTGAAACCCACTAGTGACACGGGTGTTCCCAGCAGCACTGCAGCACACTGAGCTCAGCCCTGTGTCCTGCACTGAGAACTTGTGTGAAAACTGATGCCAAGTAACTCCCTTTCATCTTTGATACAAAAATCAGCTCTGAGCCAGGCAAAAATAAATCCCCTTTACCGGACAGAGTTTTGGAATGCAGTCCAGTCCTCCTGGAACAGGGAATCAGATAGGACATCATCCAGTTTACATTTCTTTCGTATAGACTGCAATGTATTTGTGAAGTCAGAGGTATACCTGTAGTGAGAAATGGAGTAGAGAAAAGCTTCAACATAAGAGAACTGGTTGGAGAGCAGCACAATGGCATGTCTTGTGATTGGCTCAGTCCTCTACAAATGCCAAGTAAGAATCAGAAATATTAAAAGGAGTAGAAAGGGACACTGTGGTTCCAGTCCAAACAGGTAGATGCAAAGAACTGATCAGCCACGGCCCACTTGAGCCTCCACTAGAAGACAAAGGGAGCAACAGATACTGTGAGGTTGCCTCAGTTTGCTACCTGTGGATTACCAGGAGCTCTCCCCTCCTGTGAGAAGAGAGCAAGATATTTTTGTTATTATTACACTGACCATATCTCCTAGGAAAGGCCAGCAAAAGTTTATAAGGCTCCTGCTACTCCAACATCACTTGGCCCTTACTCCAGGAACATGGTGACAACAATCTCATGAATTTGTTTTCTCAGCTACTCCTCAGATGAGAACATGGATAAAAGGGAGAACATTTTGTTTTCTACACACCCCCCTTTTCTTTTTTAATAGTGGCCATAAGTTGGAGACATGCACATTGCTCTGTAATTGCCTATAAAGAAGGTGAGATCAGACCTGTGCTTTCCTCTTCCCCTTCCCACAGGGCAGTAATGCCTGACTCATACCTTGTGAGCAGCTCTTTCGGTATCATGAAGGAATAAGGACTTAATCAGTATGGGAATACAAAAGGTATACTGTAAGACAAGAACTTACAGAGAACCTCACTCCCTGGGGTATCTCACACTACAGGCAGATCCTGAATGTGTGGTCACTTGTCCCAGTGAGTGTGTATTCAAAGAGCCATGGATTCATTAAGGTTGGAAAAGACCTCCAAGATCATTGTGTCCAACCTCTAGACCTATTTTCCCAGAGAAATCTACTGAGATCTACTTTCAACACCCTATTTTGCCTTACTCTGTTTTGGAAACATTTTAAGAACTTATTGGAAATGAAAACACAGCCCAACTAGAACAGAAGACAGCTGACAAGTCTTTAATTTAACCATAAAAAGCTTCCCATTTTCCCCTAGGATACGGCCCCTTGCCTGAATGGAGCAACAGGAGGGATATTGATGATTCATAGTACAAGGGACAAACACCCACTGCTCTCAGCCATTCTCCATAAACTACAAAGCCCTTGACCACAAACTGCACACTCCCTACTCCTGCAGGATAAATGCAGCAGCACCCAAAAGCACCTTACTTTGCAAACAGGGCCTTGAGGGCCTTCAGGAGCCCACACACTCCCAGGCCATCGGTGAGCTTGATGCAGTTGTCGATGGCTCCAGAGGCCAGAATGAAGAGTTTGTTCACTGAGTGGTTCAGCTCCTGAACACAGTCAATTACTTCCCCATGCTCCTGAAAAACAACAACAACAAAGCTGAGCCCGACCCTTCTTTGAGGCACTAAAGAAAACACACCTTTTGTAACACTGGTATCCTCCAATCTTGTGAAACTCCTAAGGCAGAGCCCTCCTCATGCTTCCACCCTCCTTAACGTGGACTGTCACAACAGCTGGGCTGCCAAACCAGGTCTTCAAGAAAAAACAGTTCTGCCAACAACAGAATCTTCTACAAAAAGACCTTTTCTCCTCCAGGCCCTGTTCTTAACAAATTCAGTTAAACCTGAAGCAGGCTCCTGGTTGACAGTGTTTTTCTGGTAAAGGCTTTCCCCAGCAGGTCCACACAGTGCCTGTTACTGCATGCAGGAGAAAGGAGCTGACCTGACAGTGCTGCTGAAATTATCTTTATTTCTTAAACAAATTTACTTAACAGCAAAAACTATACTGCAAAAAGGAAGTATTACCAAAAATGAGAGGAAGAAAGAGAGCAGTAACTATAATAAAGACCTCTGTATTCAGTGGAGGCTTTAGCCTCTCCCTGTGCAGCTGAGCCAAGGCTGGTACATTACCAAGGGCACTGCACTGATCTGGATGAGGAGATTCTCTTCTTCCAGGTCTCCATACTCGAGCTGATAGGGCTTGTATGGACCATACACTGCTTCCACCAGCTCCATCACTTTCACCAGGTTCTGCTCCTCTACAAAGAACCAGACAAATTTTAATCTACAAAGAGATGAATGTGCTACTAAAAAACTTGTTTCAAGCTACCTGCAGCAGTTGTTCTATCTGGGCATGCTGCCTGCACAGGCTTGGAATGCTGCCCAACAGCTTCAATCTCAACTACACAGATTGATTTTACATTTTTTTAAAAACAAGGTTATTATCTCTACCTGCTTCCTATAACCAAGATGTTCTACCTCAACAAGTGCCTCAAGAAAATCATCACTCACTGCTTCAAAACAGCCTGGGTGACAAAAATCTATCAAACATTCCAACCTCCAGCAGAAGAACTGAAACCATCCAAGAAGTAACACATCACTCCCATAACATCCAACAGGGGTAACTAACCCTCGTTTAACAGAAAACCTGGTTCATACTTAAATAATTGAAACTAATTTAATTCACTGAGCACTATTGCTTGAGTGTTCATCAACCACAAACTCAGCATCTCAGTACCATGCTTGAGCAGGGAGCTGCAAACCCAAACGCAAATCAGGGCTGAATGATTATTTCTCACATCAAAACTGTTCTCATGAAGCTTTGCCAAACTCAAAGCACCAGCAAAACATAATTATTTGTTTCCTGAATATCAGAAAAGAAAGACTTTTACATCCTTCTAAGGACAGGAAAGAATGAAGTAGGCTGTCCAAAGCCAGTGCTATCGCTGTGCTTGGACATTTTCAAGACCAAATTGACAATATCCCATGGTCTGACTTCATGGAAGATCCTGCTTGGAGCAGGGGATTGGGCAAGATCACCTCCTGTGTTCCCTTCCAACCTGAATTATTCTATGAATCACAGCTGAACCCTTCCCTCACACACAGACACAGGAACTGGTTTGACTCTGCTCAGCTGAGTCACCTGTGCTTTCCATTCTTGAGATATTTCTCTTCCCAAACATCTTACCCCAGAGCAAAAGATGAAAATAAAGGCTTTGGGCTTTTATTTTTTAAATACACTCAGATAACAGTTCAGAAACTGTCTTCCTATTTTATCATCTTATAGAATCTAGCATCATTTTTTCAGGCCCTTTTTAATAATTTCTATAATAAACCACAAATTGAACTAGAAAATTACTGACAAGTACACAACCACACAGACAACAAACACAGTGCCAGTTACACTCCCTGACATTGCCCAGCAATCATAATTTACAGGATCAAGTAAGAATCTCGGTTTAAACAGCTCAAGACAATGTTATGAGGAACCAAACACAGGAAGCACAGCATTAGGAATGCTCCATTAGCTTTAATTTTGGATTTTCCCACAGGCAGTCTTTGAAGGGGCCCCACCAGATTCATACAGGACTATAAATAGCCAACAGATCAAGTCAGGCATAAACCTGTGCAAACACAGTACCTCACTGCTGTGTGGTTTGTGGGAATTACTCAGCAAGTCATGACCAAAACGAGATGACAAACATCCCAGGGGGAGGAAAACCTAGGGCAGATTTGGAATCAAAACTCGAGGATGCCCCTGGGAATAAACCACCAACAGAAAAACTACAAAATCAAATACAAGCATCCAATGGATGCAGCCTTCAAGCAAATATTCTCTTGTTTAGTGAGGTGTGACAATTTCAGGAAACTCCTCAACTTTTCTGCTTTGTGATCTCTCACAATGGGTCTCACTGCCTCCCTGGAGACATTTCCTCATCTGTGAGATAGAAGAAACAGTAAAGCTTGTAAAAGGAGAAGTGCTAAATGCTATTTACCCTGCAGAGCCAGCCAGGACAGGGCTGCTTCAGGAAACTGAGTGTTGTGTCAACAGCTTCAGTGTAAGATACACACACAGACACACACACAAAGGTGCAACTGCTGTGCAACTGGGCAGTGCTGTGGAAGAGATAATCCCTCCCTCCACCTAAAACTAAACAAAATGCTACAATGGGACTTTACAAAGGGGTTGACAGAATAGAAGGACAGAATTCAGTGCCAGAGCCTTACTCAGGTTTGGCAGCATCGCCACCTCCAGCCCCTTAGCGAAGTGGACGGTGGCATCATGCAGCTCCAGCAGCTGGCTCAGCTTGGTGTCCTGGCCTGTCCTCTCCATGGCAGTGCTAAGACACACAGGGATGGAAGGCACCAGTGCTCCCAGAGTCTGGATCAACAGCACAGTCACGATTTCATGGGGGTTCTTGAAAACCTGTGGCAGCAGAAAAGCTACTGGCAAAAGCACATTTCCTGAAAGGAACACACAGCAGCAGGGAGCAGCAGACAGCTTCCAAACCTGAGAAACCTCACAGTGGGTAAAACAACCAAAAGAGGTCTGCTAAGGCTACAAGAGCCCCACTGACAAAGCACACAGGACAGTTTCATGACAAAAGCCCAGGACAGTACCTATTTACTATTGTGCTTTGAGTACAGCCACTAAGAAACTAGAAGACAGGCACAGGTCAAAAACTGAATTCAGCAGAACACAGACACTACAGTGATTCAAAAACCACCTGGCAGAAAAGGGCATTTGAAACAGAGCACTCAGTTTACACAGGTGTGTTGCAAAAAACACGTATCAGTTATATATGAAGAAATAGTACCATATCATGAGCCAATTTACTGGTCAAATAGGCAGACATCAGTACTGGAGAGGGCAGAAAGCCTGTGATCAGCTGAGAATTAGCCACTTCACTGACATACACTGTGTTACAGCCTTTTATTACGATTTTTTCATCAGCTAGACTGCTCACTTGCAGATCATCATCAAAAAGGTCCAAGAGCTTTTCAGAAAGCAGAAGCAACACAGGAGATCGAGTGACACAAGCTCTGCTCCCATGTGCCATTTCTCACAATTCCTAGTTCAAAGAGGATCTGCTAAAACATAACCTGACATCTGACCTGTAAGTCACATCGAATCATTAAGCAGAAAAAATACATTTCAAGGAACTGCTGAGGTCCTCTGCAGCACAGGCCTCGCACTGACACCGGCTTCATGACACGGAGATAAGAATCTCTTACCCTTCATGGATGAAAAACTCTTACAGGCTCAACAATAGGAACTTATTTCTTCATTTCACTAAAGGACAGTAACTTTTTTGATCCTACATTACTCTTGGCAGGAAAAACAAGCACACATACTCCAAGGCATGACAGCAGAAGCCCTCAGATATCTTAGAGAGCGACATCCATCAGTCCAAAGTGACCTTGAGGGCTTCCTTCAGGCCAAGTGATAAAGCAACTCGAGCATTCCAAATGTCTTGCAACAGAACACATTTGCAACACCAACAAATTATGTTTAACTTAAGATACAGATGAAAGCGATAGAGCAGCTTTAATGTCAATAACAGAGCAATCTTGCTGCTGGTAGAACACCACAACTCAAATCCTGTCTGCAAGGACTGCACAAGGAACACAGAGTGGGTTGCAAATGCCATCTTGCTCCAATAAGGCAGTAAGAGTGTGTAATTCAGAGTGAGCAGCCATGAGCTATTTGGAGCTTTGTGAGAATTCAGAGTGTGCTCAGTCCTGTTTTCTCCCATCCCTGCACCACCATTAACCTGTCACTGCACCTGTGCTGCCCACTGGAGCTGGGAGTGCCATGTCCCCAGGAGGGTGTCATACAGCTCAGTCAGCTGGCGATTCAAGCCCAGGTCACTCTGGCAAAGCTCCTGCCACATGGCCACCAGCTGCACCTGCCAAGGAATAAGAACCATATGAGAGGAGAATATACAGGCCACACATCTTGCTTTGGTTGTTCGAAATCCAGCACTCCCCACACACAGCACTTCTGCCAAAACATGAGGCCCACCCTTGTTCCTCTCCCCAGATTTCAGTGTAACATATAATTCCGCACCACAGAAGGAAAAGACTTCCAGCATGAAGCTTGAGGCTTCTTAGTGATTCAAAGATTTAATTAACATTGGTATTTCACTCATAAAATGAGATTGTAACTGATACCCCCACATAATATTTGAAATACTTGGCAAGCCCCAGCCTTGAACTTAATCTTCAAAAGTCACAGTCATGTGAGAAATTTGAGGCTTATGTTATGGCTACAGAACTGTCTGGAATTCCAACTTTTAATCTTACCTGAAAAGAGTTTACAGAAATCAGCAGCTGGCAAGTTGCAGTAATGAAGTTACTGCTGACATAGCCACATCCACAGAAAGCAAAGCAAACCCATGTGGCACAGAGAAATCAAGCAGAACACACATATCCTGTGTGTGCTGCAGGAAGAGTCAGAAGGACCTGAACAGAGAATTACTCCTGAAACAGGGGAAGTAACTAAAGCTGTTCAGAGCCAGCCAGAGAAGAAAACACGGAAAGGAACAGGTGCCATCTCTCCCTCCACAGCACAGGTGAGATCCGTGGGGCAGCAGCTCCCTCTGCAGTCAGAGCCCAGCAAGCATCCCAATTTTCACTCCTAAAATGTCAAAATCTTACCGAAACACTTACCTTGTGACATTTATAATAATAAGCAAGAAGCTGGGGCATACGATCAATTTCTGTGAAGACCTTAACAAATGTTTTTGCCTGATCTAAGAAAAAGAAAACAACAGGCAGTTAGGATCAGCCTCAAAGCTGAGGGCCAGACATCAGTCTAAGAATTCTTCTCCTAAGGGAGCATTCAGAGTGACTTAAACAGAAAGACACATTTCACCTCTTGTTTGCTTTTCTCAAACAGGAGCAAAACAGCCTAAAATCCACCCCCAGTCAAGAACAGGCAGCAGACATGAGGAACAAATTTAAACTTCTTGAAATTAACTTCTTAACCAGCACATGTATCTGGTATTATAATCATATAAAGCCAGAAAATTTCCTAGAAGGCACTACTTACAAACCCAGAGCATACCTGATAAAGGCCTAAGCTTTGCTTTCACCTGTCCTCAAACTGACCCCTGTGCCTTAGACTGACCCATGGCACAGTGAGATCCTGCACAAAGCTTGGAAACATAGGTTCCTAAATAGTCTGATTTGTACCCCACAGCCTCAGATCCTCCAAGGTGCACACAGATGAGAGCCAGCAAGCAGAAAAAGTACTTTTTAGAAATGCTGACAGCAGCAGAGGGAAGAAAGAGCACAAAGAACAGTCCAAAAAGACAAATTATCTAAGGAGAGCTTATAAAGCCACTTTTATAAAGTAGCAAGGATTCAGAGCATTTCCAAACAAATTTCCTTCCTGACTACACCACCAAGCTGTAAGAGAAATGACCAGCAGCATCATGATAACACAAAACCAGGGGCCTTCTGCTTACCTGAGCAGCACTTCCTACCTGGAGAGCATCCCTGACATAACTAAATTATGACAGCAGGGCAGCCCTGCCTCACCATCTCCATCTCACACATCCACACGGCCTATAAGACCAGTTCATAACCTTCTTATTTCCTGCAGCAGCCACAGGTCCCTCAAACTGTTCAGAAATCAATGCAGCACTTGCTTGGAGGCAGCTGCCAAGCACAAACATTCCAGGCCATCTGCTCCAACAGGAAGAGCTCATGACCCAGCACCACCAGGAGCCTTCAGGACACCAACTCCCCACTCAAATACCATTTTATAGACAGTAAACTCTGTGCTGACAGTGAAGAGTTACTGACCTACAGACTGGGAGTTGAAAGCAGCAACAATCTGAGGGCTGGCCATGGCCTCCAGCCGGTTCTTCAGTGCCTCCAGGTGCACACACTTCTCAGAGTAATCTGGTGTGTCCACCAGCATGGCCAGGCTGCTCTGCATGCTCGTCAGCTTGGCTGAGATCAGGGACACATCCTGCCAGCAGGGAGAGGCACCCTGTTACCACGGGTGACTTCAGACAGCGTCAGCACTAGTTTCATAATGACATTTCAAACAGGAATATGTTTGAGAGTCACTTCAAAAACCTACTTTTAAATGCAGCTCCCTAGAAAGCTGAATGCACAAAGATCAAACAGAATAATTCAGTATTTACCTGTGTTTTAAGAGTCTCTTCAATGTCTGCACTTAACGTGCTCCATTTGTCTGCTTCCTGAAGCGACTCGGCAGCCAACTGCATCCTCGACTTCACTCGGTCAATCTCTACCAGGACCTGAAGAAAAAACACCATAATGTTGCCCACTGAAAAAAGAGGTGACTGCCATGACTACTTATATTCTGAGTTATTTTTGTCTTGGACTTAAGAAAAAAAAAGTATGACAAGATTATGATGTTACAAGGAGGAAGGAATGGGCAGAAAGAACTTGAGATGTAAAATCAGTTTTCAAAGTCAAACAACAAAAGGTTAGTTTAGGTTAGTTTGAATTCTGATCTTGTACTTTTAGTATCCACTTTGGCTGAAAATGCTCTGCACCCCAGGCAGAAATCAGTGTCCCCAGCCAGGCACCAGCAGCTCTGAACTGACACTTGAGCAGCTCTTCCTCAGAACATGCAGATTGCACAGGTCTGGCTCACACCCACCTTTCCACTATTTTGAATTTCACAAGCTGCAGAGAAACACTAAATTTCACAGAATCACAGGATATGCCAAGCTGGAAGAGACCCACACAGACCATAGAGTTGAACACTCAGCCCTGCACAGGCCCATCCCCAAGAGTCACACCACGTGCCTGAGAGCATCATCCAAACACTGTCAGAGCTCTGGCAGCCTTGGGGCTGTGACCACTGCCCTGGGGAGCCTGGGCAGTGTCCAACCACCTTTTGGGGGAAAACTCTTTTCCTAATACCTATAACCTATAAGAATTGACCTGCATCGACTGAGCTGTGTCTTCTTCAAACTTCTTTATATCTTCTTTAACAAGGATCATCTGGTCCTTCAGGAATGTTGCCTCCTGCTTCAAGACTTCCACTTCCCGGAGGACTCTGGGCATGTTCTGGAGAGCCTGATGGCTTGTTTCTGCAGAAACACAAGCACTCAGTGAGGAGGGCTGAGAGCCCTTGCAGGAATGGGGGAGTCTTTCAATAATCTTATGTAATTTTCAGTACTTGAAAAAAACCAACACTAGACAACACAGCAAAACAGCAAACAACAAAACTGCACTTGTATCTTTAAATATATGCTTTATCATGGAATCACTTGGGCTGGAAAAGCCCTCTGAGACCAGAGTCCAGCTGTTCCCAGCAGTTCAGTGCTGCTCCCCCTGCACTGCCAAGGCCTCTATGCCCATGTCCCCAAGTGCCACATCGACAGGGCTTTTCAATTCCTCCAGGGCATTCCACCACTGCCCTGGGCAGCTGTGCCAGGGCTGGACAAGCCTTTTAGGGACGAAACCAGCCCTGGCAGGGTCTGCTGCTTGTCAGCGCTGAGCAGAGACGTGTTGGTGGATAATCAGGAGACCCGAGATGGGTTTAAGGCTCCCTTGTGGGAGACAAGGCTGGCCAGGCCTGGCTCGCCAACAGGCCCCCCTGTGCATCTCAGGGAGATCCAGGGACCAGGGCACGGCTCTCAGGAGCACAGGGCAGGTGACCCAGGGCCCCAAACCCTCCCAGGACCGGCCCGCACCATCCCCACGGCCTCAAAGCCTCCCCCGAGCCCTGCCCGGGCCCCGCACCTTCCACGGCGTTGTTGACCTCCTGGATGAAGAGCTGCAGCTTCATCACCAGGGTGGCGGCGTGCGCGTCCACCTTGCCCGGGGCCTCCTGCTGCACGGCCCGGAACGCCGCGTTCACCCAGCCCTTCACCTCGAACTCGTCCGACAGGAACCGCGAGAAATCCATCGCCACGGCCCGGCCCGCGGGGGGACGACAGAGGGGACAATGGGGGGGAACAATAGGGGGGCCCCGCTCCGGCCCCGGCCCAGGCCCCGGCCCGGAAGTACCGGCCGCGCACNGCCCGTACCCGGAGCCCCCCGATCCCCCCGCAGTCCCCGAGCTCGGCCCCCCTCCCTGTCCCCATTCCCGGTCCCCATTCCCTGTCCCCGCAAACCGCGGCCTCCCGCTCCGGCCCCCCGGGAAACAGGGTGGGATGTCCCTGGAACAGCCCCCGCTCCGGGGTCTGAGGCACACGAGGGCTCAGCTGGGGGCTCTGTGTGTGTGTTTTAATTCAGAAGTAACGGGGCAGAGGGGAAACGGGCCCAGCAAGCAGGAGGGAAGGTGTGTGTGACAAGCATCGAGGCTCCAGAGCTCTCCAGCAGGGCCCTTGGAGCAGGGTCGGCTGCAGGGAAAGGCTGTAGGGAAAGTTCACACTCCTCCTGCCAAGCACAGAAAGGAAAAGGAGATGGCAGATCCCGAGTAGAGCCATTCTGGATGCTGCCCAGCGCTGCTGGCCTCCAGTCCCTCCACATCCATGGCTAAGGCAACGTGGCAGTGTCCAAGCCACATGGACTGCAGCTCCTGCCCCAGAGCTCTGCGTCTGGAAAGCCAGTCACCTCTCCCACTTCACTGAAGGGCTGCACACCCTGTGTGAACACCAGTTTGTACCTCAGCCGGATGGGATCCTGGGAGAGAAAGGGAAAGAGAAGGGCACGTCATGATTACAGATTGCTGAGCCCCCCATCAGCCTCAGCCCTTCCAGCCTTACTGCAGTGTCACCTCTGAACACCAGCCATGTGGAAGCTCTGCACGTAAGAAATGGATCTTCCTAAGACAAAGAGCAACTGGGAGACTGGGCAAGCCACCCAAGGGCATGTTGGGAACTGAGGGCTGGGCAGTCTTCTCAGAGAGAGAGGTTTCTCTGGGTCTTGTAATTATTCACAGTGCAACAGATCTGCCACCCATCAATTGTGCCTCATGTGGCCTCCTGTTCCATCATCTGCCAATACCTGCACAGTGTGTGCCTGAAACCACCTCTGCAGGCAGGTGGGACAGACTTGTGTGGGACCCTGCAGCGACTGCCCATCCAGTCCTTCAGATTATAGCTCTGGAAAGCTGTTCCAGCAGGAAAAATGTCTTCTCAGCATAGTCCAGACATCTCTGTCTCTCCCCTGCATCTTCCCATTAAGACTTTCCCCATCTTTCATGCAAACATGCCCCAGTGACATTCCCAGTGCCCCACCAGCAGCACCTTGTGTGGGTTGGCAAGCAGCAGCACCTGGGACATCACTGCAGGTGGGAGGAGGGGACTGAAGGCTGGCAGCTCAGAACCAGAGGCTGGCTGTAACTTTATTTTCATGGTCTGAAAGAAAAAAACCAAAGGAACGCTTTTTAGTCCACACTGGAAAAGAGTTGGGAGTGTTACTGAGCCACAGAGCTGGTTAAAGCTATGTCAGGCAGACTGTCTTTTATTGAAAAGCACTTTCAATAAAAGACTGTCTTTCATTGAAATTAGCCTGCATCTAAAGATATTCCTAAACAGCCAATTCTGTGCTGCACATTCAGAGGTAGCACAGAGCCTCACCACGAAGCTGAAGCAGCAGGTCTGGAGCCCTGTCTGGCTGTAGCAAGGCCATGGACACACACTGTGAAACAGGCACCAGCACCACAGGTACCACCATACAACAGGCTCTCCATGCAGAGAGAGACAGCCACACAATTTACCATGAGAAAGGCAAATACTAAGCAAGAAATGGTGAACCTTCTCCTCAGGACATTTCTGACCACCTCTGTTACTCACACACTTCTCACCTTTGGGACTGCAGCCTGGAATGCTATGTCCTTAATGGGGTGAGCTGAGGTGCTCAGCATGGACAGAACCATCACCAGCACGTCTGGCCGGCCAGGAGCTGGGTCTCTGGAGAAGTGGAGCATGGCCTTGAAACCATTTCTGTCATACACAGTGAGTGGAGAGATACTGCCTGCCAGAGGCAAAAGGAGAGTCAGAATCAAAACCTGCATTCCCCTCCCATTCGAGGGCAGAACAGAAAAGATGGGATAAGGAACAGCAAAAAGAAAACATGCAAGCAAACTCCTTCCTCCAGCACACTCCCAGACCAAGCAGCACTCAGTACCTGCCCCTGATTTCCTTTTGCTTCTAAGGCAGAGACAGAATCTGAATATCTGCATTGGGTATTTAGCAGCTCAGATTTCATCTGTCAGCAAGAGATGTCAGGTGTGGATCCAACAGAGATGTGATGGGAAAGGCAAAGTGTCTTCTTTGGCTTGTCCCCTTACCACCACTGCCTGGCAAATCCACACCTGACTATCACCATCCAGCCCTTTCAAAATCTGCTAAATCTTTCACTTGAGACTGAAGGCAGAAGGCAACAAGGTCAGGATGTCTTTGTGCCCATCCTCTTCCAGCAGCAGTGAGAGCCAAGGCTCTGTGGCCCTGCTAGCAGGATGTGCCCTAGGCTGTAAAAGAACTGCTTGAAGCTTGATTGAAGGTGTGAAGGCCAGAGAGTTTAGAAGCATGTTGCAAAGATCAGCCACGGCAGGAAACTCCTGTCTAATGAGGAGGGAGGACAAGGACATTTCCATGCTATGATGCCTGGCACCTGCTCAAATTCCCAGATATGTTAAGTCCTTCATAGAACAGTCATTACTTGTCTCCAGCCAACCCACACAGCATGAAGATAATTCAGCTGCTCCCCTGCAAAACCATGGAAGAGCTCTAGTAAGCACCCAGTAAGCAGAGCTGGGGCACAGAATGATTGCACTTACTCAGTGTAATTGAAATTAAAGGGACAAAAAGGTTTTCTAGAGAAGCATCATAGGGAGCTGGATGCAAACAGGCAGCAGGCTTCAGCTCGTAGCCTGGACTGGGGAGTGGAGGATCTGCCACTGAGCTATTGGGGAGATCTGGAAAGGGCAATTTCATTGGTGATAAATCCCTGGAAAGAAAAGCATGTAGAAAGCTTATATCAACTGGGGACACTACATGAGACATACCATCTTTGGCTGTATCTGTCTGTATTCCAAATCCCTCATCCCCTTTAGGTATAAAGAAACTACAGGCTTATATTCTCTGAGTTTTTGAGAAATTAAAAAAATTCTCACTGTTTAATATTGAAGATGTTGCTGCTTCAAAACTCATTAAGACACATTTTGGATCTGTTACTATAGTAAAACTTAATTTTAGGGCTTTGTAAATCTGCTCTCCCTATGCACAGCTTCTCTGGAGCCCTCATCAGGGAGATTAAAGTAAATTCCAGCTCAAAGACATTGCAAGAAGCTGGGAATCTCCAGTGAAATTTCTTGCATTATGGCAGACTGGATAAGCATATCATAATGTCCCCTGCTCTGAAGATCTGTGGATGTTTCATTTGGTTCATGAACTGTTCCAAGCTTCCACTGAATGCCTGGAAAGCTGAGGAAAGTACTTTCTGAGTGGCAGGTTATTATAAAAAGGCCTCACTGTGAAGTTTTTGTTCCTTTAGCTCAGCATCACCTTGTTACCAGGCAATGGGATTTGTCTCCCTTGGAAGGTCTTGGTATGCAATTCCACGAAGCACAATTAACAGGTGCAACTGCAGGAAAGACCCAATGTGTGGATGGATCTCTTGCCATCACTAACCAGGGGTAGATGAAAGCTTTTCCTAGACCTCCCTGCTGTAAAATAGTACTCCCCTGCCCCAAAATCTGACTGTATTATGTGGTTTGCTTACAAAGAGAAAGTTTTGGTCCTAGACAGTGGAGAGAGCTGTTCCTCCAGGCCCTGGAACTCACTCTTCCCTGCACAGCTCTCTTCCCAGCTCTCCTGTGGTCCCAGGGTTTGAACAGCACTTACAGCTTCACTATATCCATTGTGTACATCAGGCTGGAAAATAAGGCACTTCAGGTTGATGCTACACAATATCAGAAAACAAAACAAAATGAAACAACAAACAAACAAAAACCAAACCAAACAAAAAAAAACTGTTCCACTGAAAAAAACCCATGTTTTAATACCACTAATTAAAATAGTAATAAACACGAATAATTTGGTTGCAAACTGAAACTGCAAGATTCATTGAGAGAAGACTCCAGTTTCCCTTCAGAATAGAGTGTAAAAAAGGCTGCCAGAGGAAGCCAGAGCAGGAATCACCTCTGATTTTTGTCCTTTATACCTTATGGACTGTTAAGTATCTGAGCATCACTCACCTGTGCTAAGCCAAAATTGGGTGGTGGTTTCTCTACAACAGGGGAATTGCTGAGACCTAAGAAAGATGCCAAAATGCCACAGATAATTTACAGAAAACAAGGGTTTTCTACAGGTTCTTCCTTTGCTAACAGTGATTTGGTTACAATCTAATACCAGTAAAGACAGTGTACTCCTGAAAACACATGGCTGAAAGGCTCTACTTTCTCTTGGGATTGACATTAAAGTCAAAGCTCTCCTCCCTTTATTAACCACCATGAACCCCAGTACCAAGGGTAGCACTGAGCTGCACCTACAGACCTAAGGCCTGGAGCTCCTCCTCGAGCAGGCAGGTGGAGGTTGTGCTGCTGTGGCGGGACACTGAGGCTGTGTCTGCAGAGGGCTCTGTGGGAGGCTGGGCTGTGGCCTCCAGCTCCGAGAAGTCCATCAAAGTGTAGCTCTTCATGCGCCGTGGGGCTGGTCGGTGAGCTTTGGGAACAGGGAGAGAGTCACAGAGGAACATTTCTATCAATGGTTCATAGGTGTTGTAAGATTTTCTCCACATTTATTCCATTAGAAGCACTTCCCTTCCAAACCCCTCCCTGCTGGCACACAGGAACAGGGCTGCAGATGCTCCTCACCTGGCACAAAGGCAGAGCTGGAGGCTGAGGCTCCTCCATCGCTGTTCTCCTGGCTGGCCACCACCTGCCTGTACTGCCCAAGTGCCCGTGTGAGCTGGTCATTAGCCTGCAGGATCTCAGCTGGGAATCGAGAGAAGAAACAAAATGCTGATGTGCTGATGAGGTCAGTTCAGTTCCATGGCACTCTCCAAACTCCTCGTGAGATGGAGAGTGCACCTGAGGACCTGCCTGGAGCAAAGGCCAGTGGAACAGCCTGTCCTCAGCTCCTCACTCATCTTTCATTCCATTTTGCACACACAGCTGCCAATTTCAGGCCTCTCTCTCATTTAGCAAGATCACTGAAATCTGAACCCATCTCTAAAGAACTTCTAGTTCCTGCCATTTCTTCTGCACTTTGTTTTTCTCCACACCTTTTCCCAGTGTACTCAAGTCTATAATTCAGCATTCCCCAGCTGCACAGCCCTGGCATCCACGCATGTGAAAGGAAGGTGTGAGGCACAGATGAGCTCCTGTGGTTGCTTTTTCAGGTGTCTGTTCAGCAATCATCACCTCAGTCAGGTTTTCAAGACATGTGGACATGACTGCAATGCCATCATCTGGGAAGGGCTGTTTCACAACTTAGAATTCAAAGATACTGCTCTTATTGACCCTCCTCAGTATTATGCTTATAACATTCAAAACATATTCTCCCTTCTGTGTTATAGACAGGGAGAACTTCAATCTCTGGAGAGAAAAGGCCTAAAAAGCCTTCAGTTCTCTGAACATCAGAACTCCAAAAACTCTGGGAACCACCTCAGCTGGAAGAAACAGATTCACTGTTTAATTCTGAGATCCAAATGAAAACTAACAGCTTCCTCACAGGGGGGCAGTGGGAGACTCAGTGCCACTTCACCTGGGCATGGTGAAAGTGGAGACCTTTGCCTGCACCTTTGGGTAGGAAGGATCCAAGCAGTCCCCTCCCAGACACAGGGCACACCCATGGAACAGCAAAGGTGACAAATTCAGCTGCAAAGACGTGCAAGGACAGTGCTGGCTCTTACCTAGAACCTCCTCATCAGCCACTGCCTCACTGGCCAGGCGGAAGAGCAGCGGCCTGAGCTTCTCACAGCGCTGGAAGAGAGTCTGGGGGAGAAACGTTTCATGTCATTGCTCAGGAGATCTCAGGCACACTCACACTTGTGTCTCTGTGATCACCTCTAAGTGATGCTTCCTCTAGAAGAGGGAGGAAGATGAGTATGCAGAAAAAAGAGCGTTTACCTGTAGGGTCTCCTGGTCAGCTGGGGATAATTCCTGTCTCCTGTAGCTCTCCAATAACTCCTCCATATGTTTGACATTCTCAGAAACCTCGCTGATGGTGCTCACTCGTCGGGACACCTGAGCAGACTTTTCTTGTTCCTATGATGCAAAATGAAACAAAGGTAGATGATTATTTGGCTCATACAGCCAGTGCATGTGCTTGGCTGGGGCACTCTGGGTCACACTTGGAGAGTTCCCTCCTATTAATGCCTTATTGCAGGTAGAGGAGACAGCAAGTGGGACAGGTGAGAACATGCCCCCAGCTGCATCCCACCTCCATGTCAAGGGCAGAGGGACAATCCCCCTGCCCTGCTCAGGGCACCCTGGTGTGTGCTGGTCCACATGGGATCCATCTCACCACAGGCACAAGTGAGACTTCAGAATTCAAGCTGAGAGTGACCACATCCTCTCCCATGCCCCCTGGCTGCAAAGAGGCTTCTCCCCCCGCAGCTCCCACCTCTCTAACCACGCTCTGGATCAGGTGGTTGGCTGCCTGCAGGTCCTCGGGGTGGCTGCTCTTCAGGAGCCTGGCCAGGAGCTGTCAGGGCAGAGATGGGACAGCAGTGAGCAGCAGCCTCTGTGCTACAGGCACACATCACACACGAGACACTTGCTGTCACAACAGTTCCTGTAAGCCTGGAAATATGGGAGCTCCTGTCCTATGATCTAAATCAGGTTATACTGCTGCCAGCACACAGTTTGGCTGTTTGGGATCAGGAACTCTCTGGCTCTGCAGGACTTCTCTAAGACCTGGAGAAGCCCTCCCTTGGGAAGGTTTCACAGCAGCTCATGCTTTTCTGTAAAAAAGTTTCCCTTTTTATTAACCAAACACTTCTGACAAAGCCTCACAGTGTTCTCTAGCTGTTGTACCACAAGAAGGATCAACATTATTCTGAGATAGTCTCTTTGAAACAGCATGAGCTCCCAAAATATTACTAAGCCTCTTTTCTCATCAGTACAAATCAGAGGGTGGGTCATGAAAACTCAAATGTTTACCTTGGATTTCTCTTCATCTGTGTCAAAAATAGAATTCTGAGGTCTTGGAGAAGGGGGAGGTAAAATTTTGTCTTCTGGCAGATTGGGATCTTCTTTTACAATGCCTGGAACAGGTAACAGTAGCTGGCCTGAGCTGCTGAAACCCCAATGCTCAACAGTGTGTGGAGTTTTGCATGGCATTTCTGGATTACAGTACCACTGAGGACTATTAAATGTAATGGAATGGATAAAAAATTCAGCTCAGGAACCCTCTGAACCCATTTATCATAATCCTGGGAGAGTATTCCAAGGCAAAGGTCACTCTGAGTTTGTCCTATTCCTTTTCCCTGCACACAGTGTAGGCATTGTGTGAACAGAGGCCTCCAGGCCACCCTGAGCTGAGACTCAGGGAGGCTGTTCTTTGATAAATCACTTTAAACAGTTCCATGCATCTTTCAGTACCCAACCAGCCCGGGAAGTGTGGCCTCTGTCCCTTTTCCTTACAAACAGCACATTATGAAAAAGCTGAGTCACAAATCGAAGGGGACAGATATCTCTGGGGGAGGAAACCACATGGCTTGAGAGGCTAAAAAGTAAACTGAAATAACAGAACTGAACCTTGTTTCTTCAGCATCTGATAAGCATCCCGGATTTTGACTTCCTGAGGAAACCAGACTGTCCAACTGAATATCACTTCTGTGACCCTCGACTTGACTTTTTCTGAAGACCAAATTCCATAGTACTGAAAACAAAACGGGAAAGAAAGACAAAAAAGGTCAAACCCAAAGAACTGGTGCCAGATGTGGCACAAGGATCTGGCCCTGAGGGGTTTGTGTGTGCAGAGACCAAGGAGAAAATGGAATCCTAAGAGTATTCCCAGTGCTGTCAACTGTGTATCTTGGGGTTTAGGGAACAGTGTGTGTAGCTGTGGCTGTAAACACAAAGAATGCTATTAAGTGTATGATAATTACAAACATATTGTATGACAATTGAAGTGAAACCACTTCAAACTTTTCTGATTAGTTACTGAATCCAAAACCCAAAAGAGGCTGTTTTATTTTAGTGAAAACAGATCTATGTCTGACTTTAACCACTTCCCTTAACAGCTGCGATGCCATCACACCACTGGCCTCAGCCAGCCCCAGGCACAGCAGAACTGAACAAAACCAGAAATGAAAGTCATTGTCTTTTATCAGCATGTGGATGTTTTATCCAATTTCTCTTATTAGTGCTCATGAGCACTCACTTCAATGGATTATAAAAACAAAACCCCCCTAAGACCAGGCATTTCAAACTGGTATGATGACACCTGTCCTGTCAAACAGAACAGTCTGCAGTGATACAGTCTCGAAACTCTGCGGTTTCACTGCAATCTCATTACTGAGCCTGGGACTGAGAGAAGGGGTTTTGTTTTGTTCTTCAGTTGAGCATTTCCCTGAAATCAGCTTTTTGTAGCTCTGCCCTTGGGCTGATGCAACGGAAAACATGTACCAGTGGTGAATGTGTGCAGGACCCACCAAAAGGGGGAATTGATGACTGCAACACCAAGAGGGTATTTCAGGCCTGCCTCAATGCAGAGGAACATGGCCAGAAGATGCCACAGCCTTTGATAAAGCAGGGCTGTGTTTCTCATCCTGAAAGGCCCTCTAACTACCACCACCTACCTTTGGGGAAAGCACTTTAATCAGCTCATTCAGAAACCTGAATTTTGCTATTTCAGTGTGAAATCTGTCACCACAGTTGTTCACACAGGTCTCCAGCACCTGCAGAAAACAAAATGTTACCAACCTGAACTGTAGGAACCAGGCTTAGGGAGCTTTCAAAAGCTTTGCCATTATAATACTAAATCTAAGGACTTTCTGGCACTGTGTTCACAAATACATGACACTGAGAAAACTGTGCAGCAAGGACAGGTATTTTTCCTTCACCAACTTTCTATAGCAGCATGTTTAATACTGTCTGCTCTGTTCTACCCAGCATTAACAACTTGTGGGCCACTGACCCTGGGGTGGAACACAGGTCACACAGCCAGAGCTGCAGACCACAGAAGCACCTCAGCAGTGACATGGGCAAGAACAGCAGCAGCTACTCCCTCTGCTCTGCCCTGGTTCCCGTATTCCTTGTGCAAGGGAAAATTAAAAGGGAGAGACATCCAAGAAAAACAGAAAGGGAGAGACAAGGAAAGAAAGGAGAGAAAAGGAAGAGGGAGCTGTAGTCTGCTGTGTTGTTCTACCCACCAAACTCAGTTCCCAAGTGTGGCTGGAAGTACTTACTGTGAGTGCACGGAGAGCTTCCCTCTCCTGGGGGGACTGGATTTTATGTGCCAGCAGCCTCAGCGCATGCGATGGGCTGGGGAGGAGCAGAAGCAAGTCAGACCACAGGGTTCACAGGAAAAACAAATGCTGCTGGTTTTGCTCTGCAGAGCAGAGCAACTGCTGGATTCACAACAGGATGGATCCCCTTCTGGGGCACGGTGTTGGCTGGGGGCACACACACACACAAGGGGCAAATTGGAGCCCAGTGATGCCAGTGCTGCCCTGCAGCCATGCCAGGGGGCTGTCTCATGGGGGGGAGCAGCAGGGACAGGCTGGGGGACCTCCCTGGTCAGGCACAATGAGAGCTAGTCCTCTGTGGCTGCAGCAGCTTCAGGGACAGCCCGGGCAGCCTGTCCCAGCTACTGAGCACAACACAGGTGCCAGATTATGAGCTCTGAGCTGTCTGCTCTGAATCAGAGATGACCACTAAGTTTTGACACTTCATTTGCTTAATTAGTGCCAGCTACTTTATACAGAGCCCAGACTGTCAGCTGGAAGGTGGGGAAGTCCCAGCAGAGATCCCCCACCACTCAGGAAGAAAAAGGCAAGGCTGAGCTCCCTCAGGGCTTCCCTGTAGAACCCCCACAGCAGGAATCCTTGGCCAGACTCCAGAGGGGCTGCAGAGGGCACAGCCAGCAGGACATGATGCCTGGTGGGTTCCAGCAATGGATGTCTGAGCCCATTCCCAGACATCACCCTCCACTACACTGGTATACACCTGTTTTCAACTCATTTCCACACCCAGAGCAGCACAGCCCGCTAAGCCCATTCCCAGCTCCCTCTCCAGCTCCCCACACCAGAGCCCCAGGCCCCTTTTGGCCTCCAGGCACGAAGGAAGCTCAGAGACACAGCCTGAGCACACACAAAGAGCTGTGTGTCTGCCTTACCCCTCTGTGTCGGCGTTCACCTGGTCACAGAACTGCTGGATGCATTCCCAGTTTTCCTCAGGGATACTTGGGTCAGTGGCCTTGTCTTCCAGAGGGAGAAAAATAAGAAAGGAAGAAGCAGAGCCCAGTCTGAGTGTGAGCAAGTGGCTCAGAGCAGGAAGGGGCTCAGACCTCGCTGCTGCTGGCTACCCTAGGGCTTAGAGTAGCAGAAATGGCACGAGTAGGAAACAGCTGTTACTAAAATCTATCTAAAAATACAGTCCCAAGCACAATCTTAAAGTCAAGCACTACCTGACCACAGCAGATACTGCTTTTAGCATGAGAAACTTAAAAACCATTTACAGCCAGCTCTCCCAGGACCATGCTAAAAATGTTGTGCTGGAACACAGGCAGCATTTACCCTTTTGCACAGTGAATTGAGGTTTTATCCACTGCCCAACCTTTTGCTCGACCAGCTTTGGTGGCCAAGAATGGATAGGAGAGCTGGGGAGAAGAGATGCAGTGACAGCACCTACAAACATCACCCTAAAGGGGTTTCATGAAGGCAACGGGCCACAACCCCCAGAGCTGAAGCTGCTCCAGTGCCCACCCAGTCTGGAAGTGGCACTGGAGCCAGTGGCCCCGTGACCCCCAGCCCCAGCCCCACTCACTGAGGCAGCGCTCCAGCTCCCCGGTGCCGGCCATGGGCTCTGCTCCGCCCCAAGCAGGAAGCAGAGCCACCCGCCCTCCTCTTGCACACCCCTGGGGGAAAGCCACGTGAGTTTTCACGGTGTGGAAGTGTTCACTGTGGGCGTGGGCTCAGTGAAACACCCCCCATACCCCTTTGGCAGCTCCTCCCCCTGTTGGCATGCAGAGCATCGGTGAGAACTGAATCAAAAGTCACCATTTTAATTTAATAATTAAAAGGGCATCAGACAAAAGAGGAAAAGACATTCCAATCTCCAAAGAGGGATATTTTTAGCAGGACCACTCGCATGACACAGTTCACAGGGAGGACAGTTCTCCTCTCCAAGCAGCTCAGCCTGACAGGACATCAGGGCACCTAAGGCAGCAGCTCAAATATATACATTATACATATATTTCCACATATAAAAATACCCTCCCCACACAGTATTTACTGGGGACCTGTGCTGTCGTGGCTGTACGCACCCTGACTGTGAAGATATCTTCAAAAAGAGACTGATAGGTATTTCCTGTCCACAGAGTCTGAATTTAAACACTCTTAAATGTGTTTTACTCCCACCCTGGAAACCAGGCTCCTTGCACAAACGAGGCTCCTTGCACAAGGTGACAGCAGGATGGAGCTGAATTTAGATTTGGTTCCTCTTCCAGACAAAGTGGTTTGTGCTTAGTGCATATACATACAGATCTGGAGACAGCATGGACACCTGTCTGGTCTGAGGCCCAGCTCCTCTGACCACAGATACTCATCCTGAGATCCAAACCACATGGCAGGTCGAGGACAATGGCATGTGCTGCCTGTGCCATCCCAGGGTGGCCTGGCAGTGTCACTGCTGTCCCGTGTCAGCTGCACAGTGCTCTGTGTATCCGGCCACTCACTTCCTTGGGTCCCAAAGTCACCATCATCTCAGCAACGCTCGGCCCGTGCTGCAAACACAGAAGGGGTCACTGCACACTTGGGAACTGGCTCTGCCCAGCACGTGCTGATGTGTCACCAGGACAGAACTGATGGAGTGATTTGCTCTCGAGTTGCTGTCAGAGCAAGGGCTGGGGGTGTTCATGAGCAGCTCAAACAAGGGGCTGGAGTTTCTCCTCCTGAAGGCAAATGCCAACCCTGGTCAGATGGACCTGAAGGATTAATGTGAGCTGAGCCAGGATCAGGCTTTAAAAAACGTTCATAAAACTTGTGTTTGAGCCCTGTGAACACAGACTGCACATAAAATCTGAGTTCTGCCACAAACCTACAACCTTGCCAATGCCCTTATGGCTGTTTCAAAGGATTTTCTGACTTCAGATTAACCAGCACATTCACACTCTGACACTGCTGCTGTTCTCAAACATGCAGAATGGCTCTTCTAGACAGAATTGCTGGGTATTGGCACGTGTGCTCCAAATGGAAAGTGATGCTGGGCCCTGTGAGATGTCCCTTGGTACCAGGGAGAAGACTACTGGGAAAAGGGGAAAGGGAACAGGGGAGGAAAGGGAAGAGAAAAGAGGGGAAAGGAAAGAGGAAAAGGGTCCCATTCTCAGAATTGTTGTTTGTACCTGCTGCCCAGTGAGTGCCAAGCGGAGGAGCTGCATCATGCTGCTGTACTTGGTGTCTCTGGTTTGCTTCTGGAGGCTTCTCAGCTCTTTGTTCAATTTCTCCACAGTCAAGGCAGCTGTCTGCCTTGTCATGAGCCTTTAGGAAAGAAGGTGTCCTTACAGTCTGGGGACAAGCAAACCACAGCATTCCTAACCCTCAACCCATCCCTGTGCCAGGGTGCTCTCTCTGTGTGCCAGAAGCAGAGTTCATTCAAAAGAGTAAGTCTAAATCACTAAACTATGCCAAGAACCTGGAAAACTACAGGAAAAGCAGAATTCAGACTGCTTTTTAATAATACAATTTTCAGAGAGGAGGAGCCACCACTGATGCTCAGCTGAGGCAGCAGCACACTTACCCTATAACTAGTTTTCCTATTTCATCTAGTTCTGCAGATATCACTTGTAGGTTCTGCCGGGACACTGAGGGCCTGACCCACAGGTAAGAATAATCACTCGACACCAGGTTCTTCAGGAGGCTTATGTGACCCTGGGGAAAGAAAGCAAAGCTGGCAAGGCCCAGAGTTACACTGTGGGGGAGGCAAACCCCTCCAGCCTGGGCTTCACACCCAGTTGGAGACCCCTCACACACCAGTGCCCTGTACCCCACACTGCTCAGAGGAAATGTCTTTCACTGACATTGAGGCAGCTGGGTTTTCCAGCCCCAGAGCCCCTCAGAGTGAGCAGGGACACAGGGGCAGCTCAGACAGCTGTGGCTGTCCCTGAGCTACTGAGTCACATGTGGCTGACTCAGAGCTGGCAGGGGAAGTGGCTGTCTTGTTCATCTGCCCTTATACCAGGCAGTGGGAAGCCACGAGTCCCTGTGCCACTGCCACTGCACAGCCAGTGTGCTGGGACAGTCAGGTCCTGTCCCTACAAAGAGGGCATTATCCTTCACAAGGAATCTCCCAGATACTACAGCAGCATCCTGGAGGCAGTCTGGGAACAGCTGGACTCACCCTCCTCCTACCAACACTCAGCCCCTTCACTGATCTCCCAACAAAGAAACCACACTGGTTTCACCAGGAGCTTCATCTGCCTCAGCAGAGGCTGCTTGGACTTTGCTTCCAAGGCACGGGGCAGCAGCAGAGCAGGACATCTTATGCTGCCCAGTCAGTGAAGGGGACAGATGAGCTGGCACAAGGTACCTGGGTGTTGGCACAAGGGACCCAAGCACTGGCAGGAGGGATCTGGGAGCTGGACCTTCCTGCCCCAAGCCAGCTACTCCCTGGGCTACAGAAGGACAGCTTGGAGGTTGTCAGCTCACCTAGACAAAGCCACAGCTGACCTGATTCAGCACTACCCACAGTTCTGCTCTGAGTGGGAAGCAGAGAGGTCTTTCAAAAGCATCCTACAATTCCACAATCACTTTCACAGCAGGGATATGTCATCCCTTGATGAGGGAGCTCTCTGCTGGCTCAGAAAAGTATGGATGAGCTTATGACTCTGCAAAGACCACAAGGACATTCACCAAGCCCATTCCCACGGGTCAGCTGCCTGGATCAGGGGATTTTGGCAGCCAGCTGTCACCCAGCACTGGAGCAGGCCACGACAGCTGTCTGCAGGCTGGGTCACAACAGAGCTTCATGGAGGAATCCCACACCACCTCAGCTCCAGAATAGTGACAGGGTCTATCACTGCTCGTACTTTTCGCAGCAGGAGGACTCGCTCCACATATTCCTTGTCCAGAACCTCTGGATGCACTTGCTGATCCCCATAGACGTGCTGCACCAGCCCCTGCAGCTCCCTAACCAGCCTCTGGCGCAGCCCTTCGTTCTCGATGTGACGGGCGAGGTGAATCCTGCAACAGAGAAAAAACTCCTTTTGGACTGCTTTCGGTTAGATTTGGTCTAATCATCCCAACACATTTACCAGTTAAAACTGTGGAACTGTTACAAGAACATCACTAAACCACAGACAGACTTTCAACAATGAAGCATTTAGCTCTGGCGCCCCACAGTGAACTGAAGATGAGGCCACTCTTAGCAGGACTTGTCCCAGCAGCATGAGTGTCCTTCCAGGAGATCCTTCTGGAAGTGTTACCTCTTTTTAGATGTTATTTTGCAACCAGAGGCATTGCATCCCCCCAGCTACACCCACCCTCTCCCCAGGCTTTCACAGTGTTCCCAACACCAGTGTCCAAGCACAGGACAGAAGAGGAAGCAGCAATGGTGTGAGCAGAAACTTATACTTCCCTATAGCACAGCCCAAAAGCCACGGCATCAGGACCATGCTTGAATCAACAAACAAAACCTCCAGCCACAGCAAAGTGATAAGAGTAAGTTCTCATTGATGTGCTGTTTATTACACATTAAAGCTACCACTGATTTTTTACCTGTTGAATTCTGGGAGCATTTCAAGATCCAGAAGGGCAGAATGGGTGGTAATTCTGCCTATTTCAAACTGTGAGATCAGCTCCTCCAAAGTCCTCCCCATCTGCTTCTCTGCAACACAACCCAAAGGGAATCACACACATCCACTCTCCCACTGCTTCTCCCCACAGGCCTCAGGCGTGGGGCTGGGGCAGCAGCATGCTGAGCAAATGTGGCACAGGACAGCCCCTTGTGCAGTGCCAGCAGCAGGGACACCCCCAGCAGGCAGGAGGGAGCTGGCAGGAGGCACACAGGGGATGCTGCTGTCTCCCCAGGAACATGCTCTGCCAGCTGCTAGTGAGGCACTGGAAAATGGGACATTCTGCTCCCTCACCTTCCTCAGCAGAACACCCCCCACCTCAGTCAGCCAAAGAGAAGTAACCCTCAGCCAGGAGACTTCACTGCCCAAGAAGATTTCATACCCAAGCAGAGCTCCCAAAACAAGTTAATTTGTGATCCCCACACAGCAAGAGCCATAAAATGAGACTGACTCAACTCCTCATGGTCTGTCAAGTTAAACAAGTGGGACAGTCAGACAACACTGCCATTATTAACCACAGCACACAAGTTTTCCCAAGAGTTCACAGATAGTTTCTCCACCTCTAGGTGAGGGTTCTCCCAAGTGGGAGCCCATTAAGCACCAGACTCCATTTAAATGGCTGCACAGAGGCAGAGAGGTTTCCACCATTCCAGCTCCTTTCACAGGAGCTCTGCAGAAGCCCTGGTGGCCTCAGCGATGACTGGTCACCTGACACCCATTTCCTGACCCCTTCAAAAACTGACAAAGCTCTCAGCTATTAAAATAAACCAAACCCATTGCCCAAGGTCAGCACCAAGTGAGCAGGCAGGCAGGAGCCCATGGTGTTACCTGCAAATCCCGACCCACAGTTGGTGATGATGTCCAGCAGTGCCTCTGGCAGGAAGCCATCCCGAGCAAAGCGCTCCAGGAAGATGTCCCCCTGCCTCTTGGACAGCTTCCCACCATCCTTGTTCATCAGCAGCGGGAGGTGTCCAAACTGAGGGGGCTCCCAGCCAAAGGCTTTGTAGAGAAGCAGGTGCTTGGAGGTCGAGGTCAGCCACTCGGTGCCGCGCAGCACGTGGGTGATGCCCATGTGGTGGTCATCCACAACGTTTGCCAGGTGGTATGTGGGGAATCCATCCCCCTTGAGAATCACAGGGTCACCTTCCACCTCAGCCACCTCGTGCTTGTTCCAGCCATAGACCAGGTCCTGGAAGGGTTCCACGCCCTTCTCCAGTCGGAAGCGGACGACGTAGTCGAGGCCCTGAGACAACTTCTGGGCCACCTCTGCAGGCGTCAGGTGCCGACACCGGTTGTCGTACCTTTGGGAGATGAGAACCAAGGTCTCAGTTCAATACAGGCCAACCCCACCAGCCATTTTTACGTTCCCAGAACTTTACACTGATCCCTGAATTTTAGTTTAGCTGTAACCTGCCAACTATGTGTCTGGTGAAACACCTTATCTCTGGAGGGCACTCCCCAAAGGTGACTCGTGGTTTCTCTCTCTATGGGCAGTGACACACAGCCCTCTTACTGCAGGATTTTGGTTTTTTGGCAGGAATGCAGCGCAGAGGGGCCTCCTGGAGGGCAGGGGCTCTTACCGCGGGGTCTGCTGGCAGCGCAGCGCCTCCCTGCGCAGCAGCTCCAGGCGCTGGGGGGTGCAGAAGCAGCGATAGGCGGCCCCAGTGGCCAGCAGCGCCTCGCTGGCTCCTCGGTACAGCTCCAGCCGCAGGGACTGCACGTACGGCCCGTGGGGGCCCCCCCGGCCCGGGCTCTCGTCGGGGGACACACCTGGAGCATCAGCAGAGAGAACATGAACAGCTGCATCATCACCCCACACAAAGGCACAGGCAAACCCACTCTGAACCCGAGTACTGTTAGTCTCTAAAAGAGAACCGTTCAGTAAGTGAAAAATGAAAGATGTTTCTAAATACCTGCCCAGCCCAACATATCTTCTATTGCTTCTGCAGCTCCAGGCACCACCCGATTCTGATCTGTGTCCTCCACTCTCAAAACAAAGGTCCCCTGGTGTTTTTTGGCAAAGATATAATTGTACAAAGCAGTCCGAAGGCCGCCCAAATGTAGAAAACCTGTAAGTCGTGGGGAAATCAGAGAAGAGGGTCACGAAGAAGGGCCAAAGGAATGTCCTAGATATGAGCTGGACAGGCGATGGATGCTGCCTGTGACGGCAGTGGGTCCCGCAAGTTACCACGCGGGGAGCTGCCCCGCACAGACACAGCTCCGGACACCCTGGCTGTGGGAACGACTTATGGGGAACACCCTCCAGGAAGGGATTCCCTGAAGGGCCCTGGAACCCCCTCGCAGGCCGGCACGACCCAGGGAACGCGGCTGCCGCGGTGTGCCGGGGGGCACCGGGACGTGCTGACAGGGCGGGCTCGGGAGCTCTCCGGGAGCCAGCAGGGGCCTTCCCCGCACACGCCCCGCCACTGTCCCAGTTCACGTTTTCCAACTCCAAGCGCCGGCCGCGCCGCGGTGGAACGGCAGAGGGAGGGCGAGCAGAAGCGGGGCTGGTGAGGGACCGGTTACCTGTGGGGCTGGGCCCGAACCGCACTCGCGGGCCCCCTTCGGGGCCGGGGCCAGCCCCCATTCCCGGTCCCGTTCCCATTCCCGTTCCTATTCCCATTCCCGGCCCCGCCGCCCCGCGCAGCGCGCGCAGCGCTCGCGCCATCCCCGCGCGCCCCACGTGACC